>CAWUFW010015567.1:0-355326 GCA_963921515.1 Calotriton arnoldi
AAATATTGACTTTCTGGAGCTGGTGATCGGTGCACGCTCAGTAAGGTTTTTCACACTTTTACTTTGTAATGTAATTAGCATTGCAAAGTATGGACATTTTCCAGTGTTTGTCAGATTGCAAGGTGACATGCATGGGAGTCTAAGGAGAGCAATGCATTATAAAGATTACACCAAGAGTTCAAAATTACAGACCTCTTGAATAATTTCAGCTGCTGTTAGGATGAACATCTGGGTACTTGCAGGTGCACAAAGAACGTGAGCCCTAACTGCCTTCATGCGGCCTGGAGCTTGCTTTCAACAAGCTGGGTCAGAAAACTGACTCTCTGTCTGCTGTACTGTTTGATCCAGCTTGTCACAAAAACATATACCAAACAATCTCTTCCGTCCATATGCAGACCAGATTTATTCTGGAATACAACTACATTTCAAATGTGACAGCATGCAGCAGTCGCGTATTTTGCTCAGCCTCATGCATCTGAAATTTCTTATGTCCTCTAAAACACTAAATAATGACTTGCACACCAGGAAATTAATCGCGTTTACAGGCAATAACAGCTAAGGAAGTGACACAAAGAACACATTTGGCGACTGTGTTTTCATGCTTTTCGCAGCTCGATTAGGTTCATGTAGAAAGTTTATTGCTCTTTACAGCTCTGATGGAGTAAAATGCATACTGCGCTGCTCTGACCCAGCGGAGTTAGGGGTGGGGAACACAGAACAGTAGAAATGTTCTTTCAAACACCTTTCATTTTCTGCACCCAACCACTGCACTCCAAACCTCCTGTCTGGTGCCTCTGTCGCACCTTTCCTGCACATTCCACCTCACAGCAGGCCATGTCATTGTCTCTTCCTTCTTTCAACGCCGTCTGACAACATTTCTCCTATGTCTACCAGATTTCTGCAGCGCTGACAAGTCTGCCTGCACAACTGGACAGGGGCCTTGTATAAAACACACTTGGGGTAATGTAGGAAGCAGGTACAATTTCATCTTCATTTCAGCAAAAAAAAGAATTGTTTAGGCATGGGATTTTGGGGAGGGGGCAGAGAAGGGGTTTAGGTTTAAATCTTTTTATTGCTTTTGGGAACAGAGAACAACAGCAACCACCTACATCCTTAGGCCGGTGGGGAATAGTAACCGTCGGAGTGAGAATAGAGCGAAAAAGAGAAAAGAAGGGGTGAGAATCGTAAAGATAAGCAAAAGGAGAAGGAAGCACTCGACAGCCAAAGGTGAGGGACACCACAGGATAGTTGAGCTACTCTTGCGTCAGCGCCACACATCATTGCTGGGCAGAATATGCATTAGTATGAACTGCCTGGGTGAGGTGAAGTACCCATAAGTATATCGGACATGTCAATTCGACAAACTCGGTTGCTAGAAATCTAATGGTTGACCCCCATGTTTTATAAAAACGTGGCATGGTTTTTGTGAAACTCGCCGTCAGCTTCTCCATACCTACAAGTTCCCACAATTTATGCAACCAATCCAGCCTGGTCGGAACTGATTCAAGTGCCCCATCGAGATAGGAGTATCTGTTTGGCCGCCCCCAAAGCCAGGGTATAAGCTTGCCGGCAACAGGATCTTAGGGGGTAAGTCAGGGCGTTTGGTAGACCCAGCAAAATGTAGCTAGGGAACGTTTCATAGGTGTTGTCGGTATCTGACAGGACGGCTGTCCAAAATTGCTTGATCTTTGGGCATTGCCACAGCAAGTGCGTTGGGGTGCCCTCCTGTCCGCAAAGTCGCCAGCATTGTGGGTCCCCACCTGTCTTCCAACGGCCCACCCTTACTGGAGTACAATACCTATAATGGGCAATTTTGGGAAACATTTCCTTGCCTGCAGTGCTGCATGAGGAGGCCCTAGCTCTGTGGATAACATCTTGCCTTTCCTTAATGGAGAATTCTCGCTCACATTCAGACTCCCACCTACGCTGCACTGGTGATTTCGTTTGATGTAAGGGTGCAATGAGGGAAGAGTATATGTCCGAGAGCAAGCGTTTGTCGGAGTGGCTGGTGACAAACCATTTTTCGAAGTCTGTCAGTGGGTGGCTAGCATGAGGGCGGGCATGGGGCTGCATGATCCAGTGTCTCAGGGCTATGTATTGCCAATAGGCGTCGTGGGGGCAAGCTGTACCCAGAGCAGAGCTGGGTGGAGTCCATCACACCCTTCGCATCAAAAAGGTCCCCCAGTCTTACAGTTGGCTTCTTGCCACTTAACATAGCCGTCCTCTTTCATTGCCGGGGGGGGGGGGGGCGAGGAGTCTGGATGGCCTATAAACGGGTTCTGGAGTGATGTGTGCATGGAAAGGCGTCTCGCTTCCTGCACCCTATCCCATAACCCCCACTGTCGCCCTGCTAATTGGTGAAATATTCACCCCGGCAGGTCAGTATATTTTTAGGCAGTCAAGGCACTTTCCATACGTGGATCCTGGCCACAGCACGATCAATAAAACACCAATGCTTTTCGGAGGCAGTTCTGTACCATTCTATTATATAACGTAGTTGGGCTGCCTGGTAATATCTCTCTAGGTGGGGGTCACCCAACCCCCCCCCATCCTTTTGTTTAAGATATGTCTGATTACTGGTCATGCAAGCTTTCTTTCCACCCCATATGAAGTCTCCTATGAGATGTTGTACCTTGGACAGCACCGACTGGGGTTGCAGCGGTAGCGTCAGCATGACGTATACAATCTGAGGGAGTCAAGTCATTTTAACGGGCGCTAGTCTGCCCACCCAGGACAGCTTGTGCTTGTTCCAGGTCGAAAGTTCCGATCTCGTCATGGTGAGGAGGGCAGCGTAATTTTCATGGCACAGGCACTCGGTGTGGAGAAGATCCGGAGTCCCAGATATGCCACTCAGTCTGTTGCCCAAGCAAAGGGAAACATGTCCGTCAGTCGTGCCTGATCATCCCTGGGGTTTGTCAGGCTGAGAGCCTGCGTTTTTTGTAGGTTGGCCTTAAAACCGGACACCAAGCCAAATTCCGTCATCTCCCTTATAAGGGTGGGTAAGGATGCAAACGGCTGCATTAGGATTAGTAGCACATCATCAGCATAGAGCAATATTTTATGTTCCCTGTCTCCCATGTAGATCCCAAAGATGTCTGTGTGCTGACGAATCCGCTCAGCAAAGGGCTCCTTGTAGAGCGCAAATAATGAAGGGGACTAGGGACACCCCTGTCTGTTCCTCGTGAAATCCTAAAGGGGCGGGACAAAATACCGTTTACACGGACCATGGCCGCTGGTGTGGTGTAGTTGCATCTTACCCAGCGTCAAAATCTCACCCCCAGCCCAAATCTAACAAGCACTGCATGCAAGTAAGGCCAATGCGCCCTGTCAAAGGCTTTTTCGGCATCTATTGACAGGAGCAAAGCGGGCCTCTGTGAGCGTTGTGATTTGTTGAGTCGCTTTGGTTCCATTGCTACATCCCCTCTCTGGGATAAACCCAGATTGGTCAAGGTCAATGAGGCCCTGCATATATGGCGCCGAGCGGGAGGCCAGTACACCGGTAACATTTTTACATTGACATTTAGCAGCGAGATAGGCCGATAAGACGCACAACTCTTCGGGTCCTTGCCTGGCTTAGGAAGAACTACAATTGCAGCCATCCGCATGGAGGGAGTAAGGCACCAAGAATCGCTAAACGAGTTGTAGAAACGGGAAAGCAAAGGGGCGAGAGTGAGCGCAAACATTTTGTAAAAGTCAGAGGTGAAGCAATCTTCTCCGGGGGCTTTACTGGTGGGGAGTTTTTTGATCGCCCGGAGTACCTCCTCAGGATGAATATCAATATCCAATTTGACTGCCTCGGAGCGGGGTCACCAGACCCGCGCGACATAGCTGCCGCTGCTGCCTCATCAAGCGTCTCTGTGTTGTAAAGTGCGGAATAAAAACGCTCTAATTCGCCTGCTATTAGGTGATCGGTCTGCAGTCCTGTCCCCCCTGGACCCTCAATCTCCGCGACCAGACTTTGGGCAGCTTGAGCCTAGAGTCTGCGCTAGCAGTCTACCTGCCTTGTTGCTTCCCTCGTAATACCACTGTCTGGTGCGTAGGAGAGCATATTCTTCCCTGTCAATGTCCAATGCTTTCTGTTGCTTCCGAGCCGCAGTGAGCTGGCGCCTAGCCTCAAGGGAACCCGTACGTAAGTGAACCTCCTTTAGGTCCTTAACTGCTCCCTCTTGACCTTCCTTTCCTTATTTAGCCTAGCCGCAATAGCGAGAAACTGTCCCCGGAGCACTGCCTTTAATGAGTCCCACAGCAACGTGACTAGTGTAGAGTCATCATCATTAGAGTTCAAGAAATTCTAAATGGATTTCTGAATCTCCACAACATTGGAGTTGTATGTGAGCAGTCTGTGATTCAGCCGTCACACCCTTTGAGGAGGCGGGCCCTCGGGTAATCTCAATGAGAGGGTAAGAGAGGAGTGATCCGATAGCACCGCCACTCCTATCTGCTGCTACCGTGGCCAGGGACATGTGGGGGGGGTGAAGTCAGGAAAAGGTCTATACAGGCATATACTGGTGTAAGGCCCCGAAAATTGAGGCTCAATATCTTTTTTTTTTTTTTTTGAGATAATCAATTTTATTGATTTTACAAAGAGAGTGATAAAGACCTGAATACAAACAGTACAGCATAGTAGGTAGCACCACAACGTGCGACTTCCGGCAAATAGCACAAGTACAGCAAAATACATTATTATTCCCCTTCCTCCAGGGGGCATCTAGAGCTAGACCCAAGGAAACAGGGGAGTCGCTCAATCTAACATTCCCAGCCATTTGCCCCAGATTTTCCGGTGTTTGGCTGGGCAGCCTCTGGCTTCATATAAAGGGAGTTCCTGTGCCGCGCACCAGTCTACTCCTCGGCGCCACTTGGTTATAGTGGGCAGGGTGGGGTTCTTCCACGCTGCCGCAATGTCGCGTTTGGCTACTACCAGAGCGGTTCCCAGGAACGCCTTATCTGCCCTGGACCCATCCAACCTGTCAGTGATACCTAGTAATATGTTCAGGGGGTTGTGCTTGACTTCCCATCCCAGTACCTCTGTGAGCTCTGCTTCTAAGGTGGCCCAGTAAGGGGTTATGCGTGGGCATGACCATACCATATGAAATAAATCTGCAGGATCGGTACCGCATCTTGTGCATGTTGGGTTTGGAATTAGGCCTGATCTGTGCAGGCGGCTGGGGGCAAGGTAGGAGGTGTGCAGGTAATAGAGCTGAACCAGGCGAAGGTTAGCTGAGACAGTGATAGTTTTAGCCGCCATCAGTGCGTCCCTCCAATCCTCCTCTTCCAACGGACCCAGCCATGCCTCCCATCTATTTCTCAGCTGGTCGAGAGAAGTAGGACCATTATTTGTTAGGGAGCGATATATGCATGAGACTCCGCCCCTCCCGAGATTACCCATCATGAGCTGGGCCTCAAGGGGGCTGTGTTCTGGGAGTGAAGTGCCGGATTTAATGTGTGTGTCTAGGGCGTGGCGGACTTGTAAATATCTGTAAAACTGGGATGGATGAAGTGAATATCTCGTCTGCAGGTCAGCAAAGGAACGAATATGATCACTGACCCATATGTCTCCAAGTTGCGAGATACCAATGAGGTCCCAACCCCTAAAGCCATCCAGGCCCTCACCCTCCTGTAGCCATGTACTCTGCTAAAGTGGTGTTTGCTGGGTCAATTTGTCCTGCCATCGAGTGTATTGTAGGGAGGCGTGCCAGGCCAAAGGACTGTACGGGTCACTGTGGGGAGGTCTCTGGGGATGGGGGATCCATATAACATAGCTTGTACTTTGGAGAGGCCCAAGTCTTAAAGTTCGGTCCTGTAGGCCGGGTCAGACCACCCCCCATTGAACCAATTGTGTATTACCAGGAGGCGGGTTGCCAGATAGTACAGGTAGAGGTACGTTAAGCCTATACCTCCGTCAAAGGGTGGAATCTGGCAGTGCCGGAGGGCCATATGCGGTCGTCGGCCATTCCAGAGACATTTTGTGATTAGACTGTCTATGCCTCTGAACCAGGCTCGGGGGATGTGGACCGGAATATTCTGGATAATGTAAAGGAACCGGGGGAGGATCATCATTTTGAATAGCGCTATCCTCCCTAATGGGTTGAGTGGTAGTTTTTGCCATTTCTGCAGGTCTTGCCTGGTTTTAGTGATTAAGGGGGGTCATATTGAGTGCCCAGGTCAGGCAATAGGGTGACCCATATACCTAGATACTTAAGATTGTCGCCTGATAGGGATAGTGGACTGCCAGTCGAAGCAATCCCTGGAGAGGTGCAGAGGGACCAAAGTTGACTTGGTTGAATTCAGATGCAGTCCAGAGACCTGTTCAAAGGAGTGCAATATGTGCAGGCATCGGGGGCCAGATCGGACTGGGTCTGTGAGGAACAGTAGGACGTCGTCCGCATAGAACGCAATTTTGTCTTCATGTGATTCTTCCGACCCACTCCGCCAGCCAACCCTGAACCCAGACTGTCGGAACGGACGAGGTTGGCCAGAGGCTTCATGGCTAAGGCAAAGAGGAGGGGTGAAAGGGGGCACCCCCCTGCCTTGTCCCCCTTCCTATGGGGAAGATGTCAGAGAGCACACCATTAACTTGCACCCGTGCAGTTGGTTTAGAGTATAGGACATGGACCATATGGCGAAACTTTTGGCCCAGGCCCATGACCCGCAGGACACCCCAGAGGTAACCCCAATCGACCGAGTCAAAGGCTTTCTCAAAGTCGACTAGGAGAAGCGCTAAGTAGGGGGTTGGTGACTGACGGTTGGCCAGGCCCACGTGGAGACGCCATAGGCAGTGCCTAGTACCCCGTGCCGGCATGAATCCACATTGGTCAGGGTGGACCGATCGGTCGAGGTATGGTTTAAGGCGTTGAGCTAGGACTGTGGCATATATTTTGATCTCCGTATTAATCAAGGAGATGGGACGGTAGTCCGTACACGTTGGTGAAGGTGGCTGCGTTTTGGGAATGATAGCTATGGTAGCCGTATCCGTCTCAGGAAGAAAGGAGCCTTTTTCTATGGCTTCATCATATAGGGCCGCCAGATGAGGGGTGAGTATGTCTCAGTATGCGGAATAGTATTCCTGCGGGTAGCCGTCCGGGCCAGGAGTCTTACCGGCCGCGACTAGTGAGAGTGCTCTCTGTATGTCCTCACATGTGATCGGACCTTCCAGGCTATCGGACTCAACCGCTGTTAGTGTAGGAAGGTGGAGGTCCTCCAATGCGATCAGTTCCATCAGTGAAGCTTCCGGCTTCCGGGTAGAGTATAGGTCCGAGTAATAGTCCGCGAAGGTTTGGGCTATCGCTCGGGGAGAGCGATGGGTACGTCCCATCGAGTCCCGAATCTCTGGAATTATCCGAGTTGCCAGGGGATAGGACGCTAGTCTGTGCAGTATTTTCCCGTTCTTATCGCCCCACCCGTAAACTCGGGCCACTGAGGACCTCCACAGGAGTTTTGCGGAATCTAACGAGATCTGTCTGATCTCATCCCGCACATGCCAGCTGACGCCACTGGGTGTCGTCCGATGTGTCAGTGGTGCCTCTCTCCAGCTGAACCGCTTGGGATTCAAGGAGTGTGAGCCTACTGTCTCTGGCTGTTCGTTGGGCTTTGAGATGGCTCTTGGAGAGCCAGCGGATCATGGCTTTACCTGCCTCCCATTGGGTGCCCGGTGAAGAGACAGAAGCCTGGTTTGTGAGGAAGTATTGTTCAATTTTAGTTTTGATTGTTTCTTTAAATTTGTGGTCCTGGAGGAACCAGGCATTCATCCTCCACATTGGGTGGAGAACAGTGGGTGGGCCTCCCAGGGTCAAAAGTAGTGGCGAGTGGTCTGAGATGCCCCGAGGGAGGATACTTATTTCCCTGACTCTACTACACTCGGGGGCAGGCATGAACATCATGTCAATGCGAGAGTGACTGTGATGCGCTGCTGAAGTGTGTGTAGTGTAGTGGGTTTCCCGTAGGTTCCATGTTCGCCAAACGTCACAAATACCCATGGTTTCAGCCCAGTCTGTAAGTTGTTTGGCGTGGGAGGTGCGTGTGAGAGAGGGAGTCCCTGTGGCATCGAGGGCAGGCTGCATGACAGCGTTGAAGTCCCCTCCTAATGTCGTTCCGGGAGGCAGGGAGCAGAGTATGTCACCTATACAGTTTAGGGTCTGTGTATGGGTGGCGCTTGGAATGTAAATGGAAAGGACATTAAGGGTTTCCTCGCCTAGGGATCCAGAGAGGGCGACAAAACACATGTTGGGGTCTCTGGTGACGTGAGTAGGTACAAAAGGTAGATTGCGCTTTAGGATGATAGCGACCCCACGAGAGCCCCATGTGAAGCCTGAGTGCCAGGATCTGTCAAAGCCATATCATGCGAGGAAGGGACAAAGATTGCCCAGGAGATGGGTTTTTTGGAGCAGGAGAATGTTGGGAGTGTGCCTCTGGCCGTGCCGCAGAACTGCGATTCGTTTGATTCTGTCTAGTAGGCCATTAACGTTCCACAACATGATACGGAGAGGGTTTCCTTGATGGGTCATCGCGCCATGATCAACAAGGGAGACCTGCAGTGCTGCGGGGGCCTGCTGTCTGGTGGATGTCCTGGAAGGTGAGATGTACTTGCTGTGCCTGTCATCTGTTGGTGTCTCTTCGCACGGTCGTGTTTCGCTAGCGTGGTACTGAAGTGCTGTGAACTTTGGGTTGCTAAACAACTAAAAACTCAGGACAACGGCCCCAACCCCCCCGCACACACACACACAAACACACTTCCCCCACCCTATACTTCAGGAACGGAAGCATCTGATGCCCCTTAACTGTTAAGATGAACTAAACTATAGCGTTTAGAGTCAATGAGACGTGGTGGACCGCTCTTGCTGGAGGATCAAGGTGTACATCAGCAGAAATATCTGATTGGTTTGGAATTCGCCATTGTCCAAATGAGTGCGTGTTGTTGTGGTGTGTTCCATTCGTGGCATCCCGTGGAACCTCAGGTCGGAATAGTCTGACTACGGGAGAGATCAGAGTTGGCAGAGTATACAGTCATGATCTTGGATGAAGAACTCCCTGTAGGTGAACGATCACGGGAGTTGGCCTCGTGCGAACAATGGGGCCTCGGTGATGGAGTCCGGCCCTGGGGTTCCCAGGACCCAGCCCTTGGAGAGTTCGATCCAGCCCTGTCTGTCTTCCGGCCTCTGCGAGACTGCGTGCGTCTTCTCCGCTGGGCAGAGTTGTGGATGTCAGCAGCTTGAGTCCCCAAGGCCATGGACTTGGATTTGAGTCGAAGGGGGCGTTCCTCTGTCAGCCAGGTCCAAGCAGCTTCGGGAGTGTCGAAGAAGTGTGTTTTGTCCTGGAAGACCACGCGTAGCCTTGCTGGAAAGAGGAGCCTGTACTGTAGATTGAGGGTGCGGAGTTTCTGCTTCACGTCTGTGTAAGAGCGCCTCTGGGTTTGAACTTCCCTGGTGTAGTCCGGAAATATCATAATGGTATGATTTTGATAGGTTACAGTTTTCCGAGTACGGGCTTTCTGCAGGATCAGGTCTCTGTCCCTAAAGTTAAGGATCCGTGCTACAATGGGCTGATGTGGAGCACGGGGGGGGTGGCGTTTGGAGCCAGAGAGCAGTGCGCTCGCTCAACTGCGAACCAAGTGGAGAGTGTGCCAACAGGCATCCAAGAGTTCATCCAAGTTTCGACGAAGGATTCCATCGGTCCGTGTTCAATTCCCTCCGGGAATCCCACTAGGCGCAGGTTTTTGCGTCTGGATCGGTTTTCTGCATCCTCAGCCCTCCTATGAAGTTCTTTAGCTTGGGTCTGAAGGCGAGTCATCTGTTCTTTTAGGCTAGTCACATCGTCTTCGACTGAGGAGATATGGGATTCCGTTTCGGTAATTCTGGCTGTTGCATTGCGGAGTCTTGCCTGATCAGGGCCATGTCGACCCGGACCTCTCCGATCTTATTTTCGACTGAGGTTCGCATGGTAGAGATGGCTTGCAGGATCGTGTTGAGGTCTCAACTCGTTGGAGTATGACTTTCCGCACCGTCGGACCAGGTCCCCTGGTCAGTAACTGTGTATTGGTCCATGGTGGTCTGAGTCGCAGGTGTCTTTGGTCCCCGGTCTCTCCCCATGATTGAGAGGGATCAAGGAGGGCCAGCGATCGGCTCTGGCGTGGCCAGTCAACAGATGAACCCACTGGGGGGGGGAGGTATTGGCCGGTCTACACAGGCAGTGTGGAGCTTCTGCGGGTGCCCGATGGCCGCTTATTGTGGAGGGGACTCCATGTGTTTTCTAGGCGGGGTTGTAGTGGACATCGGGCGGAGTCGCAATCCCACTGATGTGCTGACACAGTTCAGTCAGGGTGAGAAGCAATCGGTCACGGTCAAGGTGGCGGGGCTCGTGACCCAGGTGCCCCCGGGGGGCGTCACCTGCAAGGATACAGGTGAGTGTCCTGTGGCTGCCCTATTCAAGATTGTGGCTGGTGGTCAGCGGTCGTCCGGGCGCTGGTCCCAGTGTGGTCGAACAGCGGCCCGCCAAGTGCTTGTTTCTCCCTGTGAAGCAGAGTGCACGCCGATCTATCAGGCAGGGCAGGGGCCCCTCCTGGAACCCAGTGCTGCGCGACGTCGCAGCCGTTTACCCACATGTTGGACACCGGACGTCATGGTCCTGGTAAATTCTACAGTAACAACTAGGCAGGCTCCAGTCCCACCTGGAAGGCCCCTCTCTGCAGCACCACCCCACGGGGCCCCGAGAGATCAGCCCCGGGCTGTGCAAACTCGTGGGAGCTGGTTGGCTAGGGAAGGTTAGGCTAGGGGTCAATCCCTGCTCCACGCCAGCGGCAGAATTATGTGAACAGGTGTCACTCCTCTATAGGCCCGGGGCTCCAGGGTCAGATTGTGTGTTGGCGACACATTTGGCAGCAGCAGATGGTGGGGGCGCCTCCAAGCGTGGCCTATCCCAGTGTCCTTGCAGTTAGGGCCGCAGCGCCTAGAGCCGGGCTCGCCGACGTGAGAGCGGTGGGGGGGGGGGGGCCTCCCGAAGCCCCCGCTGCTCAATCAACGCAGCTGGCCCACCATCGTCCCCGACCCGTCCGCGGGCCCCCAGGACAACGACTGCACCAGGTCAAGAAGCCCGTTCAGAACAGGCCTCTGGGTCCCCTACGTCGTCGCTCCCTGTGTTCGCCGGAGTATGTGGGGGGACCTCCCCTCCACCGGCCGGACCACTCAGAGCGTGCCCACCGCTCCAATGTGCACCCGCTAACGTCACCACTGCCCTCGGGCCCAGCGGTTCCGGTCGAAGCCCGGGTCGCCTCCCGCCCGCAGGATCACAGCGCCCAAGGGGGAGGCAACGCAGCCAATGGGCCCCCGCTGCCCGAAGTGACAGCTGATCCCCCAGCCTCTACCCAGCACGGCCGCCGGCTACAGCCTTCGCCTCGCAGCTGCAACGGCGACCTCTGAGGCCCGGCTGAGGAAAGAAGGCCCCACTCCGAGCCGCGCAGCAGGACACCTCACTCGGGGCAGCGGGAACGACCACGGCCCCACAGCTCTCCCTCCTACCTCCACCAGGTGAGCTACCGGGTCTGCAGGCTACAGTGTGGGGGGGGTCTCAGCCAGCAGGTGGGATGGGTCAGCCGCTGGTCCCTCGGCGGCAGGTCTGGGCCGCCTCTCGCCTGCAGGATCACAGCGCTCAGAGGGGGGGCGTGCAGTCGATGAGCCCCCGCTGCCCGACGTGGCAGCCGATCCTCCGGCTCCAGCTCACCACGGCCGCCAGCCGCAGCCGTCGCCCCGCAAGTCTCCACAGCGGCGCCGGAGATGTGGCCGAGAGAAAGAGGCCTCGCCTCGGACCGTGTAGCAGGACGCCTCACTCCGGATCACCGGGGAGCGGGAATGACCCACAGTCCCACAGCTCCTTCCTTCTACCACCGGGCGAGCCGCCGGGCCCGCAGGACGCAGCACCGAGGGTCTCTGCCAGCAAGCGGGACGGGTCCGCAGAGCCAGGCACAGGTCAAGGCCCCGGGGTCTGGGGAATGGGTGCCGCCATTTTGGGTCGGAGCGAGCTGGAGACCCAGGCCGTTAGGCGCTGCAGTCGGTGTTGCGGCGTTCCTCGTCACAGCCGTGTAGTATAGGTCACGGCAAAGATTTGGCGACAAGCTAGAGGAATGGATGGCTGCCGATGGTGGCGGATCGTGGTGTGGATGATGGAGGGGTCCAGAGCACTCTTAGAGTGCGACCGCCATCTTGACGCTCCAAGCCACCGAAGCTCAATATCTTAATGGTATGGTTGTACATGTATACAGGACGTGTAGCTGGCCAATTAGTAGATCGCTGGCCTTCCCCAGAGTAGAGAATAGAAGCGAGTGACATAAAAGGCATAGTGAGGCAGAAAGAAAGGGGCTGTCAAGTGGAAAAGGGAGAGAAAGCCCGCCGAGCCCGGGGCATAAGTACAGTCCCATGGGTGTGTGGCAGAGGAAACTTTGGAGACCCTTCTCAGACTCCATCTAGGGCGAAGCCAACCAAGCATACAGTCCCAAAGAACCCTTCCCCCATAGAGGGGCATGGTAGCAATAAAAAGTAGCTGACTTGTAGAGGGGGATCGTGTGCCAAGGGTCCCTCTGCTGAACCTCCATAGGGCGCGCCATTACACCCTCAACAGTGGGCAACAGAGTCAGAAGAGTAATAAATATTCGTACCCCTAGGATAGGCGGTGGAAGCCCTTCCTGTGGGCTGGACTGGAAGGAAGATGGAAAACCAGAAAAATACAACCGCAGGTAATTCAACATTCCAAAAATACTCCCAAATCTGGGAGAGAATGTCGCCAATCAAGGAGGGTCAGTCTGCCAGGCGTCCAGCCATCCCAACGTCTCTGGTACGAAGGAAGAGGGGTGGGGGGGGGCCTGCCAGGCAAGGCCGCTGCAAATTGGGCACCCCAGCCTCCACTCCCGGTGGGGCAGAACACTAGTCGCCGGTCAGGCCCCGGCATAGACCTATATTTCACATCATCAGACGCATCCTCACGTTGCTGGTGCAAAAGTGCCTCCCTCTCCCTGTGGCTTTCGGAATCCGAAGGCTTTGTTAGTAGTTCTTCGCCATTCCGGCGCTGACGTCTCAACCTGCCTCCTGACTGCGCTGCCAGTTTATGTTCTGTGTTGCCGGATTCGCTGTCGCAGGCCAAGTCGGGGCCCAGCACAGATTGCGCCTCCCCCAGTGTGCAGACCGCGTGGGTCTCCTGGTTTCATATGACGAAAGGGGTGTCCCAACTTATAGCAAACACCTTTCTCCCTCTGAAAGGTTGTGGCTGTTGGTAAAGCTTTTCGTCTTTGGAGGGTAAGTGGAGAGAGATCCTGATAAATTCCAACTTGAATCCCCTCAAAGGATATGACTGACTGGTCTCAAGTCGCCACCATAATAATCTCTTTCTGCTTGTAGGAGTGGAGACGGGAAAGGATGTCCTGTGGCCGCCCTGGCCCCATGGACTGGCGCCTGGCCCCGTGTGTGGTCAAGAGGGATGTCTTTATCTCCTAGCACTGGAGCCACGTGCCTGTAGAGCAGCGGTTCCCAAACTGTGCGCCGCGACGCCCCAGTGCGCCTTTAGAACTTGCCAGGGGCGCGCGCGACGTCTTGGGAACGTGGAAAAGGTAATGTGCGAAGTGTGTAAATTAACTCTCTGCAGCCCCGAGAACCAGTGCAACATATGTGCGGAACCATGCTCCCTTCTCCCATTGGCTGAATACACTCACACTTAGGGCGGGACCACAGGTGCTGCGGCGAGAACGGGCTTGGATTGGGACTTCAAAACTGTCCCGGCGCTGATCGGGCGGAGGTTCATCAGCCTTATCTTTGCAGGACTTAGGATTGGCTGCAGAGAACGGCTCATGCCCCTGAGTGCCTCTGTGTAGGCTGTGCGCGAGGGCATGTGCAGGAGCAAAGAAGGCTGCAACGCGGGACCGAGCACAGAAGAGGCACCCTGAAGTGTGAACCCCCTCGAGCCAGTGACCTACCGACTAGGTGAGAGCACTCAGATGTCCTGAACACTTTACCCATTTCTCCAAATGCATTTTTTAATGAATGAGCCAAAAAACAAAACAAAAGTAATACCGCACAAACAGGCACTTTGATGCATTAACTTTAGCTATAAATTCGCAGATAACGGAGACTGGCGCAGCTAAGGGAAAGTATGAGTAGAGGAAAGGGAAAACTGTGCTCGCGCCAAACGACTTCACTGGCCGGTCTTCTTGATGACGCTCAGTAATCCGTCTGGAAAACATATTCTCACCTAACTCTGTTGCCCCTCAAGGTCCGGCAATAGCTCGGTGATAAACCCTATTCACAGAGCCAACAAGAGACAAATACGCTTGTGGTGTGTGCCGGAATAACGGGCCTCGTTACGAGTGGGCTGTTCTTTTCAGATCCCTGTGCAAACTACTGTTTTGGTAATTATCACATCTAATGCAATTTTCACCAGGTAAATTTCGAGCAAGTGACCCCTGTCAGAATTTTACAGGGGGAAATGAAAGGTAAATACCAGTAAATGTGGAATTTCGGGTACAGAGCACCAAAATATACAAGATATGTCCTATTAAGAGGTGTGAAGAAGACCCGAGAGGCACCCCAGAAGTGTAAGCGCTCCAAAGCTAGGAACTTGTCTGCTTGCGAGGACGTGAGAGAAAGACACCCTCGGGTGTGAACATCCAAGAGGCGCCCTTCCACAGATTAATAACTCTGCCTGCGCCAACCACAACTCTGTCTGAGGGCCCCAAAGCCTCCTCGACTTGTGATTGCACCTCTGACCTGTGCTATGAGGGAGAAACGCTCTGACCCTTGTTCACCTCCTTTCACGCACATCTGGACAGGGTAAGAAGGTTTTAGTTCCTTTTCTCATAAAATGCTTTTAATTGCAGATCTTTCCTCCAGGTTCTTCTGTTAATATATATTATTTCTTGTATGTAACCCAATTCTTACTTTGTCCCCAATTAGGTTATATACACCTCTTTCTGGGGTTAAGAAAAGTGATTTACTTATTTTATCTTCTAACTTTTCAATTGCTTGTGTAAAGCACTTTTAATATTTTGGCCACGTTTGAGGTATAGAAAACGACATGAATAAATAAAAACTCCTACCCCAGGGCTCCTCTGTACCAAGCCTTGCCCCACACACTCACCCTTACCTTACTGGTCTCTTTCCTTTCACAACACTCCATCATATCACAGCTGTAGCTTTCCAGCACAGGCCTTCGTACTTAGCACGGTCTTCTGTCGCCACAAATTTCAACCTTACTTTTCCCCTTCATCTCTTCTAATTTTAATTATTCTCCATGATATTAGAGTGTAGTCTTAGATTTCCAGTGCCTTGTGCCCTGCAACACATTTTTAGTGCCACATTTTGGCACTGTCCTTCTCTAAACGCAGAGACCTCCAACACCTCTCAACTTGGTGTTCAGCAGCTTGAAATTATTAGCATGGGGATTGTTGGACTGGGAATGTTGCCCACATAGAAAACATGTAATGCAGGGTGCAGAACCTATGTGGTGACTTTGAGGGGTGCACAATGATTGCCCTCATAGCAGGCGTGAGAACAACTTTCCATGTTCTGGGTAAGTTACACAGAGAGGTGGTGGCAGCGTCCCTGGCTTTTGTAAATCGGTTGAGTGACCAGACATTTTTATCTGTCAGGGAGAGGGTATGTAGTCTACCAACACCTCATGCAAATTTCTGCTTTTATGTGAACCCTAGATTCTTGTTCTGATATCACATGCTTGCATACAGTGTGTGATATATGCAACAACTACTTGGTGCATGTTTGTTATGTGTGTGTATGGTGAGAATTTTGTACTGGGACCAGTGAGATCTATGTTGGATGGCATCTTTGTTCAACACAGAACAAGATGGAGGGTTGATAAAGCTTTTCCGGACAGTGGGATGTATTGATTGCCTTCCTGTGGCTGGAATGCAGAGACACAGACATTGATGTGAAGGAGAATGGAAACAGGGCACCCTTTTAGAAATTGAATGAAACTCTGTTAGTAAAGTGATGCTGATAAGTTCTTCGGGAACACTGCTGTTCAGTGGATGGTAGGGGCGTAGGTGGGACTGCAGTTTATGTTGTTCAAGGTGAAGAAGTTTTTAGACTGGGCTTGTCCTTTTGTCTGTCTCTAATCATTGTTACAGGAAGGCTAATAACTGCCAGGTGCACATAACTCACTTCTTTGTGCCAGTGTTTTATACTCCTGCTTGAAGCCAGCATCGTTGCTAACTGCTTCTAGGTACTGAGCCGAGGCTGGGCTTACATCCCCCCACCCGAATAAAAAAGTAACTTAATGGGGAGCCGCGGCCAACAGCCAATGGGTCAAGGGAGCCGTGGGTCAAAAAAGTTTGGGAACCACTGCTGTAGAGCATCACCACAAAGTCCTCCAATCTCCCCACATCTGCTTGAAGAGGAACCCCCTTTATACGAATGCTGGAGCGTCTTGACCTTTTTTCCAAATCTTCCAGGCGGTAGCACAGCTCCTCACTCTTGTCCATCAGTTCTAACAGCTCACGGGCGTGGTTGTGAACTCCCTCCCCTCCCTCTCTCCAGGGACTCCACCCAGTCCCCAGCTGAGAGAGGTCGGTTTTGATCACCCTAATGTCTGTGGCAACCTCCTGCCACAGGGCTGCGAAATCGTCCCGCAGAGCACCAAACAGCTGCTCCAGGGAAATGCAGGTGACCGGTTCCTCAATGCTGGTACCCTCTGCAGCCGAGGCCGCGTCACTAGCAGAGGCCTGCAGCGGGGAGTCTGAGTGCACCTCACTCTTTTTGGTGCTAGATTTGTGTAGTAGATCCTTTATGGAGGCTTCCTTCTTGGAGTGGCCAGAGGACATCTTCGGGGATCCCAGATCACTGGAGGCAGCTGGCGGCACCCTGATGGTCGCTCCCTGCCCGCAGTTGGTCAAAAGGCGAGTGCTGTTTGCAGCCCTAGGCCTTCCATGCCGGAGGCCCGCAGCTTTAGCTGAGTCAGGGGAGAGAGCACTGCCCCTGTGCAGTCCAAACCTCTTTAGCGGCCTCAGCCACCAGGTGCACAGGCCGGTAATGCCACGGGGGCTCCTTGCCCCCACCACGCACCAGATCGGGCCTGGCCTCCCCCCGAGGCTGCTGGAACACTGTGGAGCAAGCTTGCTTCTGACCTCCATCCTGGGGCCTCACAGTCTGGTGCGGACGGCCTTCGAAGCCTCAGAGGGCGCCACCCCTCCTCCGCTTACCTTCGCTCACTGCACTGGCAGCCCCGTACACTGTCTGCGCTCCCGCTCCGTATTGGGGACCAGCCAATTCAGTCACTGTCCGGGCGTCCCAGCTGCTCCAGTGGTCGCCGTCCTCTCTCGGCTGAGTTGCGGCTGCCATTTTGCCCATACGTTGCAGGTGCCGGGGCGATCTCGCCAGGAGCCTCCTGCAGCTGCGATCACACCCAGCGGAAGGCACCTCCGTGAGCCTGTCCGTATCGCGGCTCCCGACCGGTCTTCAGCAGCCCAGAGAAGCCAACTTTATAGCTACATGAGGGCCTCACCCGGCAGAGCTTCGATATCGAGCTGTTACGCCACCGCCATCTTGGCCACGCCCTGTCAGAGATGGGGTTTAGAGAGTTGGGTGGGTGTTGCTAGAAAAAGAAGAGGCACAGATTGATGATCTATCTCCTCCTGCTAGAGGGCGGAGCTCTGGGCCATAAGATTGGCCTGAGCACTTAGTTCAGCAGCAGATCGATCTAATCGGCCGGTGGCACTTCCAACCGCATGGTTGGGGAAAAAAATATTTCAAGTTGCCTCGGGCCGGATAAAAATCTTGTAGCGGGCTGTAGTCTGGAGAGCCCTGCTGTAGAGGCAGTATGGTATATCAGTTTATTTCTTAAACTTTTTATTGTTTTCATATTCTAAAGGAGCAGATTAATAAAATTGTCGGGAACAACACATTGATTTTTGCATTTTAAGTCGTCATGTCCATTTCTAATGATAAATGTATTGCATATTTCAAACCAACATATCTCCTAACTTTTGTGAATACATGATTAATTCACTGTTCAGATACCAGTTGTATGGTTGCTGTGTCATATTAGCAGCTTGGTTGGTGGTCCCTTTCTTCCTTCGCATTATTTATCAGGCGTCGTCTGTCATATACTACTTTTTGGTGTGCATCAGCTGCATCCTTCCTTTCACTCATGCCGTGTCAGTGTTGGAGGTCTGGTATTCCCGCTATTCTGAAAGTGTTAGCAAAGCTTCCCATGCCCGTACTGTTGATGCTCCCGTGACTCCCCTCCCTTTTTTTCTGCATGCGTAGTACACTGTCTAAGTTCACCCAAATCAGCACCCCATTCCTCCAGTGCATGATGGCGGGTGCGCTTGCTGACTCAGATTTTGCCACTAACTGGACAAGAACTAGGTATTTGCTACACACTATTCCTGTGAGGTGTGGCATCAAGCCCGATAGGCCCTTTTTAGCTTTCTGCATACTTTTCTTGTCTGACACTTCGGGTAGGATAATAGTCACAGCTACCCAGTATTCTTCACTAACTGGTGACGGACATAAAATATAGTAAAACCTTGCCTCGTCCTGAGCAGACAACAGTCTGCATGAGTACCTTTTACATACTCTGTGAGGTGCAGTATATTTGAATTGATCTCTTCTTAGGCGAGGCGCATCCATAGATCTGAATCAAAATTCCAAGCATTGTTTTAGCAGTGTAAACAGATGACCATTCTCTGCCAGATTCCCAAATCTGTCTCCTTCTCATTTAATTTTTTTACTTCTACCTCCATCTTATTTTCAGTGTTCGATACGTTAGCATAGCCTTATGAATGACGTCCTACTAGCCAAAGATATGGCTATTAGGAATTAAAGATAATACAATCAGAAACAAGCGCCGGTAAGCCCAGAACAAAGCGAGTCTCCAAGCCACTGCTGTCGACTTGCATTCCCCATGAGACAGCGATTCCTCAAAAAGGTTTAGATATATACAAACTTACCTGTGCTGTAGATGAAAGTTAGTGGGTAAGTGCATCATTTCAGGGTTATTCAGTCATTACCAGTGCCACTGAAGTGTGATTTAAGCTTCCGGACAGGTGAGGTGATGAATACTGTGTTCTTCTGAGAGTAGCACAAAGGAGTTGACCACTGCCAGGGTTCGATTTCCCATCCCTCTGTACCCCTCTCACTAACACCACAGGTAAAAAGACCTCAGGTTAGTTTTTCTACTGTAAGCGGATTTGTGGGCAACAGGCTCATGCACTGTTCTAGAGGAACTAATAAGATAATAGGCATGTTTGTGAGTGGTTCTGCATACATGCTGCTTCCTTCAATGAGTTCCATCAGCCCTTTCACACCTTTGGCTTGTGCTTTGATGTGATCTACTTTCTTCCGAGTTTTGCTGGTTTGTTAGTTCATCTCTTGTTCTTTTTTGCTTGCTTTAAGTTGGCCAAGACCCAGGGGAACGTTTTTGCTACCGATGCCATCCTGGCCACCCTCATGTGTTGCACCCGCTCTGTCAACTCGTGGGACATCGTTGTGCAAAGAGTTGGCTCCAAGGTCTTTTTCGATAAGAGAGACAACTCTGACTTCGGTAAGTCCATGTGAGGCCTTAGTGCTGTGAACATTATCACTCAGAATTAGACTTTTACTGTTTGATCTGACATTATCCTGGTGCCAAACAGAGTTTCTATCTGTTATGACAGAAACCTGTTATGCTGGTTAAATGTTCTTTTTTGGGTGCTTTTAGCCTGCTATGACCTGTATGCAGTGTTAGCGACTTTTATGAACTACAGCAAAGGAAATTCTTGTGGCTGTTGTTCATCCTACTTGGACATAGAGTATAGAGACCAGCCATTTGAACCTTTCTTTATTTAATCCCCCATTGTTTGGCCTTGCACGTTCAGGCAAGGCAGCTTTTTGGTGGGGCACTCCTAGGTATCTAAAAAGACTAATGTTTATAGATTTGGAATTATTGGCAAAAAGTCTAAATGGTGGGTTGGAAGTCTAAAAACGCTCCACTGTGTTTGACATGGAGATTAAATTTAGTTGATCGAAGAGGAATATGCAGTGCGAAGAAATATCTACAAGTGATCTAAGGAGGTGCGACTGTGCTAAAACATATGAAACTATATTGCAGGGACTCATCTGCTACTTTGGTTGCCCTCTTCCTAGACCTCAGTGGTCAATATCTCTGAAGCATAGCAGATGATACAGTAGTTTAATAACCCTGCCCTACAAATAAATTGTGGTCGCGCTTGAGTTTATAACTATAATTATGGTGAACTTTCTAGTCACTGGAAGATGCTAGTTGAACATTAAGACTGAACCACCATTGGGGATCTAAAGAGATGAAGATGGTGGGACTAATCAGCAGGGTCTGGTTACATTATCCAGAATACTGCAGAAATGTGACAATGTTGTAGATGTGGCATGCAGTTTCGAAGCTTATAACACATTTTGTAAATTATTCTGTTGGATGACCTGTCGTGTAAAAAGCAATAAATACATTTTTAATAATCCCCATGGCTTTGTTGTGCTGTTATTAAATTCCTAAGACCTACCATGAGACTCTGAGATGGGCTGGGCCTTCTATGGCTAGTAAAAGAAAATGGCTTGAATCTTCCCTGTCGTCATGGTGGGAGTCCAACGGTAATTGCAACAAGCAGTGCTATGAATAAACATTAACAAATGACATTGCTAACCAATTCACATTATTTTAATTGAGCCAAACTTTAGCCAATCGGAGACCATACCCCTGAAGCATTATTCCTCTGCTGCATCTAGGTTTGTGTGTATAGTGGAGGTGGAAGGGCCGCATGTGAATCTATAAAAGATATCGATACTGGAAAACCACAGTGTACAGGTAAGTAACTTGTTTTTTCCCCAGTATTGAATCGGTCACAGATTCACATGCTTGAATCAGAGCAGTCAGCAGTACCAAAGTACATTTTTTTTTTAAATGGAGGTGTTGGGCAACACCACCCTCGTACATAAAAAGCTATGATCATAATAGTTTTTTTTTTTATGAGCATATCAAGATGGCAACCGTAAACTGTATATAAATATTGCAAAAGCTGAGACGTAAGCAAAAAAAAAAAGGATTAACTATAGTAGTCAGTATAATAACGAAAGTTTTGTACCTTACTGAAAAAGGTGTCGTAATGCTGCCTGCCCAACATTGGCATCCGCCTTCCATGATGAGTCCAAACAATAATGCTTGGAGAACGTATGCTCATTCGCCCACGCTGCCGCTCTGCAAATGTCTGGAAGTGACACTTCGGCAAACAGGGCCGTGTACGCAGCCACCTTTCTTGCCGAATGTGCTGTAACCTTCGTCGGCAGGGGCCTTCCTGCTTTGTTGTGGCAAAAGGCAATCGCTGCAGACACCCAACGAGCTATACTGCTTCTTGATAATGCGTATCCCTTCCTGGGTGGAGCAAAAGATATGAGGTGCTGATTTCCTGAAAGTCTTTGTCCTGTTAATATAGAATTTCAAGCAACGTTTGACATCTAGAGAATGCAGAGCCCTTTCCGCTGTAGATGAGGAGTTTTTAAAATATGTTGACCTCACAATTGGTTCATTCAATTGAAAGGAAGTTGGGACCTTCGGAATGAATTTGGGATTAGTTCTTAATATCACTCTGTTATCTTTGAACTGCATGAAGGTTTCTGTAACTGTAAAAGCTTGAATTTCACTGACTAATCTTGCTGATGTGAGGGCCAAGACAAGGGCCATTTTCCACAATACATATTTTATATCTGCCTCATGGATAGGCTCAAATGAGCTGTGACTGGACTGAATTTAACTGCCAGGATACAGGAGGAGGTTTTACTGGAGGGAAAACTCTGAATAATCCTTTCATAAATTCCTTAATTAGTCTAGTAGACCACAAAAAGACTTCACCTTTCTTTCTCTGGAATCTCGAAATTGCAGCAAAATGCACCCTTATTGAAGAATGTGCCAGGCCTGACTTCGCCAGGTGAAGACGGCAATTGCTCCGGAGAAAATTGAAAAGGATATCGGTTATTTATTCATACACCAATAGCCGAATCCTTTCCATTTTGCAATGTAAGATTTATTTCTGATAATAGCGCGTGACTGCTCGATAATAGATTTACACTTGAGTCGGATATTCAGCAATACAGACCTCATTGTCAAGAGGAGCCATGCTGATGCATTGAGAAACTTTATTTGAGGACTTAAGATCTGACCTGTTCAAGGAAAAGAAATACTCCTGTGGTTTGAATTGGATGTGTGGGCACATGGATAGGAGAAGAAGCTCTGTGTATCAATATTGCCTCGGCCATGCTGGAGCTATGAGAATGAGACTGCACGGTTCCTGCTTCATCTTGCGAATAACTTTGGGGATGAGAGGAAAAGGTGGAAACGCGTAAGCAAACATTCCTGTTCATAATATCAGAAAATCATCCCCCCTAGACACTCACTGAGGAAATCTTCTTGCATATTTTTTGCATTTCTTATTTGGAAGAGTTGCGAACAGATCCAGATTTGGGGTACCCCACTTTTTGAAGACTTGAAATAACTGCTTCGGATTCATTTTCCATTCGTGACACTGTTGCGAAGTTCTGCTTAGAGAGTCGCCCATTCTTTGTCCATCCTTGGGACATGTTCCACTTGCAGAGAGCTGTTGTGGGTAAGTAATTATCTCCATATTTGCTGGTCTTGAAGACCGAATTTTTAAGCTCGTTCCTTCTTGCTTGGCTTGATATGGCATGGTCGTTGTATTGTCCGTTCTCACCAAAACGGAGTAATTGCGAATTCTGGGTAGAAAGGATTGTAGACCCAGGAAAACAGCCTTTAGCTCCAGAAGATTGATGTGCATTTTTTACTTTTTCCCCGTGAACTTGCTGTTCCTAAAGGTGAGCTCTCCAACCGTCTAAGGAAGCGTCTGTTGTCATTACAAAGTGGGGATGCGCTGTAAAGAATGACAGACCACGAAAGATATTTTCCTTTCTTTTCCCACTATTAAGTTGCTCATTTCATAGTTGAGGTGATGGTTATTATGTCTACAAACGTACCCTGAATTGGTATTCATTGTGCCTTCAATTGTTCCTGCAATGGTCTCATGTGCAACCGGCAATTTAGGATCAATGGAATGCAAGAAGATGTCACTCCCAACATTGACTTGAACGTCCTCACAGAAGTGGACTCTTTTCTTGACAGGGAAGCTGTTATTTCCATTATCCGCTGAATTCTCTCTATAGTTGGGTAAGCATTGGAGACGTTTTTGTCCAGAATGGCTCCCAGAAACACCAAAGATTGGAATGGTATTAGGGAAGTCTTTTCTCTGTTCAATTTTAGATTCAGACACTTGAACAGCCCAAGACAGGTTAAGGTACATTTTTTTTTTTTTGCTGATCAGAATGTGGGATACTTGACCAACCAGTCGTCCAGATATGGGAATACCTGGAGACCGTTTCTTCTTAATAACGCCGCCCCAGGAGCCATGCATTTTGTGAACACCCTGGGAGCCGACCATAGCCTACAGCACAGATTTCCAAACTTTTGATGTTGGTGACACACTTTCTAGACATGCATCATTTCGCGACACAGTAAAGCAGTTTAGCTAGCGAGCGCAGCCCGAACCACCCAGGGGGTTTCGGGGTTCTCCTCGGGAAAATTTTGAAAAAGTGGGCAAATGGTGCATTTTCAAGCAAATTTTAGAAAGCAGGAAGGTTAATAAAGCAATTGTGAATCTGTTCTAACAAAGACAGTGACTGGCAAAACTGGGTGTTAATCAGTTTTTCACTTATTTTCTTTGGCCTCTTGTTTTGGTATCTTTTGTCTCCTGATTTATTTCTTGCTTTATTTATTTCATTTCCAGGGTGAGAGAGTTTTTCATTGGCGTTTGAGAATGCCCACAAATGTACGAGCTTGGAGCGCTCCTAAATTTAAAAGGCTAACCATGGCTTGAGTTTTAGGCTGGAAATGCATGTTTATGGTACCTTTGTGATTTGACCCCCCCCAATCAATCTGTCAAATGCATCTTCTTTCAAGTTTTTCTAGTAGTAACTGGAATGGGAGTTGAGGGTTGGCTTTGTACAGGCGGATTAGGACCCAAGGACAAGGTAGGACCGCACTCCCATTGCTCAACACTGCAGCCACATACTTGTATATTGCCACTGGCCCTAACCTTTGTACATTTTTATTTATTTATTAACAATCTATTCATGAAAGTTTAACACAACCTCAAAATTATTATCTGCACCTTGAGGACAGCATCATAAACAATAGCTCCCATAACGCAAAGCTGTATTTTTTTTTAATTCTACACCTTTAACTTAAAATCTTAAATCTTGTTTTCTTCATTTTGCTGTAGGCAACCAAAGGGCATAGTGCAGTATTTCACTAACGATTTTCAGTAAACGTTTCCTCTCGCACTGTGAGCTAAGGCTGTGCTGGCAGTCTCGCACTCACTCACAGGGCCAACTGAACTTACTAGTACCTATCCTCGATTAATCTGTGATCAAATCCCCCGCTGACAGTTTGCAGTCCATTAAGGGGGAGATGTGAATGCTGGAAGTATTACCACTACAGGGAAGACTGCCAGAGGCTAGAATGGCCAAAAAGGAATATCTCAGAAAAAGCTTGGATGGCCTCAAAACAGATGGGAGAAAACTCCAGGCCCGGTTGAGAATGGCCATAACGGGTGGGTTTCTTTGGCTTTGCACTTTGTCAAAACCATAACTCAGTTTTTAACTGTGCTTTTAATGAACATGTGCATAGAAAGGGAGGATAAATAATTGTAAAGTCTGCATTATTTATTAGGTAGGGGTGTGCAAAGTTGTCAGAGGGCTTACTGCGCTGTATTTTTAAACTTCAGTGCTTTGCAAACTGCAAAGCTGACAATTTTGTTTTTTTTTAAAACATGAAAAGCTGCAAAGAGATGTGTGGCAGCAGGAATGTTTCTGCTGCTGCACATGAGCAGAAGCAGGCTGCAGCCAATCTATATATGCTGCGTCCCTCCCCTTCCACAAAGCCAGAAGCGAAGCAGGGAAAGTGAAGTAGGTACCTTGTTGGTTGGTGTTCAAATGGCAAAAGTTGACAATGTCAGTACCTAAAATATTAGATTTCTGAAATACTTTGTACCACTGCCCATTCATCTTCGTGGCCGACCCATCCTTGTTCATGGCCCTCCCTGAGCAAGAATCCTAGAGCCGGGCCTGTGTCGCAGAAAACAATTGCGAACCTGGGGGCTTATTTATGCGAGTCTCACGTCACTTTTGCACCTTGTAAGGTGGTACATGCGTGACGCAAGGCTCTCATACAGATTCGCACACACTTCAACCCTCACAGCCCAACTCGTTCACTCTTACTTCAACCCTCACGTCACTCTTTTACTAATCAAAGGGGACTCGCTCCACAGCTAAAGGAGTTAATAACGGACTTGCATTTTCTTGAGAGATTGTTATTGAATGTGTCAGCATGTACTTGTCAGTTAGTGGGATCTTGGGTTACATAACGATCTCAAATTACTGTGGGAAACTACTTATTTGGAACATTACTGCAAGTTTTGGTTGAGATGATTCGTGTTTCCGTGTCTGTTAGGTGAGTGGTTATCGGGTGTGACCGTCTCTTCCTTTCTTCTGCGTTTGTTGGGGGTTGAGCGCGAGGGTTACCTCGAGCCGAACAAAGTGCAGGGCAAATCAAAGCTAGTTCCCCTCCCTGTTTTTCTTTATTTACACAAAGTCCACCAATAGGATACTTCTCCACACAACTGGAGTGAACTAGCTTTGATTTGCCCTGCACTTTGTTCGGCTCGCATCCTGATGCAAATGAAATGCATAAGCACAGCAAAGAGAACAAACGAGTGCCTGCAATCACCCATCTCATTAGCGGTATCCACACGGACCTTCGTAGCAGCTGCGAGACGAACAAATGTCGAAGGAGACAACAACTAGCAAGTGGACCTAATGGAAAACAGCGCGGAGGTAGCCCACCTGCACCGCATCAGAGGTGGGGGAGCTGATCAAAACCCCGGGGTTAGAGGTCTGTTTAGAGCATTTCTGGTGCGATTGCGCCGCCAAGAGGAAGGACGAGCCACATGCTCAGCTGATGCGTGAGCTGGTAATTAAACTGCGGCTGCACTTCTTTCTGTTAGCCTTCGCTCGCAGTGCACACCTTGAGGAAACGAAGAAAACAAAGAGTCCGGTTTTTCTGCTGCCGGTTTTTCTGCTGCTGCTGCTTTCCTCGGGAGAAAGTGTCTCTCATACTCGTTGAAATGTCACTCATCATAACCCTGAAATTATGAAAACGTCACACATGGCAATCTGAAACCTTGGCAGCTATGCATCAACGCGCGACACACCCACACATGGCAGGCGACACAGTACTGTGTCCCGACACAGAGTTTGGAAAGCTCTGGCCTAAAGGGAAGGACTTTCAGTTAATGGCACCCCGCCACCTCGAACCTCAGTAACTGCCGATGTTTCACATGAATGTGGACGTACACTTCTAAGAGGTTGAGAGACATTCTGAAATCCCCCGTGTATATCAGCTGTAAAGAGCATTCTGAATGGCTGTTTATTTATGTACTTGTACTTGTTCAGCAGCCTTGGATCCATAACGTGCCTCCGTTTTCCTGAATTTTTCCTGTTGCTCCCTTGGAAAGTAGCAAACCTATTTGCTGCTTTAACAGAGCGAGATGTTAATGCGTTCTCTTGGTAGGAGGATGATTGGGGGGCTTGTAAACAAATTCCAAGGCGTGACCATGATGTATTATGTCTAACACCTGGCCCACTGGAATTATGCGGCAGGAGAGGGCCGAATTATGCCGCAGGGTTGAGTAAATTATGCTGCAAGAAAAGGCTAATTATGTGGCGTAATGCGGCACATTTTTTAATAGTATTACTTCATTATTTTCTAATTTTTTACACTTAACACTGTCTGAGCATTGGGTGCACCTCATTAGCACCAGTTTAACATCCAAATATAGCAATAAGCTACAGAAAAGTCAGCAGTCAACATTTGCAAAAGGCCTTCCACTGCGCTGTAACACTTGCCACTGGTTTTTAGTAACCTTTGAACCCTTTGAGCTAGAAACACTTTTTTTGTGTAAATCTGCACATTATGCAGCAGATGATGGATTATTTGGCAAATGGCAAATATATAATTATGCGAAATCGCCGCAGCCGCACAATTGCATAATTCCAGTGGCCCTGGTCTAACACCCATTTGTCTGAAGAGATGCTCTTCCAATGATCGTAAGAGTTGGAGAGATGCAGGCTCATGGGTTTTTGCTGCTTCCTGGGCTCCCAATACCCCCCCCCCCCCTCTTCCTCCCCGGGGCTGCCTGCTTGTTGGCTGCCTTGAATAGATGAAAGTTGAGGACGCCCTGCATTGTGCTGTTGAACAGAGTATTGAGGCCGATATCCCTGCTGAGAATAGGGTTGATAACTATACAATTGGTAGGAAGCTCTTGGAAAAAACAATTGGCCTCTGCCTCCACGAAAGGACTGAAAACGTCTTTGCTGCCACGTCCCCATGGAACGTGGAATGTTGGTATCTGTTTTTATGGCTTGCAGAGCATCATCTACATAATTTCCAAATACATTTTTGCCATTGAATGGCATATCCAGGATTTTTGCCTGAACTTCCAGGCAGAGGGATGTTGTTCTTAACCATCCCTGCTAGGGTAACACAGCCGCACCTGCCATATGCTTAAACGCTGTGGAGGATATATCCATAGCTGCGTCGATTATTTCAGAGGAAGCCATTTCATCTTCCTGCAGTATGTCTTTAGCCTCTTTCTTTTTATCTTCTGGCAAAAAATTCAATGAATGCCTATAAGCCCGACCACATATATCTATCGTAGCGTCCCAACGCACTTGAAGCTCTAATAGATGTGGATGCCATTGCCGAAAAACGCTTACCGATGTTATCCAGTCACCTTTCTTCTTTATCTGGTGGTGCTGAACACGGGGCGGACTGGTTTCTGGAGCGCCTCTGGGCAGCCTGCACAACGCTTACCAATGTTATTCAGTCACCTGCCTTCTTTATCTGGTGGTGCTGAACACGGGGAAGGGTTTCTGGAGCACCTCTGGGCAGCCTGCATGATTACAGAATCAGAGCGAGTATGACCTTTTAGTCCAGTAGGTGAAGTATCGGGAGCTTCATATTTTTTATCCAGTCGAGGAACGACTGCTGTGACAGATGCTGGAGTTTATCAGTTTCAGTCCTTCCTCCCAAATATAATCAACTATGGGGATGTATCTAATACATTTCCTTGCGGAATCCTTGAAATCGGACAGAAAACATTCAGTTTGTTTTACAGGTAGAGGCAAATCAAAATGATTGGAAGCACGTTCCAGGGGCTCGTGGAAACCTGTCTTCTGGAGGGGAGCTTGCTGGTGAAGGCGATGTGGACAAGGGGGCAATATAGTAGTCCCACTCCTGACCAGATGCAGCTGGATCCTGAGGAAGTTCACCTTTTGGTTGATCATCTGCGTTACTATCAATGTAGTCATTCGTGATGGCGATAGGAGGCAGAACACCTTTTTCCTCTCTGGTTGAAGGCTTGGTGGGCTTTAAGACGGGGGTGCTGTGTCTGGTGCATCAAAGTCACCCGAGTGAGTGCCACTGAAGCTTCGCTTCATGAAAACTTTTGTAGTAGTCCTTGAGCATATGACGTAAGTCTGAGACTAAAGATATATAGGCATAGATATGGTGTTGCCACATGAACCCTGGTGTTCATCTTAAGATTCATCACAGAGGTAGTGCTCTTGAAAAGAGTCGAAGCGGTGAGCCGCTGACTGTTGGCAATCTGAAAGGATTACTTCCCTCCAAATAAGTGGAAGTTTCTCTACCAAGGTCCTCATCATCCGTATCTTGGCATTTTACATTCAGCTCTGGGGGACTGTATGCCATCCCAAAAAGCACTTCATACACCCCCCCCCCCCGGCTCCTCAGTCTCGAGGAGATGTGTAGGAGGCAATGGAGAATCTGTGCTAGGAGATGTGATGTCTGGGTCCAGGGACCTTGGCGCCATTTCTGAGGAAGGAAGTGTAGCCTGCTTTTGTTCCATCTACGGGCTTGATGATGACTAAGGGGTCCGCTTCCGACTAACTCCTACCGGAAGCGATGTAGGCTTCGACAGCGGCGATTTGAAAGTTCCCATCAATGGGATGTAGGCTTCGGCGGAGATTTGAAAGTTCCCTTCAATGGGATGACCGTCAACGAGGAGGTTGGCATTGATTTCTTTGTTGACAAAAGTAACATCGTAGTCTGGGTTACTGACGATATTGTCACTGTAATTGACGGTGATCTTAGACCATCGACGAAGTTCCGGTCTATGATGGATCCGTCGACTAAAAGATTTTTGTCGGCGAAGGCTCCTTTTGAGTAGTCACAGATACAGAAGATGAAGATATTTTTTTGTGAGAGAAACTTGAGTGGAATCTTTTTTTTACCGGCAGGTTTGACAGACCCAGTCTTTATTCAGCGATTTGTGATCTTTTAGGGTCCCTGCATTATGAGGTAGAGCCCTCATTTTTACATTTTGCTCAGTTGGGGTTCGACTCTGTCCCTCATCACCAGATCCTGAATATGAATGAGTCATCTTCTTTTGAAGCCAAAGGAGTAGTCTGGCTTCCAGGACCTTCAGAGTCTTAGCAGAAAAAGTTAGGCAATGCTTACAATCCTTTGGCTTATGATGTGGATGTAAGCAATATAAGCATTCCTTATGGGGATCTTCAGAGCAATGTCTTGGATGCCCACAAGACTTACAGGGACTGGAAAGCCTCTTCGATCCCTCTGACATGATGGAAAAGCTGGAAAACAGTACCTCAGAGTTGTACAAGTCAAATGTTTGACTTCTGGAAGAAGGAAAGGCTCAAAAGTTGACTGACGCTTAAGAACTGAGCAGAGCTCAGGGAGACTGTCACACGCGGTTAGAGATCTGAGGTAAAGTGGCCCTGCAGGGGAAGAGTGCTACAGAGGTATGGTCTCTGATTGGCTGAAGTTTGGTTCTATTAAAACAATGAGAATTGGTTAGCAATGTCAATTTCTTTCTCTATGGCTGTTAAGGTTTATTCATAACACTCTAGTAATTACCATGGGATCCCACCACGACAACGGGAAACAATCAAGCATGTGAATCTAAGGGAGTCAATACTGGAATTTGGATAGCTAATAACTGGATGCTTATCCACCACTATTGCACTTTTGATACATTAGGTACTGCAGGTTTATTCCAATGTATACTTATTTAATGACCCCCTCAGATATAGGCACTTAAGTGGTCTTGTGATTTTACACTTGGCATTATTTCTGCCATGCATTCTATGTATATTTTCTGTTTTCCTTTCTGAATCTAAATAAAGTTGTTTTTTTTCTTTTTTACATTTTTATGTCAAGCAGACATATCAACAGCATAAATCATTAATAAACAAACCTGCCAATGCACTAGGGAAGGCGACAGTCTGTGGCACCGATGCCTATCCATAGTCAGTACAATCGAGCAAGAGTCCGCGCAGCCTCCCAGTGTCCCCCAAGCGTGTGAATGATTCTTACCACTGGTCTTTTAGCCAACGGCACACATGTTTTATATCACCAACACACTTTATTCACCCCCCTCTTTTTTGGGCCCTAGATTAAATCGGTCCTCATCTGACGCAGGGTTATCTAATATTTGACTCCACATATTTGCCAACTCCCTTGGGTCCTCCTCTGCCCGGCCAATATATTCTCCCCACTTTTAATTGCAGTTCTTCCACAAGTGCCTATTCCAATACATCTTTGATCCATTTTTGAATAGTGGGCCCCATATTTGACAGCCAACAAAACGCTATATGCTGCTTCGCAAGGTGTTAGCCTAAATCTGCAAATTTGTGTTGCATATTTCCCGGTTTGGGTTAAGGCAAAATGCCCAATAGGCAGTTCAGTATCGATGTTTGGAGATTGATGTAGGTCACGTGTTGAGAGATGAAGTATTTTTGTGATTGACCTGATATTCATGTTAATTCTTCCTCCCCCACTCCTAACCCCTTTTTTTCCCCTCATAGACCTCCTCACTGTGAGTGAAACTGCCAATGAGCCGCCCCAGGATGAAGTCAACTCCTTTAATTCACCCAGAAACCTGGCGATGGAGGCTACCTACATCAACCACAACTTCTCTCAGCAGTGTCTGCGAATGGTGAGTGCCAAAGTGAGGTGCCTAAGTAGGGAGGGAGCCTGATAAGGAACAGGAGTGTGGCATGGAGGAGGCCTTATGTAGGAAGAGGAGCGCAGCAGCAGGAAGGTTGGGTGGAGGGGGGTGGGCCATAATGGGTACGAAGCAACACTGCAACAGGGGGATCCTAGTGAGGGAGAGAAATGAGTGCTGCAGAAAGAGGTCCTAACTAGGAGAGAGGAGGATTGCGGCTGCGGGTCTCAACGAGGGGTGACAACCCCTCCACCAAGGGATCCTAATTAGGGGATGAGAGCAATTATGCAAGGGGCCTTAAAAAGAGTAGCAGATGGCTGTTGAAGTGGGTCTTTATACGGCAGTAGGAGTGTAGCAGGCAGGGATCCAGTGAAAAGAGCACTCCAGCGATAAAGTCCTGCAAGCATGTGGGAGCCCAGTGGAAGAGGACGAGCATTGCAGCAGGATTGCCTAGTGAGGGAAGGCAGATCGGCATTCTTTCATGGTATTGCAGTGAGGGTTCTTGAGAAGCGGGAGCTGTGATGGTACCAGATCACCTATTTCAATCCTCTTACTGGAGCATCTTGAGTAAGTGGCTTGCATAGTCTCATCTGAGCCTAATGCACACCTGGTTTACCTGTTCCTAATTCCCTGGCAGGGCAAAGAAAAGTACAAGTTTCCCAACCCGAACCCCTTCATCGAGGATGATGTGGACCAGAATGAAGTAGCGTCTGTTGCCTACAGGTACAAGCTTGCTATGAGTTGGGGAGGGTCTATGACCATATAGTGTGTGGGGCTTAGGGTGTACTCTGTAGGACGCTTTAAGCATCGCTCTGAATTGGGTTCTGATATATTATGTGGAAAATAAATGATCCTGGATATGTTGCACACAGATGTAGGTAATGATTTTGCATGATATTAATTATTTAGATTGTTTATACATAAAAGGTTGAATACATATGAAAAACATATGAACTATGAAATATTTTTAAATTGGTGCCTGTTGGATGTTCTGAGCACTCTCAGATCCCTGTTGAAATGATGCCAATTGTCCCATCATATGCAGTCTGCAAAGTTCACGCTCTTCCAGAAGAACAATCACAATTTTTTCATCCGAGCTGTCCTGCTAGGCCCAGGCCCCTCCTTCGTATCCAAGACTGTCTGATTTTTATTCAAACCATACCCCAAAGCCACCTGTGTGCACAAATGCTAGCTCTCCACTAATGAAGGCCACCTGCATCCATTTGTTGGACATAACACACTTCAGTTCTGACAGGTGGTTTTCGTAGAGGAAGGCAGAAAGTTTAATCTTGTTTCTCCGAATGATTTAGCAAAATATTAGAAGAGGATGTGCCTCAAGAGGCATGTGGACGGTTTGTGTATGGATGGTGTTCATTCTGTGGTTATAGTGATTTATGCTGCAACAAGCCTTTAGGTTATAGATTATTTCATTTTGCAGGTTGGTACATATGGTATTCTATAGTACTTTAACCTGCCATTGCTGCAAAAATGTAACTCTGATGGGTTGATGTGCCTGCAGACTCCCCTCCTGTTGAATATCCCCAGATTCTCACACGGATTGTCTGTGGTGTTTGGGCTCCTCTGTTCTGGAGCATGTTGCCCAAGGTAATGAAAGAGTGGGAAGCCAGGTATGATTGTGGCTTTTGCTAAGGATGATTGATGGGCTTGTCAATATTCTCAGTCTAGGTCTGCTCCTATTCCTGTTCTCGATCTTCACCTTCCTCGAAGTCTTCTTGGGGAAAAGAAGAGATGACATTAAAAAGAAGAAAAAGTGCTCGGACTCTCCTAGACTTTCAAAGTCCAGTGAATTGTCTTCCTCAGTCATAATTTGTGAAAATCCCTCAGGATCTTCAGCCGGTGCCGCTTCCAGCTTCTCAGCTGCTGATTGGTGCCAGGATACATAGTTACTGGCTCCAGACGCAGATCAATGTTCCAATAAGTGGGACATGTTCCAACATGCTTCGTCTCCCTCTGATGCATCTGTTAGCCCCATGGTACAGAGTAGGGTTCTGCTTGGGGTACTAGGGGTGCCAAGTATTCCCTTTGTTCATCGGGTGTCTAACCTGGTGCTGATCTGTCATCCTGCGTCCACGGCCCTCGCCATCAGTTCCATGATTGGCACCTATACCAGTTCCTCCACCACCACCGTTGCAAGATGTACCAGCAACACTGATCATACATCTCTGTAAGCCCCTGTGACACAGCAGTTTTACTAGCTTCTCAGAAAAATTGCGGACTGGAAACCTCTCCAGATATAGATATAAACCTCCCCTCCCCACTAGGCCCTTCTTCTGCATAGATGGTATCCTTCATTGCTGTCATAAAGGATGCTGCTGACTATCTGGAGCTCTCACTACCATCTGTAGTGTCTTCCTCCAATATTCTTAGAGGTTTAACACTGTGCAACAGTTTACGCAGAGTTGCTCTTGCCCTTCAATGATTCAGTGAAGAGTTTATGGATCCCAGTAGGGAGGCATGTAACAAGCCTATCTGTTCGCCTACTGTTGGCAGAGCTGTAGTTCGGAGGAGCAAACCGGCTCTAGGGTATCCTCCATTTCTTTCATCCTTTACCAGAGAGTTTAGTGCTCTTGGCCTCCTCATGTGGGAAACAAAATCCTGGATCCTTTCCCTCTCACCTACAGGACAGGGAATCCAAAAATCTGGAGCCCATGGGCAAAAGGAGTTATTCATCAGGAAGTTTGGCCCTACAGTCTCTTTAATGCTGCCTGGATTTGGCTATATGATGTAGTAACTTAGTCTGCCAGGCCAATGGAAAGAAGACTTTTCAGAAGTAGCCAAAGATGGACATGGTGCTTCGAGGTGTACAATAAATAAAGCTCCATGTTTTCCGTTTCTAATGATTTTTACAGATAAATACGACATAAAAACATTTATTTTCTTGTCTGTATTTATTTTTAAATGTGGATAAAAACAGAAATTAGTTTTTTGAATGATTCTAAATGTTGTCAGTTATGACTGCTAGGCCAATACCTATTCGGATTGACAGGTAAGGAGGGTTAAAAAGACTTTTTAGTAAAGAGGCTTAAACAGCAGTAGATAAACACAAAGTTGATACTAAAATTTGCATGCTTATGTGTATTGATTTATTATCTGTGGGTGTTCTTATCATTGAAAATGTCAGGCATTCCATTAGGAGTCTACATTTATTGGTTAAATGTGGCAATACACTAGTTTCATTTTTTTCATAAAACCACAAATAAATATGGATTAATACAGATAAAACTAGCAAAAAATAAATATGGATAAATGCAGATAGAAATGTAGCAAAAATAAATGCCATAAAACTCAGAGCGCTAATCCTAAAGGCTGGCCTTGATACAGCAGATTCCGTAAAATGAGCAATGGGCTTCCCTTTTTTCCTCGGCTCCAATCCATATGCTTCTCAGGTGATGTCCAGGCTACTTTAGTGGACATACCATTAGTTGGACACTGTGTTTTGGGGGATTTAGCAGACTTAGCACCTGGACACTTCAAAGTTGGTACTGCAACAGCCAGATCACTGGGTCTTGAAACACCTCAGAAGGTATACCACCAGTTTTGAAAATTTCAAGGCTTCTTCAGGGGTTTTCAATTCAAGCAGTGTTAGACAGCACAGATCCCACAGCAATGGCAGAGTCCTTTGGCAAGACAAAACAGTAGCCAAGGAAAAGCATGAGGCTGATAGTGTAGGAAGCTGGCTGTATATGGTATACCACTAGGAGGTTATAACGTGCAGAGTCCATAAATTCCCCAAAAGTGTACAGGGCTTAATGTAAAACCCAAAGTGCTCTATTAGTGGTTGTGTGGGCAAGCAGCCTTAGGCCTAACACAGAGGAGTGCAAGACATTTATTGCACAAGATTGACCAATAATGGACACACGACTCAAAAAGGAGATCCACACCAAATCTAGAAAAATAAGCTGTTTGTACTTTATTTTAAGAGCCAAGATCTTCGCATTAAGGTAAGTACGTTTTTAATAAATTATTTTCATAAACAGTAATGCGGTTACACAGGTAAGTACACGACTTACAGGTCTAGTCTTCGGGACCAAGGGTCGGGTGAGTACTAAAACTGCACCTCCAGCGGCACAGGGGTGCAGAGGTCAAAATCTGCATTCGGCCCAATGTGTTTCAATGGAGACAGGGGGTGCTCGAAGCCACACTGCTTGCAGGTAAGTAGATTGGTTGCAGGGGCCAAGCCTTGGGGGTTAGGACCAGCACAAAGGGGGGCACAAAGTAGCCCTAAACATACACCACCAGCGGCACAGGGGCAGCCGGGCGCTAACACAGCGTCGGGTGTTGAATGCAGTCCTATCTTTTTGGAAACCGCCTGCAGGCGTCGAACTGGAGGGTGCAGGCAGAAAACCAGCGACAGCACAGGTATGTTGGGGGTCAAAGGGGTACCTCTAGATGTCAGATTTCTTCTTACCGAGCTGGTTGCATGTGGGGGGGTGGCATTCAGGTTCACACTGCAGGTGCTGTCGTGGGGGTCAGGAGAGGTCTACCAATGCTAGATTCGAGGTCAGGATCTCTAGGGAAACTTCCCTGGACAGTGGGCCACTTACTTAGGCCGTAGGTGTCTGGTGCAGAGTGGGCAGGAGACACTGATCCACCTGGATCCGGGGTCCTTGTAGTTGGATTCTTCTGGACAGGTCCGCTGTCCACAGGAGATTGGAGTCTTTTTCAAAGGCAGCAGTCCTCCCAGGGTTTTCAGAGGTCACTGGCTGCAAGACCGATCACCTTTTGGTTGCAAGCTCTTCAAAGCTGGAGACAGGCCGGTAGGGCTGGGGTCTAGGCAGTAGTCTTCAGGCTTCTCTGCAGGGTTGGCTTCAGGGATGTTGTCTTAAGTCATTTCAGGTCAGGGAAGCCACTTAAATACTAAATTTAGGGGCGTTTTAGTGGAGAAGCAGGTAGGGCCAATCGGCACCATACCTGGGTGACTACACCCTTAATTATGCCATCCTCGTGTGGGAGGGGGCACAGACCAAGCCCTGATTGGAGGGGTCTCCCGATCTTCAAGATGGCAGGGACTGAAAGATGTGCTTCACCTTGCCTCCCGCACCTTAGGGGTGGAGTTGGCAGAGGAGGGCACACCTATTCTTCTAGGTTTTCCTGCCGGTTTTCCCACTCAAAGTGGGGGTGTAAACCAGGGGCTGCCGTTTGCTGCTAGCAGCAGTGGTTGGGGGTCACATTACAAAGGCAACACACCTTTGAAGCCTCCCCTTCGAGCACTGGCCCATCCTTGGGGAGGAGGTCTGACACCTCCGCCCAGGATGTGCATCGTTTCTGATCAAAACGAGCAGAAGCTCTCCACCCAGGGGTCCAGAAACATGTCCGTCTGTGGCAGGCTCCCTAAAGCCAGTCAGTGACCACACCAGGGTCAGTAGGTTTTTAGGGGGCACATCTGAGGTGCCCTCTGAGTACATGTTGTAATAAATCTCACACTGGCATCAGTGTGGATTTATTACAAGGAGTTGTTTGGTACTGAACACTCCTGGTTTCAGTGAGGCCATCATGGTGCTGGGGAACTGGAGTTGTTGAGTTCCCAGACCATGTACTCCTCATGGCTTCCCTGGCACTTAGAATATTTAAGAATTGACTTAAGTATTGTAGGGGCATAATCTACTCGTGCAGATATGCCCTCACCTGTGGTATAGTGCACCCTGCCTTAGGGCTGTAAGGCTTGCTGTGTGTGGGGGGGGGAATGACTTGCCTATATCTTCAGGCAGTGCTTGCTGGCAGGGCACCCAGGCAGGTTGCCATGTCGACTTTCACCTCACAGGGGCATGCAAGGACAGTGGCATGGTCCTAGTGATGGGGGTCCCAGGAGCTCTCTTCAGCTCCCAGGCCCTAGGTACCCAGGGTACCACTTACAAGGGACTTACAGGTGGGCAGAAGCACCAATTGTGGATATGTTTTAGGGAAAAAGCACTGGCACAGGGGACCTGGTTGGCAGGGACCCTGTGCACTACAATCGAAACCTCATCAAAACCAGGCAAAAAGTGGGAGCTAACCATGTCAAAAGAGGCACTTCGCGGGGTGAAGGGGGCGTGGCTTAGCAAGCCAACATGGTGGACGTGAGCTAGCCGGGCTCCGTCCAGCCCGATCATAATCCTTCAAATATCCTGTCTCCCCCAGGTCATAGAGCGATCCAGGAGTCGGGCTGCACCGGCCTATCCCCTGCGCCACGAACGGTGGGGCAGTGGAGTCCCCGCGGCGCCCGGAGTGGCCTGATTGCATCGGGAGCTGTGCGCGGCCTAGCTGCCGGCGGAAGAGCCGGGGGCTTGCGTGGGGCCCGCCCGGGGAGGTGACGACTCTGTCGACGGGAAGAGGCGAGCCGTGGTAGAGGCCCCGCAGCGGTTGAGGGGCGGAGGCCGAGACGCTGCGGCCGACTGGGCCGGGTGAAGCGGCGGCCGGATCGGGCCGCGCAGATCAGCGCTCTGAGAGGCCTGGCGGCTGAAGGCGGCGCTCCCGGACTGCTGTGGCACTTGCTGTTCCGGGGTCCTCAGGTCTGGACGGGCCCAGAGACGCGGGAGTAGCTGAGGAGGCCTGAGAACCCCCCCGGTCCGTGGTGGGGGTAGGCGGCCGGCGGCGCGGTCGGGCCGTGTGAAGGCCCCGTGAGACCCGCGCCTATCCTCTTTCCGGGCTGGATGCTTGAGGGGAGTATGGTGGCTCCCGGTGACGACCCCCCCCCTGCACCTGAGCGACGGTGGTGGAGGCAGAGCCGACGTCGCCGGGGCTGCAGCATACAGGAATGGCACGGCGGCCGGATCGGGCCGCGCCGGTAAGGAGCGAGGTGCTGATGTGGTGCGGCGAGCTAGTGGCCCTCGGACCGAGGGTTGGTGGTGCCCCGTGGCGCTAGAAGCTGCCTGCTTGTGCTGGGAGTTGGGTGCGGCCTGCGACTGAGCCGGGGAGCTATGTAGGACCAGCCCCGGATCCCGCTGACAGAAGCGACGAACTGCGGTGGAGGCCCTGTGACGGTCGAGGGGCGGAGCAGACGCTGCAGGGGCTACTGTGCGCAGGTGCTATACGGCGGCCGGATCGGGTCGCACTGTTGAGGAGTGAGGGGCCGGAGAGGGGCTGGGGGCCGGCGGTCGGGCCCCCCGCCGGAAGCGGAGCTTGTAACCAGTGGGCACATCAGCGGAGATAGCCCAGGGTGGAGTGGAGGGCTCGGCGGCACGATCGGGCCGCAGCAAGAGCAAGTGTTGACCCAGTGTGGCCTGGGCCGTGTGGCTATCAGTGGGACCCCCCTGGCTTGGGGTGGTGTGGGAGGCTCGGCGGCGCAGTCGGGCCGCAGGAGGAGGAGGGGACTGTCCTGAATCTGCCCCACTCGCTTGCCACAGACGCCCGCAGGTGAAGCAAGCCGGCCTCTGGGGCCGATATGACGCAGGAGAAGGGCGGTGGCGGGGCGGTCAAGCAGGGCCCCATCGACAAATATACCGGCCCAGGGGCGACGGCCGGAGCAGCTGGGGGGCAGCAGGAGGCCATGCCGGACAATGCGGCCTTGATGGCGGCAATTACCCAATCTAGGGACATGCTGGATGCCAAAATCGGGGCGGTGGGCTCCGACGTTATGCTGCTGCGGCAGGACTTGCGCAATGCAGTGTCTCGCATCACGGAGGCAGAGACTCGCATCTCAGGAGTGGAGGATGAGGTCGCGGCCCTGAAGCGACAGGTGGCAAAGATGGAGTCGGTACAGAAGGGTCTGGCGCTTCGGGCCGAGGACGCAGAAGGGCGGGCCCGGAGGAACAACCTGCGCTTCGTTGGTCTTCCCGAGGGGTGTGAGGAGGGCAATATGGAACTCTTCCTAACGCGCTGGCTGGAAAGTTGGCTTCCTCCTGACTCCTTGTCCCGATGTTTTGTCATAGAACGGGCCCACAGGGCCCTAATGCAAAAACCCCCTGTGGGGGCACGCCCCCGGCCGGTGATCGCAAAGATTCTGAACTACCATGACCGGGATGTCATACTGAAGCAGGCTCGGGCTAAAGAACCTCTGCTCCATGAAAACACACGCATCTTGATCTTCCCGGATTACACACGCCTGGTGCAACAACAATCGTTCATGGCGGCTAAGGCCCGCCTGCGGGACCTCAAGCTCCCGTACGCCCTGCTGTATCCGGCTCGCCTGCGGGTGGTATATCGCTCCCGCACCCACTTCTTCGACACCCCGGAGGCGGTGTTCCAATGGACAGATGAAACAGTACGACTTAGGCCACATACGCCCCCGGGGAGGGTATCAGACTCCTCCGTGAGCGAGACTGCGGCGAAGGGATCCCGACGACATCGGCAGAAGAGCAGTAGACGGTCACGGTCCAGGCGGCGCTCCCAATCCTGTGGGGCTCCGGCCCGGGGGGACTCCGTGCGACGGTCACAGACACTGGAATCTTAATATGGGCATGTAATGGGGTGCGGTGGTGGTGATTTCCCTGGTGGGCTGGTGCACGCCTACGTGAATAACTAAGGGGAGATATTGCGCGGGCTGGCCTATACCAGTCGGGTACTGGTGCAGTCGGCGCCCAGATGAAAGGGGCTGTTAGTTGGGGATCCATTGGCTGGAGCGGCCCTTGTCCCCCGGTTGGGGATCGGGAGCTAGCCCAGCTGCGACAGATACTTCAGCGTTCTATTGAGGTATGGGGTGGGGGGTTAGTTCTTGGTTTGGGGGAAGGGGGTGGAGGGAGGTTAGTCGCGCATATGCTAGAAGGTCAATGACCACTCATCCATTCGGATATGCTTATCCATGTGCAGGGAGACGCCCTTGGTCTCGCCATGGCCAGTCCACCCACTAGAGGGTCGGTAACCCCGGGTTCCCTCCACATTACCAGTTGGAATGTGCGGGGAGCGCTGGACAAGATTAAACGGGGGGGGCTATCCTCCATCAGGCCAAGAGGGCTGGGACGGATATCCTTATGCTGCAAGAAACCCATCTCATGGGCACAAAGGCCCTCTGTCTCCAGCGCTATGGTTTCCAGCAGGTCTTCCACGCGGGGTTCACGCGGGGGTCGAGGGGAGTGGCGATTTTAGTACATCGCAGGGTCCCATATGTGCTTGCTCAACAATGGTCGGATCCGCAGGGGCGCTATTTGTTTCTCAGGGGTACGGTGGGGGAAGACCCCATAGTCATGGGATGTGTATATGCTCCCCCCCCCCTTGCAGTGGGCGCTGGTGGAGAGAGTGTTTACTATCTGGGCAGATATGCCAGAGGGGGTGTCCGTAGTGGGGGGGGACTGGAATGATGAGCTGGATATGGTGAAGGACAGAAGCGGGGCTGGTGGCCCTCTGAGTGGTAGCCGCCCCACAAAACTACACTCCCTAGTGACAGGCCTCGATTGGGTTGATACATGGCGCCATGGCCATGGGGACAAACGGGAATACACGTATCTCTCGGCGGTACATAAATCCTTTTCCCGACTGGATTACATTTTTGTTCCCCGAGCGGAGGCGGGCAGGGTGGTATCGGCCGCAATTCTGCCTCGTGGTCTCTCCGACCACTCTCCGGTGTCCCTAGAACTCCAGATCGGCCGGAGGCGACAGCCGTTCCGTTGGCGTCTCTCGGTGTGGCACTTACAGAAGGAGGAATATGTGTCGCATATGGGTGAGGCCATTGAACAATATTTTGCAACAAATGATGGCTCCGTCTCTGCCGCCGGGACACTATGGGAGGCGCTGGAAACCTACCCTGCGGGGTATAGATATCTCTTGGTGCGCGGCGGCACGCAAGAAACGAAGGGAGGATTTGATCCATGTAGAGGCGGAGGTAGAGGCGCTTGAGCGTCGGGGACGGGAGGGGAAAGCGTGGTGAGACAGCAGCTCCTTGCCCAGCAGACTTATGTGGCCCTTCTGATGGACGAAGCCCGGCAGGCATGGCTGGCGACGCGTAGCAGAGTGTGTCAATGGGGAGATAAGTCAGGTAAGATGCTGCACCGGCTATGCCAGGGAGCGTTTCATTATCAGGCCCTCCCGGGTCTCCTGGATGAGGTGGGGTCACAGATCACAGATCCCGCCCAATTAGCCGAAAGCTTTGCAACATATTACGCTCAGATGTATGCGCCTCGGGAGAGCCTGCCTGCGTCGGTCATTGTTAAATTTATTACAGACTTTCCGCCTAAGACGGTGTCGGATGCGGTACGCGACCAGCTGGATCTGCCATTGACAGATGAGGAGGGAAGGCGCCGGGTCCCAATGGGTTCCCGAGCGAGTTCTTCAGACGCTATAAGGCACAGCTAGCCCCTTACTACAGGGCGGTGGTGGAGGAGGCTAGAGAGGAGGGCCGGCTCCCCCCTGACTGGAGACATGCTGAGGTGGTGGTGTTCCACAAGCCCGGCCGACCCCCGGAACAGCACGCCTCCTATCGCCCCATCTCTCTTCTAAATGTGGAGGCCAAGGTCTTGGCTAAGGCCTTGGCCAACCGCCTCCTGCCCCATATCTCAACGCTGGTGCACCCAGACCAGGCCGGATTTATGCCCCAGAGGGCGACCAGACACAATATAAGGCAGGCGACCGTGGCGGTAGCGGCCATCCAACAGACGGGGAGGTCGGCGGCACTCTTGTTGGCCGATATGGACAGGGCCTTCGACTCCCTTAGCTGGACGTATCTGTTTGCACTGCTGCATAGACTTAACCTAGGTCCCCGCTTTCTCTCATATCTGACGCTCCTCTATACGGAGCTGACGGCTTCGGTGCGAGTGGCTGGCGTGGTCTCCTCCACTTTCTCTCTAGGACGGGGTACGCGGCAGGGCTGCCCCCTGTCGCCGTATCTCTTTGCCCTGGCAATGGAGCCGCTGGCGGCGTGGGTGCGCATGGTTGCGCAGATTCAGGGCTTTGAGTGGGCGCCGGGCCTGTCCGACAGAATCGCATTATATGCGGATGATGTCCTTTTTTTTCTTACGATCATAGACGGGGCCACGGCTCCTCCGGATCCTACAGATTTTTGGGGAGTCGTCAGGGCTATATATCAACCCCCGTAAGTCCACGTTATGGGTGGTGGGGGAGCGGGTGGGGGTCGGTGAATGGGCGTCTCCGCTTCAGGAGGCAGTGGGTGGCCTGAAGTACTTAGGGGTGTTCCTGACGGACGTGCCTGCCATTTCGTGGGAGCGTAACTTGGCCCCAGTCTGGGAGAGGGTCTGCACAGATCTTAGGTCCTGGACGCGTATGCCTTTGACTATATATGGCAGATCGGCAATTTTTAAAATGGTGGCACTCCTCGGCTGCTCTCAGCTACAGAATCATCCCTATCTGATACCCCCCGCATGGTTCCGAAAGGTAAATTCGGCGCTTGGGCAATTCCTGTGGGGAGGGGGTACAATACGCGTGGCCCTGCGCACTTGCTTCATATCCACATACTGTGGTGGGCTGGCAGCTGCGGACCTCCTCTCATATTATCAGGCCTCGCATCTGTTGGTCCTTAATGAATGGTGGTACGGGGACAGGGGGGATCCGGCATACGCTTTGGAACGCAGACTTATGGGGGCCCACACGTTGCACTCTATTCTTTACTCAGCGCCGCTACGGCGCGCTCTGCCGCCGGCTACGCGAGTGGTATTTCAGATCTGGAGGCAGGCGCTGCGGCGCATGGGTTGGTGGAATACTTTGACGCGGGAGACCCCCCCCTCTGGCATAATGGGCGCATACCGGGGCTGGCGGCATTGCAGGGGGTTTTGGGGCTGGGATGCCATAGGGATATCTACCCTGGGAGATGTTATGAGGGGCACAACCCTTAAGTCCTTTCAGGATTTGCAGAGAGAGTTCGCCATGCCCCAGTCCTACTGGTACCTTCAATTTCGCCATGCCTTGTCCCCTAGCCTCGTGGGCCTGGACTCCCTCCCCGATTTTAGCCCGCTGGAAGCGAAAGTCTTCATGGGGGATCTCGGGGCAAAGAAGATCTCCCGGATATATCTGTCACTAGTAACACACAGCGCCCCTACACTCCAGAAGCTTCGTAGGGACTGGGAGGCGGATGTGGGCATGTTGGAGGAGGAGGATTGGAGGGAGGCGTTGGCAGCCCCACGGGGCGCCGCCATAGCGGTGCGCCTCCGCCTCATTCAACATCATCTCCTACGCCGACGACACCCAGCTGATCCTCTCCCTCACCAACGACCCCACTATCGCCAGAGCCAACCTGCACGACGGGATGAGAGACGTCGCCGACTGGATGAGGAACAGCCGCCTTAAACTGAACTCAGACAAGACGGAAGTCCTCATCCTGGGCTCATCACCCTCCGCCTGGGACGACTCCTGGTGGCCCCCGGCCCTGGGCACCGCACCCAAGCCAACGGACCACGCACGCAACCTGGGCTTCATCCTGGACTCCTCCCTATCAATGACCAAACAAGTCAACGCCTGCCTCATCTTCATGCTTCAACACCCTGCGCATGCTCCGCAAGATCTTCAGATGGATCCCCACTGAAACCAGGAAGACCGTCACCCAGGCACTCGTCACCAGCCGACTGGACTATGGGAACACCCTCTACGCCGGAACCACAGCCAAACTTCAAAAGAGACTCCAGCGCATCCAGAACGCCTCCGCACGACTCATCCTGGACATCCCCCGACACAGCCACATCACCGTACACCTGAAAGACCTGCACTGGCTCCCCGTCAGCAAGAGAATCACGCTCAGACTCCTCACCCACGCACACAAGGCCCTCCACGACCTGGGCCCAAAGTACCTCAACGACCGCATGTCCTTTCTACACGCCCACACGCCAGCTACGATCAACCAGCCACGCCTCGCCACCGTACCACGCATCCGCAGAACCACCGCCGGAGGAAGATCCTTCTCCTACCTGGCGGCCAAGACCTGGAACTCCCTCCCACTCACCTTCGGCGAACCCAGGACCATCTCGCCTTCAGGAAGCAGCTCAAGACCTGGCTGTTCGAGCAGTAACTTACCCCCTCCCCCAGCGCCTTGAGACCCTCCCGGGTGAGTAGCGCGCTCTATAAATGCCGTGATTGATTGATTGATTGAATTTAAGTACCTGCATAGGGTTTACTTTACACGGGCTCGATTGTGGCGGGCGGGGTTGATAGCCTCCCCGGAGTGTCTTCGGTGCGGTCGGGAAGAAGGCACATTCATGCACACGGTCTGGCAGTGTTCTTCCCTGGACAGATTCTGGAGGGGGGTGTGGTCCTGCCTATCGGAGGTTCTGGGGTGGGGGCTCCCCCGTACGCCGCGGCTAGCCCTACTTCATGTTATGGAGGGCATAGGGGGCAATATTTATAAACGTCATCTCTTGCTATTGGGTCTGGTATTGGCAAAGCGTGATATCGCTAGGGTGTGGAAGGCCCCGCAGGCCCCCTCGGTAGCCGCCTGGAAGAACGCCCTGGACTTTGGTATGGGGCTCGAGCAGCCCATCTTCATGGCTAGGGGCTGTCCGAGTAAGCACTATAAAATATGGAAGCGTTGGGCAGACTACCGGGGCATATGGTTGGCACCGCCGGCGACACAGGAGCTACACCTACCGGGGTAAGGACGGCATGGGCGGGACATCGGTGGGCGGGCCCTGGGGAGCTGTATACTATCAAATTATGATCTGTTTCAGTTGCACACGGGTGGTGGGTGGGACTTTGAGGCTACTGCACGACTACTGGGAGGGTGGGGGGCGGGAGGAGGGGGTGTTGTTTAGTATATGTTTGATTGTTATATTGTCGCTATATAAAAGTGTCTATGGTGTATGTACAATATATGCTTTGCTCCTGCAAAGGCATCTGGGGTACAGAGCCCTGCAAGGTATGTGTCACCTGACCAATAAAGTCTGTTTTCAAAAAAAAGAGGCAATTCGTCTCAACCTCCTCATTGTCATTTCCTGCACCACTTGCGAGTCCCCTTTATCTTTTCCTTGAATGTGCATTTGTGCCCTGCGGGAGGCCAGATTTCCCTCTTTCTCCAAGCCTGGAAGGGCATAACAGCCCAATTGGTGCTATTTTCGTGATTGTCCTAGTTCCCAAGAAGGACAGCAGTCTTCATCTGATCTTAGACTTCAGGCTCCTGAACATGTTCTTCGAAAAGAGAAATTCAATATGATGTTCCTTGACTTGCAGATGCATATTTCATATACTGATCCTACAGGTGCAGAGGAAGTACCAGTAGGAAGCTGGCTCTCTATATAGTGTACCAAAACGAGGTACACTGTGCAGAGTCCAGGAAACACTTATTGGTTTACAGAGGTGCAAGTAAAAAACCTAAATGTTCTCTTTTATGGTAGTGTGGGCGAGCAGTTTAGGCTTATTAGAGGATAATAAGCATTTATTGCACACACCGAATCAGTAAACGAGAGAGACACTCTAAGACCTGCAACACCAATTTATAAAAATAACAGATTTGTATATGAATTTAGACACCAAGATCATCTTAATCGGGTAAGTACTTTGCAAGTTTATCACTTAAGTATAAAGAAATACACTTAATTGTAGCTTTGAAGTGGTATTGTTCTACTATGGGAAAAAAACCATATACAGCATATGGTCACTTGTCAACGACTTACAGGTCTGTTCTTCTGGACTGAAGGTAAGTATGGGGCAAGGTCCAAGGCAGCTCAGTCTGGCTGAACCCAAAGAGGGGATCTGTTCTTGGCAGTCTTGGGCACATAGGGACACCCTTGGTCCACTGGGGGGCTCGTGTGCAGTGGGGCTTTGTCACGGGGTTGCACTGCTGAAGACTCTTGCGGTTCTCTGTTTCCTGCAGAAAGAGGCTGCAGGTGGCAACTGGGGGACCATTCTGGCCAAACACCAGGATGGGCTCAGCTTCTGAGGGTATCAGAACCCCGTTGGCACGGTCGCCTCCCTCGGACTCTGGCTGTGGGGCTCGGGTGCAGGTGTGCTTTGAGGCGTCGGGCCGCAGCGGTCAGAGAGACACTGTGTCTTGGTGACCTAGTGTTGAGGGGAAGCAGGGCCACTCACTGTGCTGCCTTTGTGGATTCTGATGTCCCTCAATGGTAGGTCGGTCTTTGTGCTATTGCAGTCTGGATTGGACCACCAACAAGCCTTGGTTGCTGCAGCTGCTTCGATACCCAGGGTATTGGTGCTGGGCAGCTCCCAGGGGTCCTGGCATCCCCAAACTTGGCAAGGAGACCGATCTGATCTCCTGGAGCATGAAGACCTTCTCCTGTCATGCTGCTCCTTCGGTGGACCCAATGGCTGGCAACACAGTGGACTGGGCAGATTGTTTTTGGTGCCTGCAGATGCAGAAGAGCAGCTTCTCTGCTCCAAGGGAGATCTCTTCTGGTTGTTGAGGTGCTGGGCAGTCCTTCAAGGCTTTTGGGGAGGATGTCCAGCTCTTGGTGAAGTCGGTCCCAGCGATGGTCAAAGTGAAAGCAGCCTGGCAGGGTAGTGTGCCAATCTTTGGTGCAGGTCTTAATTTTTCGCTCTCTTCGCTCCTTTCTTCCTTGGTTTCCAGTAGTCAAATGGATTTCCTGGTGTCAGGGGCCCACCTAAATACTCAATTTAGGGGCGTTAAAGGAAGTGAGACTTAGCAGCCAATGGGCTACTTACTCCTGGGGTCACTTCACGCTCTAGATGACCACTTCTTGTGGAAAGTGGGCATCACCCTGTCCCAGAGTTCCTAATTCCACCACACTCAAGATGGTGGAGTACTTTCTTTTGTGTTCACTTCAGCGTGCCCACCCTAGACGTGTACCCAGCCTGGCAGTGTAACACGCCTCCTGACTATCTAATAACCCATCTATCCTGGTGCCAAATGGGCCTCAGGGGGTGGCATCCTCCAGGTCTGAGGGAACCCAAGTTTGCATATCAAAGGCAGCAGAGGCTTTGAAGCATTCGGCCTTGATATGCTGATTGACTAGCCTTCCCCCTACCATAGCAGGCATTGTTCCTGACCTCTGAGAGCGAGGCTCTCACCTCCTAGGGGGGGTCAGAAACTCATCTGTGGTGGCAGGATGGACAAGACCAGTCAGCCAGCACACTAGAGGACTAGTAAGGTTTGTGGGGGTACCTATGTATCCGTGAAGCCATTATGTAGCTGGGTTACTCGTTTTGACCAGTGCACAGTAAATACCTTAAGATGGCTTCCTTGTTCACTTGCATCATCTAGTAATGGAACCAGACATCAGGGTATATCTGCTCATGCAGATATGTCCTCACATAAAATATAATGCACCCTGCCTTAGGGCTCAAAGGCCTGCTGTAAGGGTGACTTACTTATATTAAAAGCAGTGACTTTGGCATGGCACACAGGAGTGTGCCCGGTCATGTTTTCACTCATGGTTTGCACCATATCTAGCTGCCTGCAATGGCAGTTTGTGTGTGGGTCTCTTAGGGTGGCATAAGATATGCTGCAGCCCTTAAGGACCTTCTTTAGTAACCATGCCCTAGGTACCAGGAGTACCATTTACTAGGGACTTACAGAAGTGCTAAAGTCCTTTGCTAGTTGTGTTACCATTAGACTTCACCTTGTTTTAAGGAAAGGGCACTGGCACGGAGTTCTGGTTAGCAGGCTTCAGTGCACTGTCAAAACCAGCATCTAGTAGATAAAAAGTGGGGGTACTGCAACACAAACCCAGTTGCCTACAGTACCTACATTTCGTGGAGAGGGTCAGCTCCTTACCAGGTTGTGGTACTACTGTTTGGACTGAGATCAGCACCTCGTCTTCACAGAGGTGATGGCATGGGTTGTGGCTCATCTCAGGAGGTCTAGAATTGTTGTAGTCTCGTACCTGGATGACTGTTCTCACAGTTGGGTAGTCACACATTGTGTCGCACCACTTGCAGAAAACATCATCCCTGCTGTTTGAGTTGGAATTTTCCATCGACAAGCCCAAATCTCTCCTGGAGGCCCATTACTGCCTCCTGTTCATAAGGGTAATACTGGACTCAAAATCTCTGATCGTTCCCTCCTCCAAAGGTCCAGGAAATTCAGTTTTGATTACGATGTTTCAGGAGGGGTATCGGATTCCATTCCTGATGGTTCTACACCTGCTTGGTCTACTGGCTTCCTGGTCATGTATACGTGCTGCCCCACGGAGGCTTTCCAGTGGTGCCAGCTCAGGGGAAGCCTGTTAAACATAATTTTGACTTCCTAGGCCACAGTGGCGGACCTAACTTGGTGGTCAGTGGAGGTGCACCTGTATTGGGGATGTAAGGACATCCTCCACCAGACATGGCCATGGTGGTGACTGATGCATCCGCTCTTGGCTGGGGTGCTTATCTGGAGGAGCTGTAGATCAGAAGCTTTAGTCTCCTAAATAGCAAGTATTGCACATCAGCCTGCTTTAATTGATTTGCGATTTGGTTAGTGCTCAAGGCCTTTTCTTCCCTCTGTCTGTCCAGATCTTGACCGACAATATGAAAGCGATGTGGTATGTCAACAAGCAGACTGGATTGGGGTCTTGCCTTCTCTGTTGAGAAGCTCTGGGCCGGTGTGCGCTCCAGCATGGCATTGGGTTGTCGCAAATGGGCTTGGCGTCTGAACACAGGGGCAGACAGCCTGATTTGACGACATCTTGATGATCACGAGTGACGTCTGCACCTCGAGGTGATTGAACACTTCTTTGCCCTGTGGGGTACTGTAAGAAACTGGCTCTATATATACTGCACCAAAGTGAGGTACAGTGTGTATAGAGTCCAAGAGTCCCCAAAGGTAGGCAGAAGTTAAAGTTAGATAGAACCTTACTCTCTAATAGTGGTAGCTTGGTCGAGCAGTAAGGCAGTATCGGAGGACAGTGTTAAGCATTTGATGTACACACTCAGTCAGCAAATGAGTTCACACACTCAAGAACTGAACTCTAGGCCAATTGTTTTTGTATAAAAATATATTGTTTTATTTTAGAACCAAGCAAGCCTGGCACAGGTAATCATAAAATACTTTACAGTAATAAGTTACTGAATGTCGAACAGTTTGAAAATGCAATGAAAATTGTACTTTGTTTGACTTACAGGGGAGCAGTAGTATGCAACACTTAGCAAATACAGTACATTGGAATAAATAGGATTTTTCAGTAAATTGCAGGTAAGTTACTTTTACGTTACTTTTTCTAACTCAGTGCTGGATGCCTAGATTCAGCACTGGGACATTTCCTGCAAACAGGTAAGAAAACACGTTTTGGTTATTTGTACGATTTTTAAAGAATATCTTTAGTTTTCAAAACTCCACACTTAGTCATTTTTTTGGAAGAAAATTGTCAATGTTATCCTATGGAGGGAAAACAGGTTATCGGTTTGCAGGTAAGTAAACAACTGTGGGAGTTAAGGTTCTGGGGTTAGAACAAGGGTTCCCCAGGGTCAGTGATGCACTGTTGCACCCTCAGCGGCACTAGGGCGGCTGGGTGCAGAGTGTTGAGGCCCAATGTTATCCTATGGAGGATAGGGGTCTCCGGTTGGTGGCTGCTGGCAAGCAGGCCACTGGGTTGTGGAGCAAAGCTCCTAGGGTTTAGGTCAGGGCAAATGGGGAAACAAGTTGGCACAAAAGTGCACCCTCAGCGGCACTGGGGCGGCCGGGTGCAGAGTGCTGTTTTGGCGTCGGACGCCCTGTTTTCTATGGAGAACCTCCGGTTTGAAGAAGCACTGCAGGCTCGGGGACGAGGGTCTTCTGGGTGCGACCACCACTTCGAGGGGTAAGTTGGGACGTCTTAGATTGGTTAGGCACCGTTGGTTTGGGCACACAAGGCCGTGGGGCGCCGGGTGCAGGGGTGCCTTTTAGGGTCAGATTTTCTTACCCGCTCTGGTCGCGGTAGAGGGATCCTCTGGATTGAGGCTGCAGGCGTCGTCCAGAGGCTTGAGGCAGGTCAGGAGTCGCCGGATCTCGGGTCAGGATCGCCGGGGTGACCACCTCGTGGTGTTTTTCCGCTCGGGCCGGGTTCGGCGGGTGCAGAGTGGGCTGGATTCGCGGTGTCCGGCCGGAGCCAGAAGCTGCAGTTTAAACACGTCCGGTGTTTATGGGAGAAACAGTCTTGGAAGTGAAGGCAGGCAGGTCCTCCGGGTTTGTGAGGTTGCTGGCTGCTGGACACGCCGGGATTTCGCAGGAGCAGGTTCGAGGGGAGACAGGCCTGTAGGGCTGGGGCCAAGTCAGTGGGCGTCGTCCTCTTGTTAGCTCTGCACGGCTCTTCGTCCTTCTTTTTCTTCTTGTAGGTAAGCTGGATCTGAGGAAGTAAGGTTCAGGGTGCCCCCTAAATACTAAATTTAGGGCGTTACAGGTAGGTAAAGGGCAGGGACCAATGGGTCCCTTCCCTGGGGTGGGTACACCCCCTATTCTGCCACTCTCCAGTGGGAGGGGGGCAGGAGCCTGTCCCTGGTTGGCTGGGTCCCCCCATCCTCAAGATGGCGGGGACTCGAGGTTGTGCTTCACCTCACCTCCCCACCTGAGGGGTGGAGTTGGGCAGAGGTGGGCACACCTCCCTTCCTCACTTGTTTTTCCCGCCGGTTCTCCCGCCCAAAGTGGGGGTAGAACCAGTGGGGACCAGTTGCTGAAAGCAGCAAATGGTCTGGAGAGGCTCACAAAGGCAGCATGCCTTTGAAGCTTCTCCTTCGTGAACCCTGCCCATCCTGGGGAGGAGGCTTGGCACCTCGTCCCAGGATGTGCATTGTTTCAGGCCCCGAGAGCAGCAGGCTCTGACCCAGGGGTCCAGAAACATGTCTGGTGGTGGCAGCCTAAGCAGCCACTCAGTCAGGTCACTAGAAGTTGGTCGAGTTTCAGGGGGCATCTCTAAGATGCCCTCTGTTGTGCATTTTACATTAAATCCCACACTGGCATCAGTGTGGGTTTAATGTGCTGAGAAGTTTGATACCAAACTTCCCAGTCTTCAGTGTAGCCATCATGGTGCTGTGGAGTTCGTAATGACAAACTCTCAGCACCATATACTCTTAATGGCAGCACTGCACTTACAGTGCCCAGGAATGGACTTGGGCACTGTAGGGGTACAGGGCTCATGCACCTGTACCCTCACCACTGGCATAGGGCACCCAGCTAGAGGTGTGACTGATGTATGCCAGGGAAGTGGTTTGTGGGCATGGCACACAGGGATATGTGCCATGTCGACTCTTCACTTTGTTCTGCACCAAGACACGCAGCCTGCAAAGGCAGTGTGTGAGTGTCAGGGTACAGGGCCTCTAAGGGTGGCACAATAAGTGCTGCAGCCCTTAGAGGCCTTCTCTGGTCACAGTGCCCTGGGTACCTGTGGTACCATTTACCAGGGGCTGACATGTGGCCAGAGATGCCAATTGGGTTTAGGCTTCAATGCAGTTTTAGGGAAGGAACATAGGCCCCGGGCACCTGATTAGCAGGAACCCAGGGCACACTCAGTCAAAGAACATCAGCAATTCAGCAAAATGTGGGGGCATACCATGCAGAAAGAGGGCACTTTCTCACAGGTACTCCTCAGCTGGTCCTCTTTGCTACTGGAAAGAAGTTCATACTATTTAGGAATTCTAGTCATTGGCACCATGTGGATGAAAGAAAAGCTCCTTTGCCTTAGAGCTGACCATGCTAAGATTGCTTCGTTTCACTAAATGTTTTCTGCCTGGTCCCCTCTGAGCCAGAATGAAACGCTGCATTAATTCAGATGAAGTTGCTTGCTTCTACGTACTGTCTACTGTCTGGGGTGGGTATTGTTTATGAGCTCACCCATCTTACTCCTTTGAAAGACGGTCCCATATTGCACTGTTTCAGACATTTATCAAACTGTGCCTGAACTGGACGAGGACAGCAGTGATGCAAAATGTTCTTCCCACTGCCTCATGAGGTCAGGAGTCTAAAAAGGGGGTTTGTAGGATGTGGATATCTTCTTCCTGGCAACAGGGCATTTTGAAACTGTAGAAGGTTGTACTCTAAAGCACAGTTGCTGGTAAAAGCCTTTATTTTGCCCTATCTCTGGTGGCCATTGTTTGTGCTACCAACCCACATAATGCCTGGGAACTTTGTGTCGCTATAACCCATCTTATAGTACTTGTCCAGTTACTTTTATATGTTATTATGATAGCCTGACACCTCTTTCTTTCAGGTACCGACGGTGGAAGCTTGGTGATGACATCGACCTGATCGTTCGCTGTGAGCACGATGGTGTGATGACTGGAGCCAATGGTGAAGTGTCCTTTATCAACATCAAGACGCTGAACGAGTGGGACTCAAGGGTTGGTGTCTATTTAGAGGCCGCTCTGATGTTGGTATCAGACAGCCTTCCTCCTGTCTCTGTATCGGTCCTGTTATGCTCTCCTCTTGGTCTTATTAGCTGTGGCTGCCATTTGCACTGCCCGTTTTATGAAGTGAGATATGTGCTAACTCTTGCTCACTAAGAACAAAACTTCTTGATCTGTACTTCCTCACACCTCCCTCAGTACACTCTGGTGTCGTGCTCCCCAAGTTGTACCCTTTACCTAAGCTCCCTCCTTTCTGAATTTTACCTTCTGGCTTAAGGGCCTAACGTTGCCTTAACTGTGGTCTAATAACTAACCAGCACTTGGGTGTTCCTTTTGTGCCCCAAAGTTTCTTACAAGGTGTCTTTGTGTGACATTTTCAGCACTGCAACGGGGTTGATTGGCGTCAGAAACTGGACTCCCAGAGGGGAGCCGTGATCGCCACGGAGCTGAAAAACAACAGCTACAAACTAGCTCGCTGGACTTGCTGTGCCCTCCTGGCAGGATCGGAGTACCTGAAATTGGGGTAAGGTCCTTGGGAAGGCAGGTACATGGTACGAGATATGGTAATGTCCTGGAGATGGCATGAATGGAGTATCTGAAACTGGATTAAAGCTGTGGGCTTCCAGGGCATGGGTCAGATAGGGCATATCTAACGTTTTCCTATGTGGGTTAGGGTGATCCAGAGGAGGGAGTCAAAGTGGGTGGTTTAGGGACATCTGTGACGCTCTTCAGGCACTGCTACTACCTTTTCTTACTGGTTGTGCTGGTCAAAGCATCAGCTTGTTCTTTAGATGTGTCGGTCTGTAAGATCTGGTCATCATCATAGCTGTCACTCGTGCATGGTTCTGGAAGTCACTGGGGCCTCCCCTCCTATCATGGTCCTTTATTGACGCACTCTCCCTTTTTCACATGCCTCTTCTTTATTGTAGCTATGTTTCCCGCTATCACACGAAGGATTCCTCACGACATGTCGTCCTGGGCACACAGCAGTTTAAACCCAACGAGTTTGCCAGCCAGATTAACCTGTGCATGGAGAACACCTGGGGCATCCTGCGCTGTGTGATCGACGTTTGCATGAAGCTGGACGAGGGGAAATACCTTATCCTGAAGGACCCCAACAAGGTAACTAATGGCACAAATGTGTAGGTGCTCTATCGCATGATAGCAGCGGTGCCTCATCCAGTGAGAACCTCAATAACTTTAAGCAGACTCTCTTGATCCATCAGTTGGAAGTCTTGGTGAAACAGCCTCATTCTAGACCTTTAGGCTCTTGCCCTCCTCTCCGTCACAAGGTAGAGGGCAGATGGTGCTTGAATGATTGTAAGGCAGCTGAGAAGGTGATGGCCCCTTTGTGGCCTTTCGGGTCAATTCACAGATCTTTTGTACATACTCCCAAGACAGCAGGATCTCGGCTCCCTGAGCTGGTCGGATATTAAATCCTTTGCAACAATTGTGTGGGGGGGCTGGTTCTTGAAAGGTCATAACTCAGTTTGTATCTTTCTGAAGAAATTGTAGATTAAGGCAGCACCAGCTCTTAGCTTGTTCGTACTTCATTTTCGATGCATGGAGATATATAATATATATCTGGCGGTTGCCAGTAGGTAGTTCTAGTTAGGACCTCGTTTCTATTCAAAAAGCGTTTTTTCTTTTGCCAATATCTTTGGCGCTAGTTGACGAATCTTCGCAAAATGTTCAAAACAAATGGGGCGCTCCTGTCTTGAAAGTTTCGGGGTGATTCGTCAAGTGGGGACCAAGAAAAAAGGGTCCCAAAACGCGTTTTCCCCATGTTAATTTCCATAGGAAAAATTGGAACAGGCTACAGCCCGAACTGCTGAACGGAATTACACCAAATTTGGCAAGAAGGTAGCCCTTGGTTAAGAAAGAGACCTTTTTAGGTCTCGCGCCTAGCGTTGCAGTGCGCAGCACTGCTCGCGCAGCGCGAGACCTTTTGTACGGGCTTTAGAAAGCTAACCACACGCTTGTGCGTGTGTTTAGCTTTGTAAAGCCTGGCATTGGCTGTAGCATGCGTTTTTTCTATAAAAAAAAACGGCACGCGATTGGGCAAAGGCGGGTGCATGTCCCGCCTTTGCTCCTCCCATTCCCACTGGTGGCTAGCACGCGCAGCAGCGCGCGTTCGCCTCGCTGCCGCGCTCCCTCCCCCCGCTCCTCTGTGGTGCGCGCGCACCACTGGTTTTTAATGCGGAAAAGGAAAGCTCTTAGAACTGACTTTTCTCATGCTCTTGCTGCATCTGCGTAAGACTTGCCTCACATCTTGTCTCTAAATCCGTTTCCAGCTGCCCCATCTATGTGAACTGCTCAGTGGCTACCTTGCGTAGAACCATTTGCTTAGTTTTGCATGAGTATATGTATAGATTTGTTGCTAAAGTCCTGATTCTCACAGGCAAGTGAGGAAGAGTGGCATTTTTCCATAAAATTTGTACAGCTTCCCAAAAAAGTTGCAACTTCGAACACCCCGTCCAGAAAATGTGTTGGTTTGTATCAGTTGTACATCATTCTTTAGATTCACCTTTATTTTTTTTTCAATTTGCGACTCTAGTTGTACTCCACATTTATATGTTGCTCTTCGTGGAGAGCTGGCATTTGTAGCGTCATTGCAGGGAGATTAACAGTCTATAAAGCTTGTGCCAAGCAGGTTTGTGCTCCAGGCTCCTCTTTTGCCCACTGGTGAGAAGGGCAGAGTTGGCCTCCTGAAGGTCCACTTTATTCAGTTTTGCTGTTGAAGCGGATATCGACCCTATTTCAGCTGAAACGTTATTCCTTGTAAACAGCATGTCATGTTGAGAAACCAGCATGAAAAACAAATAACGGCCTACAAGATGATGTAGCTTGTGTTGCACAGACCCATCTCTCCTACTTATAAGAAAATCTTGTTCTCTGCGACCCTGGGGCATGCTTGCTCTCTAGAATGAGGAGAGGTGTTGCAGGGTAAAGTACATCTGGCATTATCGACTGCTACTTACTTATTTTGCAGATAAAATACTTTCTGCATGTGGTTTACACAGCATTAAAAGATGTTTCCTTGACGGACAACCTGAGTCGCGGCTGAGACAGACAAGGTACTGGGTTACACTTGACATTATCATTCATTTCAGAGGTTCACTTCGTTAAAGGGCCATTCCTGTATTTTGGTTTAGTGGTTGAGCTTCGAATATAGTGTGTTAAATGGGAGAGCAAGCATACAAAGGGAGAGGGTAAGACTGGGATGCAGGGAGGCCTCCCAGGCCACTTTTCACATTACTACTTTTGTCTGTAGTAAAATCCAGGTCACTGATAAGGTCCACATTGTTGTAGGGTACTGCCTCTTACTGTGTAGTACCCCAACCCCGTTATTCAACCTGATTAGTTACAGTGGTTCTATTAACAGTAGATTTCTGGTCATCCCAGACTTTGTGGGGAAAGGGTCCAGAGACTCAATTGATCTTAACGTTTTGCATCCGATTCTAAGCTTGCGAATGAAAGTTTGGTTCCAGCACAAGGTTGGCGATAGTGTAGGCGTTCTTTGATTTAATAACTCTCCATTGCTACAAGAATTTTGGGTCCACGTGGGTCCCTTACTGGAGGTATTGACTGCTCTTAGAGGTCTGCCCCAATTTCGGCCTCCTTAGAAAGTCAATTTCCCCACTCTCTCTTTCAACAGTGTGCTGGGAAGTTTGCAGGTACCGCCAACAGAGCAACGTCTGGATGACCGGTTTCCCGCGTTTTTGTTGGGAGCAGCGTGTTCGATTTTGTACAATTTGACCGAAAGCTAACGAGCACAGCACACTGCCGCCATTTACAGAACGCCGGCGCTGCGACGCTAGCGTGATTAATTCAGTCGGACAAGTAGCGTTGAACTTGTGAATGGCTCATTACGGGACGCTTGAGTAATTCGCTCGGGTAGAAACAACATCCTTTGTTGTGGCTTAACAGGGTGCTCCACATACTGCAGTGAGTGGCCAGATTTCGCTCAAGTGCACATTGTTTTGTTAGAGGACAGTCACGAATGGTACAGAGAAGACTGGGAGCGGGGGAGGGTGGCGCGAGAGGAGGCGAGAACAATCGTGCTGTGTGCTGAGCTGCAGTCTCAGAGCATCTTTGCAGTTAGTGGGATGTGTTGTAGGGTCGTGTGGAAGGGAGGAGATGTATGCTTACCGCACCTTAAGCAAGGGTGGTGCTCCATTACTGGGGCATTGCCGGGAATTGTTAAGATACACCGCAGTCACCCAAATGTTTTTGAGGACTGCTTTCAGGAGTACCTTCCAGTCTGATGAAATAGCTGATGACCAGGTAACTCGCAGTCTCATAATGTAGCTGGAGACCTCCTGATGGTAGCCTTTTTCCTGGTAAGATAGCTGATCATGTTCAGGTAACCTTTGGCCTTAGAAGATAGTTGAGTGCCTTCTTCCGGTGGCCTTAGCTTGTAAAAAAAAAAAGCTCCTGTTCAGCCTTTGGATACTTTGAGGTGCATATAGCATCATTGAGTTTTTTTTACTCCATCTAGAGATCATTCAGTTGATGTACTGTAGAAGCATGCAGCAATGGAAGACCAAATTATGTGGTAGAGTTGACTAAATTATGCAGCAGAGAAAGCAAATTGTATATGGCATGATGCAGCACATCCTTTGGTAATATTATTCTGCCATTTAATACACATTAGTTGAAAATTGTGCATCCGTAGTAACAACTTAACACCTAAATACAGCATTCAGAAGCAGAAAGGTGACCAGTTAACCTTTTCATAGGGTATCCCATTGTGCAGCACATGAGGCATTTTTTGTAATTTTTGATCCACTCAAGCTAGAAACAAAATAGGTTTATTGTTGAAATATGCAAATTATGCAGCAGATGGGAGATTGTGGCAAATGTGGTAAACCCATAACTATGTTGATAAAGCCGTGATCATAGAAACTCATAATCCCAGTGGCCCTAGCTATAAGAAACATACACGTTATTGATCCAGTCCACGATTGATATACTTCCTACAAATAGTCTTGATACCTGGCCACAGTGGAATTGGAGCTCAGCTGGGACTGGGATTGTTGGTCAAATGGTATGTGCTGCTGAACAGCACGACAGTACTGCTGCTTGAGTTCCAGCTCTTTAAAGTGTCATCTAGAGGGAGCTTTCAAAAGACTTCAGGGCCTCCTACAGAGAGACAACAGACTTCAGGACAAAGCTCTTATTTATAGTTTTTTTGTTAGGAGTAGAGAAGGTGGCCAAGGAGTGCTTCCGAACGGATGTTTGCAATTTAAGATATTGCTCAAACACATATTTTGCCTCCGATTTCTTTCGTACATGTAACTTTTGTAGTTTCCAAAGAGGCATGAGTGAGGTGGATATTGCATGTGTGCAGCCAAAGTGAAGAAGTTTACCCATGTTATAAATGTGCACATGCCTGTGTATGGATTAGTAAAAATCATAATTTTGTTGTACAGTGAATTTTGTGCAATTTGCATGATAAACACTGAATGGCAAATGCTATAGTTTAAAAGTATCCAGTGTTGAAACCACAAGGGCCAGATTTCAGGACAACCATAGGCTATGTGGTTGATTCAAATTAAGGCTTATTGAATGAACAATTATGCTAAATGGATATACTGAGAATCTGGTATGGATCTAATGTTCATGGACCAACATGGGACACCCGTGTTCCCGGTCCTATGTAATTCATAATGCATGCATACATTAGTAAGTAGTCTAGACTGACCCTTTAGTATTCACAACTAGGGGTACAAAGTGGTTGTGCGATAAATACAGACTTAGCTTGCCATTAGAAACCACACACTCTAAGCTTGGAGTGCTGTATACATTATGCAAAACACATGGAGGGTGAACTTTGGGTAGAAAGCTGCTTTCCACTCTCCTTCTTTGTATCTTTCGCTCATCTTCTCATCACACTCCTTCCTTTTGCCTCACGCTGCTTTTTTCCTCCTCAATATCCTTCCTGATGCCTCACTGTGCTCTCCTCCCCACTCTCCTTCCTTGTGCCTCACACTACTTTTCTCCTCGCTCTCCTTACTTGTACCTCCTGCTGCTCTTCTCCTCACTCTCCTTACTTATGGTTCATACTGCTCCACAACTAACTATCCCAATACAACACACATAATTCCACTGCACACCACATACATACAACTCCATAACACATAGGTAAAACACATTCCCATTTACAACGCCAAAAGCTCTAACTCAAAAAAATGCGCGACCTATTGCATGTTCAATGCTTGTTTTTTAAATGGTGTAAATCCATTCAGTAGTTTTAGAGAAATTAGAAAAAGAAAAATATCGATATCTGAGCACCGAGGAGGGTTCGCGAACCCTGCCGGGCATGAGCTTCACTCTGATTGGCTGCCAACACTCCAAACCAGGAAGTGTTGGCGCAGCCATCTTGTGACTCGGTAGAACAGAGTCACACGAAAAAGGGTGAAAAAAAAGATGAAAAACAAAAAAAGGGGGCAGGGTAGAAACACCCTGACCCCCCTAGGCCTGCTCCGAGGGTCCCACAAGGACCCCCAGGGCACAAAAAAAGCATTTAAAAAAAAACAAAACTGCTGAATTTGTGCTGGGGTCGCAAATCCGGCCGAGAAAATAAAAAACGAAGCACGGGCTCCCGCGCTTTGTTGTATTTAAGCCCCCGGGTGGGCCAGGTCCCGGGGGCATGCTTAATTATGTGGCGGGGTCTGCAGGGGCCCCCGGGGACCGCCACCTCCCCAGGGCATTATTTATGATGTGCGCCGCAGCCCCGGGGACCGCCACCTCCCCGGGGCATTGTACAAAAAGTGGGGGGGTGCCTCGCGGCCCCCCCAAGCCCCGAGGACGGCCACCTCCCCAGGGCTCTGTTTTTTTAAAATAAATGTGTGGGGGGGCTCGAGCACCCCCACACGCCCCGGAGACCACCACCTCCCTGGGGCACCAAATATTCAAATTTGGGGGTCTGTTACGGACCCCCGGCCCCGGGGACCACCACCTCCCCGGGGCTTTGCAAACATGGGGAGGAGGGCCGCACGGCCCCCCTCCTGGAGCCCTTGATGGCCCTGGGTACCGCCACCCCCCAGGGCCCGGCTCCTGCAATGTCCCGGGGTGCCCACCCCCGGGACATTGCTGTTTGCTATGGCAGGGCGGGAGCATGGCTCCTGCCCTGCCATAGCAAACTCTGCTTTGCTTCATTGAAGCGAGAGCAGGAAAACCTGCTCTCGCTTCAATGAAGCAAAGCAGGATTCTTTGAGCAAGGGAGCTGCATGTCAGCAGCCCCCTTGCTCAGCAATGCCGGCTCCCGCAGGAGGCGGGAGCCGGGCGGGACTGTGGGGGCATTGGGGCTCCCCCACGGTCCCCAACGCAAAGGGCCGGGGGATGGGGTCCCCGGGGCCAGAAGTGTCCCGGGAGGGGGGCCACGTGGCCCTCCTCCGCGTTAATTTAAAAAAAATAAAAACGAAAAGGCCGGCACCGGGGGATGGGGTCCCCGGGGCCATAATTGGACTGAGGAGGGGGGCCACGCGGCCCCCGTCCAAATAAATTATTTTTAAAAAAACAACAACAAAAGTCTGGCCATGCCCCGGGGGATGGGGTCCCCGGGGCCGAACTTGGCTTTGAGAGGGGGGGGCCACGCAGCCCCCTTCCCGTGTTTTTATTTTTTTATTTTTTATAAATAGGTGTCAGGCCCTGGGGGATGGGGTCCCCAGGGCCCCAAAAAAGTGAAAAAAAAGGGGGGGCCACACAGCCCCCCTTGTTAAAAAAGAGGGGAAAAAAAGCGGGCATCTTGCCGGAGGCCACGTCCCCTTTCTCCACCACTCTGCAAACGCGCCCCCTTGGCGCGTTGTTAGATGGGGAATTAATTCCCCTTGAATACTGAGGGTCCCTGGGGGCCAACTAGCCCACCAGGTACCTCCAATATGCTTCACAGAGCTGCGTTGCAGAGAGGTGGTCCGAGGCCATGCCCCTTTTTACACCACTCTGCAAACTCGCTTCTTGGCGCACTGTTGGTGGGGCGATGAGGTCCTTTTGTGTCCTGAGGACCTCAGGACACAAGTAGACTTCATCCCCCGTGATGTCACTGACCATGTCATGAATGATGTAATATGTGACGTCATCAGCAGTGCATTGCGGGGGCGCGAGTTATAGTTAGCTGAACTAACTATAACGGCCGAATTTCTCAGGTTGTGTATGAGTGAAATGTCCAACTAACTAGAACGTCCCTGAAACCTCTGGTTTTTTCAGTGAATATATATGTATATAGATCATAATTTGTTTTTTTATATAGTGTTTTACGTATCCACTTAGGCCATTTAAAACCGTGTGAACAAGTGCTACAATTAATAAGAATTGGTGAAATTTAAACTTGGTCAGCGAAGTCATGAAATTTGGCCCATCATGAAGTTTCCTTGTTTAGCAGGATGTCAAGTTTAAGTGCACCAAGCCCACTGCAGGTCCCTTTGGTACGTTCTCTTTGGTACGTTAATGTAGATCAAGCTTTCCCAATGAGTAGCTTGGGAACTACTAATAGCTCTCCAACTACCTGTAAGGAGCTCTCCTGTGAGCATCCCAGCCTATTAAATTAGAAGCTTTTGTTTGGTTGAATTACGTATCCCAAAATTGAAAAGCATATATAGGAGATTAAAATGTGTGTATTTTCAAAACTCAAAATCTGATGTTTCGAGAAAAAACAGATCTCCAAAGTATATTTAAAGCTGATTTTTGAGTGAAAAATTATGCAATATCCCTGGGGGGTGGGGGTGCAGGGACCCCCACTTTAGCTTAAGCGGGTGCTCCCACTGGGCCTGATGAGCTGTGAACTGGATCCACGTAAACATTAATTAGTTTTTTATGGCCTTATGTCTGCGGGTCTGCAGACAAAATGCTTATAAATAGCACTGCTAGGAATTATTACGAGAGCGGGTTGTGCGCGTTCATCTGGCATGGACAGGGAAGAAAACGCATACAAAAAAACATTTAATTGTAGAAAACGCAAAAAGGGGAACACTTATGAAAACAATGAGCCTGACAGAAAAATATGAATGAAAAGGTAAGGATGAGAGATAAAAGATGGGAAAGGGAAACAAAGGGGAAAAAAGAACGAAAGGGGGACAGGAAGGACACATCAAAGGAAAGCTTAAGAAAGTTGAAAGGTAGGATGTAGGTGTAAAAATGACTGGATGGAAGAATGATGAGATTCACTGGTGAAAGTGTTAATGGGTGGAAGTATGGAAGAATGCTCAATGAAAGAGCGAATGGATGGTTATAAGTCAGATAGATGCACGAGCATACTGATGAATGGGGCAATGCCTGGGTATATGTAAAGGTGTGGACAGATGGATGGATTAATAGATGGAAGGTCGCATTTGATCGCTTCGCATGCTCGGGCGGATTAGAGAGAGGTTTCAAGATGGGAGTATTTCTTTTTCTGGCTACTCCCGTGAATATTACTGCTATTATTACCTTGGTGCTAGGGAATTCCAGCTATTACTATTGTGTATTACCCATATAGACATTCCACATTAAAAAAAGCCTTTTTACATTACTTAATACACTGAGGTGACCCCTGATGTCGATAGACATGAGACTGTTTCCTGCAGCTCTATGTCCGTCCACAGACTTGCTTTCCATGATTTACTGATTCATCTAGTTTTAGTAGCCTTACAAAGGCTGTCCTACGGACCCATTGATTTGCGCCCTATAACACTTGCCTGCTGTAATGGTCTGCATCATTTCTGCAAGTACTTGCCTGTGAAATTCTGGCCGTTTGCCATCCAGAGATAGTAATACTCAATCTCACTTTAAAAATAAAAAAATAAAATTTTAACAGTTGTTTTTATTGAAAATAAAGCGGCACCAGTCACATATACAGCCATCATCAATACATCGACAAGTACAAATTTTCTACAAACGTTTTCAATCAAAATATCGGCTTCCCTCAGCCGTCGGCCTCCCCCCTGTCCCATCGGTGTTCTGACATTTCCGTGGTCGGTGATACACATAGGTCCCCCCCTATAAACATTCCATTTTCCCTATTTCTTACCCCACTTCCGAGGGCAACCTCTAGACTTGAAAACCTCTTTTTCTGCAATCATGCATTTATCTAGGTCTCTTGCCCAAGTTCCGGAGGTTGGAGTGTCCGCTGCCCCCCATTTGGTAGCTATGTTCCGTTTTACCAATGTGTATCCCAGGGCAACCCACTGCTGCTCAATCTCGGTACGGTCAGTCGCCTCCCAAATGTTGAGGAGCCCCAGCAGTGGTGTCAGGGTGATGTCCTTGTGCAGTGCTTGTTGCATGAGCTGTGTGGCCCTCCCCCATAGGGCTTGTATAGGCATGCAGTCCCATATGATGTGATAAAAGGTTGCCTCCCCATTGCAGCGACGGAGACACAAGGAGTCCTGTCGCTTTCCGATCTTTGCAGGGGTGATACCTGTAACGTATGCTCTATGTAGGACCTTTAATTGGACAAGGCGGAGCCTGAGAGGGATAGCCACTTCCCTAGGGGACATCAGCGCTGTTTGCCAGTCATCATCATCGAGCTGTCCCAGATCCTTTTGCCATTTATCTCGGAGGGATTGAAACGGGTCTGGTAAATTATTACAGAGCTTCCGGTATGTAAGCGACACTGCTTTTTTTGGCAGTGGTTCAGAGAGGAGATGATCCTCGAGGGGAGATGATTCTGGTAGTTCCTCGGCCCCATGGAGGGCTGTCGTGAGAGCATGTTGGATCTGGAGATAGCGAAAGACCTCTCCCTGTGTGAGCTGATATTCCTTTTCTAGTTCTTTGAATTGCAGTATTTTACCCTTTTTCCATAGGTGACCTATTGTCGAGATGCCAATAGTATCCCATCTGTCAAAGCCGGGGTGGTTGCAGAGGGTACCCAGCCTTTGGGCCGACCACAGTGGGGTAGCCCTAGTCAAAACATCAAGCCAACCAAGTCTCAGATTTGCCCGACGCCAGACATCCACCGTGAGGGCCGTAAGGCCCAGATAGCGGCCCTTCCCAGCCTTCGAGTAAAGGGCCCCCAAGTAGCCCGCACGGCCCATTTGATAACTGTCTAAAGAAAAGGCGGGGTCCGTCGGGGGAGGGGGGGGGTGGTACATCCAGTGGTTCACCACCACCAGCTGCGAAGCCCAATAGTACAGACGCATATCTGGGAGCGCTATCCCTCCGTCGTACCAACCCTTGGTCAGTTTAGTCAAAGCAATACGGGGTGCCCTCCCGTCCCACAGCAGAGTCCGGACCTCACTCTCGATACTGTTAAAATATGAATCTGGAATCTTGTATGGGCAGTTCTGGAGTATATATAGGAAACTGGGAAGAGCTAACATCTTGTAGAGCGCGGCACGGCCCAACAGGGAAAGGGGCAGCGTTTGCCAGTGGTTGACATCGCCACACAGCCTGTCCAGAGGCACAGCTAGGTTTTTAGCGTGGAACAATACAGGATCAGGGGTGACATAGATCCCTAAGTACCGAAATCCATCAGTGGCTATTTCAATGTCAGTCAGGTGGGAGTGCAGGGAGCAAGCCGTGGATGGCGAAAATCACGGATTTGGACCAATTAATGGAGTACCTGCCAAAATTAGGGAAGATATTTAAAAGTCTATGCACTGATCTTTTTGGAGATGCCAGATACAGGAGAAAATCATCGGCGTAGAGGGATATTCTGTCTTCCGTCCCTTCCGCCCATTTCAACCCTCTAAACACCGGATCGCCTCGGACCCACGATGCCAGTGGCTCCAAGATCAAAGAGAAAATCAATGGGGACAGGGGGCACCCCTGTCTCGTGCCCCTTCTCAGTAAGAACGTTCGTGAGAGGCGGTTATTAACCTTTACCTGACCTTTAAGGTCTGTATAAAGCAGCTTGACCCACCCCAGGAATTTCAGGCCAAACCCGAAGCGTCGCAGCACCTCTAAGAGGTATGGCCACTCGATGGAGTCAAACGCCATCTTGGCGTCCAAAGACGACAACACCGCGTCTTCTGCTATGACGTGTTTACGGCCCAAGACATTGTGGAGGCGACGGATATTTAGTGCGGTATTTCGGTTGAGCATGAAACCGGACTGGTCAGCATGGACCAGTGAGGGGAGGATTGGAGTAAGGCGGGCCGCCAGGAGTTTCACAAGAATTTTGGCCCCAGCGTTAATCGGGGAAATAGGTCTATAGGAATAGCAACTGTCTGCGTGTTTACCCGGCTTAAGGATAACCACGATAGACTCCAGTCGTTGATCCTCCGGCAAGATCCCTTTTTCGTAGCTCTCATTGTACATGCCCCTCAGGTGCGGCACGACAAGCGAGGCGGTAGACTTAAGAAATTCAATTGGGACCCCATTGGGTCCCATGGCCTTCCCCGATTGTATACTGTTGATTGCAGAGCCTATCTCCTCATCAGAGAGATTGGCCTCCAACTCGTCTCTTTCCCCCGCAGACAGAACAGGCAGACGCATGTCCGCCAGTAAGTGGCGAGAGTCATCTGCCTTGGTTCTGGCCGACTGTGTATATCCGCTCCAGGTGATCTGCAAAGGAATCTGCAATTGCCTGGGGGTCCGATAACGTCTGTGCTTTATCATTTATAAGACTAGGTACCCACCTCTCCGATTGCTCCCTTTTCTCCAACCATGCGAGCAGCTTGCCCGCTCTATCTCCAAGTTCATTAAGCTTGTGGCGTGTAGCCAGCAGGCGTGCACTTGCCCGCTCCCTGGCTAGGGTTTTATATTCAAGTTGCTTCGTAGTTAAGCTATATTCTGTACTTTCACTAGGGGCGCGGGAATGTGCCATTTCAAGTTGCAACAGTTCTTGTTCAAGCTGTTCTAGTTGTAGATTTTGTTTCCTGTTATATCCCACCTTGAGAGCCAGCACTTGACCCTTTACCACCGTTTAAAGGCCTCCCACACCGTCTGCGCCGAGTCCACCGACCCGACGTTTTCAATGAAGTAATTCTCGGTCTGTGACCTCAGACTCTCTTTTACATCTGGGATACGGAGCAGCCAGGGATTGATAACTATGGTGTTGCGTTGTCGCCGATTGTAATGTGAGTTCTACCCACACCGGGGAGTGATCTGAGATGCCTCGGGGCAGACAGCGCGGTTTCCGGAAGTTACCGATATGGACCGATTGGGTAAGGAAAAAATCTATCCGGGAGAGACTGCCATGAGCACCCGAATGGAAGGTGTATTGTCAGGTCCGGATGGAAATAGCACCATATGTCAATGACACCCATGGCTGCGAAAAAGTCCGACGTGTGTACTAGAGCGATGGTGGGGGCGCGCCGGGTATCTATCCACTTGGTCATTGGGAGTCATATTAAAATTACCCCCCCCAGAATTAACGGACCCTCCGGGAGGTCCAACAAAAGTCTCCCCAGGTCGGCCAACGCCTCCCTGCCCAGAGTTGGCGGGATGTAAACTGAAACAACATTGAGGGGTTTCCCCTCCCAGCTAGCCTCCAAGACCGCAAATCTAACTTGGGGGTCCGCCAATGTACGAGTCGGCGTAAGTGCAAGACTTCTTTTCACCAGTATACCTGTACCCCTGGACCCGGAAGTGTACCCTGCATGGACGTGGAGTTTGTAACCCACGAAGTGAGTTTCCTGTACCAGGACTAGATCAGGGGCTTCAGTCTGTTTTGTCGCAGGTCATTTGATTTCTCGGTGGCAGGCCTTCCCACTCGGCGCCACCCCTCAAGCCAGTCCCAAGCGTCCTCAGGGGTGGAGAAGAACCAGGTCTTTCCCTCTGCGACCACACGCAGCTTCGCTGGGAAGAGCATTGCATACTTAATGTCTCGGTCTCTCAGCGCTTCCTTAACCGTTAAAAAACTGCACCGTTGGTTTTGAACTTTTGTGGCGAAATCGGGAAAGATTGTGACGGCGCTGTTCTCTATAGTAAGTGGCGGGCAAGAACGTGCGGCCTGAAGAATAGCATCACGATCTCGGAAGTTAAAGACTCTAGCTATAATTGGCCGAGGTGGAGCTCCAGGCTTAGGTCGCCCCCCCCCCCCAGGATTCGATGAGTCCGCTCAATAGAGCAGTAGTTGAATAGTCCCTTTGGTTTTAGACGATTGGAGAGCAAGTCCTCTACAAAGAGGTCGGTTGCCGGGCCTTCAGCCCCGTTCCGGGACCCCCAGGATGCGCACGTTGTTTCGCCGCGCCCGCCCTTCGTAATCGTCCAGTTGCATCTCCATTTTGGCCTGGGCGTCTCTCAGTTGCTGTACTTCTCGTTTGAGTTGGGAGGTCTCCTTAGTGAGTTCGGTTGTGACCTCTTCAACCTCTTTGACTCGGTCTTCCATCTTTCGGAGGTCCGCTCTTATGAGTGAGACCTCGACATTCACTACGTCAATGCGGGCCTCCAGCGAGGAACGCACTCCATTAATTGCGGTCATGATGTCTTTAAGCGTTCGGTCTTTTGGGGCGGAGGCGGGCCCCGCTTCGTCGTGGAGCTCTGACCGGGGGACCCCCTGATCCTCTCCGGCTTTTGACCAGGCGAACTTGTCGAGTTTGGTCTGCATCGAAGGTTTTGTGCCTCTCCCCCCCTGCCATGGTCTCTTTCCGTGTGGCCGGCTCTAGGAGGCGAAATTGGGGCAGAAACTGGTAGTCGCTGCTGCCAGCCCGGGGCGCACGTGCCTCCGGCGGCCTGTCAGGTTTCCCGGTCCGGGCGTTTGCAGGTGGCGCAAAACAGAGATTGATGGTTCTCCTCCTCCCAGTGCACGGATTGTCGTGGCAGGAGAAATACTCCGACCCCGGGAAGCGCGTTGGGCCGAGGGGTCCTCCTCAAGCAATCTCCAGGGAAGTGTCCGCTTCTGTGGGCATGCACCTTACCGCATCTTGCTCCCTCACTGATCTCCCAGGGCGGGGGGGGCCACCACGCAGGTCGTGGGGGTGCAGTCAAAGGACTCCCTAAAATTGTTAGGCCAACAGGGCGTCCTCACCTCATCCTTGGTCTACCAGTAGGTCAATATTGTGGCCGCAGTCCCCACCTCGCTGGCTGGTTCATTCATTAGCCAGTCGCGGCCCCCCGCTGAACAATGGCCTGTCGCGGGTGTTGCTTCGGGAGTCTGTTGGCGTTGTCTTTGGCAGTCTCGCCGCCGCGCAGTACCTTAGGAGCAGTGGATGCTCTCTCCGCCCACACGGGCACAGATCGGGCCGCCGCCGAACACCGCCTCAATCCCTGGTCTTATTCCAGCCGCCGGGCCTCGGGAAAGCTGCACTTCTACGCCGCCCTCTTTTGGGCCGGCGTGTTACCGTCCCCTGCTGGTGGAGAGCAAGCCCCCCGGCTCCGCTGCCTCACCGCCGGGGAAGGAAGTCCTTTCGGGGTCCGCCCTCCACCAGGGCTCCAATTCGGACACCGTCTCCGTCGACTCCGGGCGGCGATAGCGGATTATAGCGATCGCCGTGCCGCCATTTTGAGGCGTCTCCACGCCGGCAGACTCACCACCTTCCGTACGATTTGTCCGCACCGTCGGGCACCAAGGCTGCGATCAGCCGGCTGTGGCCACATCTGGGGCTTGAGGTCTGCCTATCGCGGCGTTCAGTCGATTTTTGATCAGGATTATGGCAGGATGACGGGCGAGGGCTGCGGAGCCTCACTAGCTTGCGGCCATTTCCGTTGGCTGCTGGCACATCCCTTCCCTCAATCTCACTTTTTGACAGATTATTTTTGAATCTCTACTTTAGCTCTGAAACTGAAGCAAGTGCTCATGTGTATAATAAAAGGGAGAATGTTTTGAAAGTGCGCCATCGGACCCAACTGTAGAAGACTTCTTCCAAAAGGTGGACTCGATGGTGGACATATACAGGCTTTTAGTGCTATTCTGCAGTTAAAAGGCCAGTGTGGGTAGAGATGCAGCCATGCAGCACTTATTTACTGGAATATTGGGTCCTTGCAGGGACTGCCATAACCATGCACACCCTACGGTACTATGCCATTAACCGCAACCTTGGTTAGATGTGCCGATACCTTCCGATTAAAAGTGTTTGACAGCCTTTGATAGAAACATAACCGAGTATGCCTCGGCTGGTATTCAAACCTGTGGTATTACTGGTTATGGGCTCATGCTACGCCTTCTTGTACGGGCTTCCTTCAGCGCGTGTGCTTGTATGAATGCATACACATTTCATGTTATAGCGCTGCAGATGTGTTCACTTAATCATTGCTTTTTCTTATTTTCTTATTCAAAGTCTAGTCTGACAACTTAGTTTTATCTTTATGGCTTGGGTTTGCTGTCACCAACCATTCCAGGTTCTGCTTTAAGAGGAACAGGAAGGATCTGTCGGAGAGTAATTTTGTGCCTAACTAAATCTTGGTAATAGGATTTTTGTAGAACAGCTAGTGAACAGCACAGCGAGAGGAGAATTTCTAGCACTAGCAAAAACTCCAACTCGGACTTACGAGGGAAGTTGGTTTGGTGCATTGAAGGTTCTAGAACTGCAAAGGAAATGCGGAAGAAATAGATCTGGCTGAAGATTGGCTTGATAATACTTTTATCAGACCGCTACTAGACCTCATTAGAAACCTGATGGGGGTTCTAGTGATAAGCTGATAACACAAGGATCCATCTTCAAGTTTATCGCCCTCAGAAGGATTTAGGTTACCTGATAAAATACCTGAACAATGGTGAGGTTCTGACAAAAAAGAGCTGGCTATAGAGGAAAAAATACTTTATTTCGGTTGCCACGAACCATCAAAGTATGCATGCAATAATATACATCTTAATAAATAAGTAAAAAATGGCACATGCCCGAATCATTTTATATTTTTAAAATCTGTCTGTGCAACTATGAGATCTCAATAAATGCACATTTCATTCCTATGAGTAATCAATACAAAAACAGCTTATGGCTGAGTGCTAATGAGCAATTAATCAAAGAATTAAAACCGCAGGAAATCTTACGAGCATTGTAATTGTACATTAATTTGTAGTCCAAAGATTGTATTTATATTTGGCACAGAACATATATCAGCATACTATTTCTTTCAAAATTTTACTGCACCTGTGCCAAACAGCCTGTAAGAATTTGCTGGCAGCAAAGACAATAACTGGAGATATGTCACTTTTGAGGATTCTATGGGCTACTAGATATCTTGTCAAGCCAAGGACCGACATATTGGATGAATCCATTTACGGCGAGACCCAAGGTATTCTAAACAGAAAAACATTAAATGCCACTTGCGGTCCAAACCACATGCTGGACAAAGGCTTGTGACCAGATCCTTATTCCATTTGTCGGTAAAATATCTCAATGGTAGAATACCTGAACGAAAACGAACATTCAGGCTTTTGGCTAAGGGTGGAGATATTGAGTCTAAAAATGTCTCTAAGCATGGTACCAATTTAAAATCCAGGTACATATTAGTCAATGATCCATTTCTTATGTAACGTTCATGTATATGTGCTCAGTAGCAAGTTTTCAAGTTAATGTCAGCTCAAGATCTAGCTTTTGGTGCTTCCCATAGCCTAAGACCCAGCCTCTTGAACCAATTTGAAACAAATTTAAGCCAGGGGGGGGGACTGCTTTTGCGCCCATTATATTTAATAAATCTTTGAGCGCATCTCTGTAATCACTTAACTCTGGTATAGACTAGAGACAAACCTAATACATTAGGGGTTTAGATGCTGCCAGGTCATTAATTCTCTTCAGTCCTAAATCAAAGTATAGTGGAGTTAAAGGGGTGCTCATTGGGACAGAAACTAGCTTTCTTGCAAAACAAATTTCAGCAATAGATAAAGGATGGACATCTGTATAGCCCCAGATCTCAGCGTCCTAAAAGCGCAGCACCCTGTGCTCTTTCGCACGATAAACCTCTAGGGCTGGTGAAACAGGGCATGAGTTTGTTTACTTATGTAATCTATTGATAGCATTTGATCTATGCTCTATTAGCATAGCACTTCTCGTAGTTTGTCCTGACCATTTGAAGTTCTCCATTAACAAAACCCCACGATAATCGAAGCTATGTATCCTCTCTAGAGCATCCCTGCCCGCGTAAATGACAATTTTTGACCAGGCCCCTTCCAAACACCATATATTTCGTCTTGTTTATATTGAGCTGTAGGACCCTTGACTTACAAAACCCTTGAAATTTGTCAATTAGGAGTTGAAGCCCCATGGGGGTTTTGGAGGTAAGTAGAGAGGCATCCGCCAATAAGAGCATAGGAACCTCTTTCTTACTCAGGACAGGGGAATCATTTTTACAGTTTAACAGTACATCCACCACATCATTCATATATAGGATGAATAATGTAGGCGCAAGAACGCACCCCTGGCGAACACCACGCTCGACAGGGATGCGTTCCGTTAGTTCATCCTTGCTGCCAAATCGGACTTGAGCAAAGTTCTTAGTATGCAGTTTGATCATAAGCTGGATAAGATTGCTAGGAACCCCCATGTGTGCCAAGACCCACCACAATTTGTTACGTGGAATAAGGTCAAAGGCGGCTCTAAGGTCTTCAAAAGCCACGTATAGCTTTTGTTTGAGTATTGTAACATATTTCCAATATAGCATGGCAAATCTAAAAATGTGATAGCAGGTACTAATGATTGGATGGAATCCAGCCTGGAAGGGAGGTGGGTCATAATGTTGTTGGAATCAGCCCAATCTAGCAGTCTATCCAGCACTTGTTGTGAAAAGATCTTTTGCAGATTGTCGATCAGGCTGATCAGCCTGTAATTTTAGGGGATGCATACATCACCTTTCTTATAAATAGAAATGATTTCAGCTCCTCTTCATGATTCTGGTATCTCACCCCCTGCCGCTATTGCATTTGACAATACGTTTATATAAGTACATACTAGTGGCTCTGCTTTATACAAGTCCCCTGGAATTTTATCAGGTCCTAGTGCCTTGGCTGGTTTTAAAAGATCGAATGCTCTAGCTGTGTCTTCAGAGCTAAAGAAGACTGGATTTACTAGTTCTGTACTGGCTAGAGATGGAAAATCAGTAACGGTGGCCTGACAGCCACTTGTTGGTGAGTCGAGATCTTTTGCAGCTACAGTTCTGAAAAGTGAGACACCCATTTATCCGGTTGAATATGCTAAGGATAGGTTTTCACTTTTTCCGAATTGGCCTGAGCTAAAGATTGCCAAAAGACCGAGAATCCTTTATTTTGGCAGAGCTGGCTATAATTAAACGTGGAATTAACAGAAGTCCTCCTGTTACTATGTCATATCAATTTTGCCAAACTTAAAAACATGTTCCTTCCCCCTGATTTTTAGTTCGATCACCACTTTAAAGCTAAATGTTGTCCTACACAATACGCCAAGGAAACGGAAGTCAGTTCAGTTGCTACTGACGTTATGTTTGTTCTACGGCTGTGAACATCTATATGCTCCCCTGTCCCTTGGTGAGGGCCATGGTTTACACCTGGCTTGGTTTTTGCTTTTTATGCTCCTGCCCAAACATAAGAGCCACCAACTTGAGATTTTGAGGCCAGTATCCGCAACTACCAACCATGGAAGGATTGGCAGTCCTTGCACAAATTCTTACTAACGTCTGTCAAGTTCATGGATTTGGAGGCTGCCTCATGGGCTTCTGCGACAAATCGTTTTTTTTTTTGGTGTGGGCTCTGAAACCAGGACAGTTGTGAAGTTTGGTTGGTCAGTCTTTTGGAACCTTTTGATCTAATTCATATTAAAACATCACTCTTCCCATTTTCCTCCTCTAGCACCGCTCTTTCTGGTTATTACTTTGACAACATATTGAATTTGCTGCAGGGCAGAAGATAAGATTGAAGCAACTTGGCTGCAATTACTAATGTATGGTAATGATCCAGTCATAACTGAAACCTTCCTCCTCACCCTCCTGCAGCAGAAAGTGTCTGTTGTGTCTATGGCATTCTGACCTTGCATTGAAAGGAAAAAAGACTTGTGGGTTTGGCCTATGAGTGCTCTTGAGGCATTTACTTGAAGTGGTGTGAGCTTTTAAAAAAAATATTTTTATATATTTATTTTTTTAGTTTTATCATACTTCATAATAACCAGTACACGAAGCATAATCCCACTTCTCATCGATTTACGCTGTAGGACGGACCGTTAACAATCAAAACATGTCAAATATCGTTTCATGGTAACCTAGATAGCTTGCATGATGGAGTGCTATTCCCAGAGTATCGGATCCTGTGTCATCACCCCACCAACTGGGCCTCGCATGCAGGTACCATCCAACCTCCCTATAGTCCATTCCCCAGACTCTAGAATTCCATCCAAAGCCCCTATATTTTTTTTAATTTACGAGGCCAACCTCTGGATTCATAAGTATTTTAGCTTTTTGACGAGGATTAAGAACTGGGACTCAGTTCTTGTCTGAAGTCTCAGAATTACCAGGTAAGTGTAACATCTTGGCACCCTGGTAGACCGGTCCCTTGTTCTCTTCCTACCAGACTGATTTGGACTACTGATTAAATCTTTATTTTCCCCTCCAACTTCGGCCATCTCACTGCTTTTAAAATTCATTTTGTAAGAGACCTCACATCGTCTGAGTCTTGAGTGAAAGGAGTGACGTTGGAAAGTTTGGATTTTGGACTCTGGTTTTGTTGACTGACTGCGCTATAATGTTCAAGTGATGCTCTAGAAGTGTGTTGTGGATTAGGTCTTCTGGAGTGATCGTCCAAGAGGTTGGGTGGTGCTCCTGGCAGTGATGTTTGAGTGGTAACACTGGAGTGCTCTGTTCATGTGTGTCCACTGTGATAGCCAGTAAGAGGGAGATCAGTTTTGCTGGTTCCACCCACGTTTCTGGTGTTTGTTTCTTTAGATCCAAAATCTACGGTAGGTGGCGACTAGGTCTCTTAGAATACAATGTAGAAATTCCTTCAAATGTCATAATATGTGGAAATAAAAGAAAGAAATGCATGTGCAAGAAATTATTTTACTCAGGGAAACTTTGTTTCTTCTTTTCAGCAAGTAATCAGAATCTACAGCTTGCCAGAGGGCACCTTCAGCTCAGATGAGGAAGATGATGATGATGAAGAGGAGGAGGAAGAAGCAGAAGGTATGTAGATGGTAAAGGACCTTATCGGGGGTATCGGTGGACAACTCCTAGCTGCAGTTTGTTCCCTCTATCCCTTCCCACCTTAAAAGTACACGGCTAAGCACACCTAGGCCATAGTTTGAAACACTGGTGGTCCTGTATGCAACCTTCAATAGAGCACAAGTGAGCTTCCCTGTCCCCAATAATGGGGAGACTTTGAACACAAACCACCGATGCCCAGACATTGCAGTGGCCGCGCTTGCCCTTTTCCTGTCGCCCGCCCACTCACTTACTCTTCAACCTTCTCACTCTTGCTCTCTCACTGGACACTCATCTTGGCCAGATTTGAACCTACCTATCAGCTAACCCCCATATATTACGCCAGTTTATATCCATTCTTTTGTGATCCATTGTCAATGTTCTGAGGCAGCACAGAAATGTGGTGCTGTAGCCTTTAGGCAGTGTTCAGGGCCCTGAATCTGTATCTTGAATTATGGTTATCATAGCACTGTTACAATGATGTTGCTTTTCAATTGGACACTTTCATTTATCTCACTGTTGCATGCTGGGAATTGTAGTTCATTTGAATTGGAAAGTCCATTCGTGTGGAAAATTTGGGATTACTTGAAAGCATATGGAAACTCAGCGTTAATCTGTGAACCCTTGAAACTGGAATACCTCACTGTCGGTACACCGCTAAGTTTACAGACTCCCCGTAGCTGTTCTCAGCGCGTTTTGTCTTAAGGAACATTGTCTATTTTTCTTTCAGAAGAGGAGAGTTGAGCGTCCAATGCCACGGACACTGAGAAGCAGCCACTTTATTTTCACTGGTGACAACTCCAAAACCATGACTCTTAATAGCACAAAAATAAAGATTATTTGAGCTGACTGTTTTATCTGTATTTCTTCCTTGTCTGGTTGGAACTTGCTGTTTAAGCTTCAGGGATGGGTAATAGTTGTATATGGTCTACTCTATGCATTTAGGAAAAGCCTCAGTCCTGATCTGCAAAACGCCATCCATAGCTGTATGAAAACTCCCACCTTATCTTAAAAATGTTTACCCCCATTTTTAGGGACATTGAGGAAGTGAAGTTAGGCCCTACTTATGTATCCAGTGTGAACAGTTGCAATATCACAGCACCTAAACACAAGTAAAGGAGTGTTCCGTATGCTGCAAGCGTAAAGCACTGTAAAGGTCTCTAAAGCACATGTGACGCTGCCCCAGCTCAGCTATACTTTGAGTAGCCACTCTGAAGGTAAATCTTCAAATGTCTGCATCGACGGTGAGCCGCCTTGCATTCTTGTTTTTCAGCAGCATAGTTCATCAGAAGGCTTTAGTTGTCTGTTTACTCTGTAGGTTTTTACAAGTTGCCTTTTTCATGGTTTAGCTCCGTGATTTGCTTGGCGTTTGAACCTCGTGTTTCTGTAGTCTTGGACGCGGCTGGCAACCCTGGACCCTACTCTCTGTAGTGACAAAAGTGCACATCTGTTCTTTAAAACGGTTATGCTCCATCCTCTGGCAGCGTAATAGGTTCTACAACCACAGGCTCTTGGGAAGCACATAGAAATACTTAATATCCAGATCTGAATCCTGGACAGATTAACAGTTCTGCATCTTATGGAAGATGTAGGGAGAAGACTTTGGGAACCCCACTCCACAGAGTTGCAGGGCTTTGTGACACAAAGCAGTGCAAACAGGAGCGTCTCTTTACTTCCTGGTGTGGAAGTGTTGTGGTGTAGAAAGTGGACGCGAATGCAGTGTCAAAACTCCTTGACTGAGTGTACTGATGTCCCGTGCTTCCGAGGTCGCGTAATTATCGGACGGTTGCAGTCTTCGCAGCCAGCTCCTGGGTCCCTGCCCGTTGCCCCACCCCCCAAATAAAGGGTACACCGAAGAAGTCAGTGAGACCCCAAAAATATCAAACATCCAAAAAGCACAAATGCACACTGCAGGATCCCCTCTAGCCATAGTAGACAGAATTACAGCTGAAGCGATAAAAATAGATACACCCATAAAACATATTGGAAGTGGAAAATGGCACAGAGATTGAGAAATTTAAAAACCAGATCTCGATTTGACAGGATAAAAAACACATTCCACGCCAAGAATAACCATATACCAGAAGATCCCCCAGGGGTTAAATGCAGATGCTACTGTACAATCGGATGGCATAGAGAACTCCTGAGATCCATCTCTTGCAGGCAATGGGGAACTCCTACAAGCTATGGAAGAAAAAACGATCAATCAGTAGTGTGTAATTAAAGGATCTGAAAAACAAAATTACGATCATATCTTATCAAATGAGTATTCAGCAATAATAAAGGACGACATGGAACCAAACAACAATAGTGCCATTAGTAGTAAATTTGCTCAAACATTACTTGATACTGCCTTGGACATTTCGCATTTAGGCACAAATGTAATAGAACCAAAATCAAAGTGCAGTACAGAAAAAGCAAAAGAGCATTCAGCAGGAGAATTGTGCTGTCAGCTTGGCCTCTACATTTCGTTACTACATACTTTACAAGCCTCAACTAAGGTACTGGTAATGCAGTCAGACAAATTAGATATCCAAATAGACTTGATTAATATAGTTGCCATGTGCATCTCGGGTATTAATACCAAACTTAGAAACCTCAGTGATTTAATAGTAAGAGTATAAGCGATTCACTCCCTACTTCAAGCAACATGCCCATGTGGGCCGATTATCGACAAGTTAAGTACCCTTCCCACAATCCTGGAAGAGATAATAAGTATTAAAAAAGCCAATTTGGCCAACAACCCAACAGCCAATTGTTGTCAACCACAAGAAAACATTAAATATAACAAAAACCACGAAAAGAAATCTCAGGAACCCTGTGAACAGGGGAAAGGAAACCTAAGGAATTTTGTGAACCCACAGGGGAAGAAACGGAGCTTCTGAAAGAGAAGCAATTGGGTACAGTAACCCTGAAGGAGGATGAGACCCCAACAGTAGGTGTAAGTATAAACGACACAAAAACGGGGGCAATCGAGGCGGCAAAAAAAGTGACAAAAGCAAGAGAAAAAACATGACAAGTGACAAATCAACAAGAATCCAGAGTATGTCCTGTATTAAAAAAAAAGACAACACTGCGGAATCTAGTGTACTCAACGCCCCGAATGTCAGTACAGTCGAAGAAGCAAGCCAAATTAAGTGGGATGCGGAAGAGGCAGATGAATCCGAAAAGTTAAGCCCAAATAAATCCAGACCCCAATCTGTCAATAAGAGAGCTGGACAGCATGATAACAGTTTTGCAGCGTGAATCTTTCTGGATTCACTATGCTGTGCATTATTCCGCGGTCTAGTGGTTGGGTCCGGAATCTTATCTTTTCTCTTTTTTTTTTTTTTTCGTAGCCTAGGTGGGCGTCGACGCCCCACAATTTGGTGTCCTTCCGTGACGTCGGCGCGCTTCCTCCGGAAGCTCCCACCCTTGGGCGCCATCTTCAGATTCTTTTTCCCGCCGTTGGGTCTGGATCGTCGTGAGAAGCTCCAGAGTTGGAAAAGGAGAGAAGAAGTAAGAAAAAGCAGAAAGAACTGAAAAAAATTGAAGATCTTCATCAGAAGATAAAGAACATACTACCGGGACAACGAAGTCGGTGAGAAAATAGAAGAAACTTCGACGTCCAACGGAGAATGCGCACACAGGGGGCTCCCTGAGCGCTGGAATGGACAAGACACCATTCAAATTCTGTCGTAACTGCCACCACAAGTTCGCGCAGAAAGACCAGCATCCAGTTTGCAACCTCTGCTTGCCAATCGACCCTCAAAGCGCCGACTGCTCGGCATTCGCCACCAAGACCCTCAGGGTCAGGGAAAGACAGAGGAGAGCAAACTACAACATGCAGGGCCAAGGGCCACCCCCCTCGCTGCGGGACCTGGGCCTCTCCAGTGGGGAAGAGGACAACGTCGCCGAGGGTCCAGAGGACTGCACGGTCGTAGAGACCGATAACACGCCGAGGAAGGAGGTAAGAGAGACGTCTACCCCAAAAACCCCGACAGACTCTCGAAAGTCTGAGCCAAAGTCCACGAAAAGAGCACTGGCGTCGAAGCACTCGACGACCGCAGCTGCGTCCACGGACAAACAGCCCAGCGGATCCTTCGAAAAGGACTCCCGGTCGGCGAAAGCTCTAGATGCACCAAGGTCGTCGAAGCACGGTTCCCAGAAGCCGCACCCGACACCGAAAGCAAAAGGCAACTTCGACGTCCACGTCAGCGACCTCGAAGAGAACAGCCGAAACCCTTGACGCCGAACAATCGGCGGACATGGAGAGGAGGAAGAAGAAGAGGCTCGAGGCCGAAATGGCCAGTATCCTCCAAAGAAAGAAGGACTTCAAGCGGATGAGTAGATACTCCATCCCTTTGAAGCCCTCAACGGTCGTCGAAGCAGAGGCACAAGAGGAGTTCGACAGCACCGAGCTGCCGAAAACTCCCGAACCATCGGAGCAACAGGACGAAGAGGGCCTGTTCTATTATACAGAGGGTGATGACAACCAGCAATCGCACTTCGGCTCGACACCCTCGGAGGCTCAAGACCTGGAATGGCAGGATCTCGACGCCGAAAACCCGGAGGAGGCCGTGGAAACGTATCAGTCGAGGCCTTCGCCGCCGGACGACATAGGGATTTACAACATGGTCGTCAAGAACGCAGCTGCCACCTACAAAGTGGAAATGGAGGAAGAAAAGCCAAAAGCCTGTTTTCTCCTGGAAACACTGCTGCCAACACAAACTAGGAGCCAATTCCTTCCTATGCTCCCTAGTGTGCTAGACCAAGGCAGGGAAGCTTTCAAGGAGCCTTCTACCTGCAGATCTGTCACCCCCAGGGCTGAGAAAAAATACAAACACTCTTCCAAGGACCCACCATACATCCAGGGATCTGTACCGGCTGATTCCATCATAACAGCAACAGCCAGGAAGAGGGCCAACGTTCCCATAAACTCCGGACCGCCTCCAGACAAGGAGAGCAAGAGGATAGACCTCACAGGGAGGAAAATCGAAAGGAATGCGGCAATACATTGGCGCATTGCCAACTCCAATGCCCTTATAAATAGGCACGCCTACCAGCACTGGGAAGAAGTTGGGCAGTTGCTCAAACTGCTCCCCACTGAACAACAGCAAAGAGGGGCACACCTCATAGAGGAGGGAAAGAACATGGCCAACACCTGCCTGAAGTCGGCCTTGGACGCAGCTGATACATCAAGCAGGCTGATGATGATCGGGGTCACAGAGAGAAGACATGCCTGGCTCAGGATCTCTGGGTTCAAGCCAGAGGTGCAAAACAACATCCTGAAGTTGCCCTTCGACGGGAAGAAGCTGTTCGGCACGCCTGTGGACGAGACGCTGACGCAGCTCAAAAAGACAACGAAACTGCAAGGTCCATGGGAGCACTGCAGTTCAGGGGTATGAGAAGGGGCACCCCCTCACGAAGACCTAATGGCAGAGGTGGAAACCAGCCAGGAACATCGCACCAGGCCTTCCAGCAAACATTTCAGGGAAGCAGCCAGGCGCAACAGGGTCAGCAGCAGCAAGGCTGGCAGAACCAACAAAGGGGCCAGTCCTTTCGAAGCCGACCAAACGGGCGAGGCAATATGAGAAGAGGCGGCCAGCAACCCGCCCCCAAGTGACTTCACAATACAAAACGTGCCCGCACTGACAACATCTCGAGTTGCGCGGCACAACATAAGACACGGACAACACCTACAAATTTACCATCATACAACTCCCGTAGGAGGCAGACTAAAACACTTCTCCCAGGAGTGGGAGAAGATAACAACCGACAAGTGGATACTCAACATCATACAGTTCGGATACTGCATAGAACTGGTAAGAAAGCCACCAAACAGGAGGCCGGCAAACATAAGACGCTCAACAGAAGAGCTGTCACTACTGTGGCAGGAAGCACAAGAACTCCTCCACAAACAGGCTATAGAAAGAGTGCCATACAGAGAAAAGGGCACAGGAGTGTACTCCAACTACTTCCTCGTACCAAAGGTAGACGAAACATTAAGGCCCATACTGGACCTACGGTTCCTAAACAAATACATAAAAACTCAAAAGTTCAAGATGACGTCCTTGCAGGAGGTCATACCTCAAATAAGGCACGGAGACTTTATGGCCACAATAGACCTCAAGGATGCCTACCTACACACCCCTATGAACCAAAAACACAAGCATCTACTCAGATTTACGATCAGCAAAATGCACTACCAGTTCACGGCCCTAGCCTTCGGCCTAAAATCAGCGCCGAGAGTATTCACCAAATGCCTAGCTGCCGTAGCAGCACATCTGCGAAGACAGGGGATACACGTATACCCCTACCTAGACGACTGGTTGGTAAAGGCAAACTCATACAACCAGTGCAAACTACATGCTCAGCAGGTCACACAAACGCTGACAAAACTGGGCTTCTCCATACACGAGGAGAAGTCATCGCTGGAACCAGAACAAGTGAAGATCTTCCTGGGTGCGAGAATCGACACCATTCAAGGAAGAGTGTTCCCCAGCGAGAAGAGGACCTCGCACTACTGAAGGAGACTCGCCACTACCGGAAGGGGCAACGTCTGACAGTGAGGACAGTGAGCAAACTCATGGGCATGATGGCATCATGCATACACTTAGTCCCCAATATTCGGCTACACATGAGACCATTCCAGGAATGGCTGCAACAGCAGTGGTCACAGGCAACGGGGAGTTGGGAAGATCTAGTTGTTGTAACGCACGCAGTGCAGGGAGAGATAGCATGGTGGAACAGGGACAACATATCAAGGGGAAAACCGTTCACACCACCAACTCCGACAGTGACCATCACAACAGACGCATCCCAAATGGGGTGGGGAGCGCACATGAAACTGCTCAAAGTGAGGGGATTATGGACGCAAACAGATGCCGTCAAACACATCAACTACCTAGAACTCAAGACCGTATTCCTTGCCCTCAAAGCATTCCAGAAACAGCTGTACGGCCAAAGGGTGTTAGTACAAACAGACAACACAACAACGATGTTCTACATCAACAAGCAGGGAGGAACACAGTCGGCGCTCTCAGATCTATCGCAACAAATATGGAAATGGGCTATCCCATTACAAATAGACCTACTGGCAATACATCTGCCGGGGAAGGACAATGTGGAAGCAGACAGACTAAGCAGACAAACGTCGACCTCACACGAGTGGGAGCTCAACGCTCAGGAGACGCAAAAAATATTCAAAAAGTGGGGAACACCACAATTAGACCTGTTTGCAACACACCAGAATGCAAAATGCCAATACTTCGCATCCAGGCAACCAGGACATCAATCCCAGGGAAATGCCCTATGGATGAGCTGGTCAAAGACATTTGCATACGCTTTTCCACCGATACCGCTGATACACAAAGTGCTCAGCAAGTGCAGAACAAGCAACATGACACTAATTCTAGTGGCACCTCAGTGGGCCAGGCAGTCCTGGTTCTCACAGATTGTGGAAATGGCACAGGAACCACCACACAAGTTCCCAAAAAGAAGGGACCTGCTCTCGATGGAACACGGAAGAGTACTCCATCCAGAACCAGAGAGCCTCAGCCTAGCAGCATGGCTCCTGAAGACCTAGAGTTCGCCCACCTCAAGCTTCCGCAAAGCACGCTAGCGGTACTGCGAGAAGCAAGGAGGCCCACCACAAGGAAATGCTATGCAGCTAAATGGAAGAGATTCACTGAGTGGTGCATCAAGGAGAGGCTCCACAAGAGAATCACCAGAGAGTCAACTGTGCTAAGATACTTAACACACTTACTAAAGAGTAACCTGAGCTGCACATCACTAAGGTTGCACCTGGCAGCTATAGTAGCCTATACAAGAGGAGAAACGGGAAAAAGCTTCTTTACATCTCAAGTGGTAAAAAGATTCCTAGAGGGAGCAAAAAGAATAGCCCCGCCAAAGAGGATGCCGCCGCCGGCATGGAACCTCAATGTGGTTTTAACGCAGCTTATGAAAGCACCATTCGAACCTATTCACAAGGCCTCGCTTCATATGCTCACCATAAAAACAGCATTCCTGGTAGCGATTACCTCGCTCCGAAGGGTGAGTGAGTTGCAGGCCCTTACACGAACCCTACATTCAAATTCACAATGACAGGGTGGTAATGAGGACTGACCCACACTTCATGCCTAGGGTGGTGTCCAAGTTCCATATAAGCCAAACTATACAAATTCCCAGTTTCTTCCAAAACCATCCACCAGCGCAGAAAGGGCGCTGCACACGCTGGACGCCAGAAGGGCAGTAATGCACTACATTGAAAGGACTAAAGGTTGTAGGAAGACAAAACAATTCTTTGTGTCCTTCGCAAGCAGTTTCCTGGGCAGACCAGTAACAAAAATACCATTGCACGATGGATCGCACAAGCAATTCAATACTGCCACAAACAGGCAGGCCAGGAGCTACAAGGGGCAGCTCAGGCTCACTCAACCAGGAAAAAGGGAGCAACAATCGCCTTCCTGGCAAACACACCTATCCAAGACATTTGCCTGGCGGCAACATGGGCTTCAGTGCACACTTTCACTAAGCACTACTGCGTGGATATACAGATGAACAAAGAAGCACAAGTAGGTCAGAAAGTGCTTCAACATATTTTCAACAACCAATGCTCATCTTCCACCCAGCCGCCACAAACATAGCAAACCGCTACAAAGTCTATGCACAGCATAGTGAATCCAGAAAGATTCACGCTGCAAAACGAATAGTTTACCTGTCGGTGTAGTTTTGCAGCTTGAAGACTTTCTGGATTCACTAGCGAACCCACCCGCCTCCACCAGAAAGATGAGACGGGAGGAAGATGGGACTAACAAATGGAAAACACCTTCAAAAGGTAAAAGGATAAACAAAACAAACACAAGACAAGAAAAAAAGAATCCGAAGATGGCGCCCAAGGGTGGGAGCTTCCAGAGGAAGCGCACCGACGTCACGGAAGGACACCAAATGGTGGGGCGTCGACGCCCACCTGGGCTACGAAAAAAAAAAAAAGAGAAAAAGACTACGATTCCGGACCCAACCACTAGACCGCGGAATAATGCACAGCATAGTGAATCCAGAAAGTCTTCAAGCTGCAAAACTACACCGACAGGTAAGAAACTATTCAATATCATTAATGACGACCTTATAGTGGCAGTGAAAGAAATAAGATCAATACAAAATAAAAAGGAAATCAGCAGTGGAACACAGATATTAAAAACGCAACATAAACGTCATACAAAACATAAAAGAAACAATGCGGCATAACCCACAAATCAGGGACAATGATGGCCATGGTCCAGGGCACAGGCCCTGAAATAAGGAAGATACCGCATTAAGCAACAACCAAGTCAACCATACAAACTAGACCAAAGGGTCCGCACTAAGGACGCTGGTCCCATCCAACATGCCATGTCAACAAAACCTTCAATGAATAGTGCACAGGAGATAGCTCCGGGAGACCAGGTGTATGAAACTGGCTCTGTATAAACTATACCAAAGTAAGGTATAGTGTGCAAAGAGTCCAGTGGATCCCCAGAGGTATAGCAGAGGCTAAAGTAGATATCTTTTGTGGTAGAGTGGTCAGGCTTATCAGGAGGGTAGTGTTAAACATTTGCACACACTCCAAGACTAAATCCAGACCAATTGTTTGTATAAAAAGTTATCTTGTTTTATTTCTAGAACCAAGTTTTACTTAGTAGCCGGTAAGTTAAACTCTTCATACACTGTTACTTTCAGTAATATAGTGAGTACTGGGTTTGTAGCAACATTCAGATTACTTTTACAGTTGAGAAAACTATTTGTAAACTGTTCAAAATTGCTTGCATTTACCTTTGTGATTACTTGTTGATTGCATTTCAAGTTTGGCATGAAACACACTCCTAACAGTCTGCACACAGGACATAGGCCTTCAACAGAGTTAACCTGTTTAATCTAAGTTACTCTTTGTTGCGGTACAAGACAGTTCAACACTTAAAAGAATTTTCAGAGAAACCCCACCATTCAGTCCTGTGGAGAAAACAAAGTGTTAAGTTTACAGGTGGGCAACACGGTTTTAAGATTGGAGTTTTGGGGGGTAGAACCAAGGTTCCCCAAGGTTCAGGTTGGCACTCAAGGGCCACCACCAGCAGCACTAGGGCGCCCGGGTGCAGAGTGCCAATGTTAGCCAATAGGACTAGGAGGCACCTTGGTTGGGGACTGCTCACGGGCAGGCCACTTAGTCTTAAGAGCCAAGCTCCTAGGGTTAAGACCAGGACAAAAGGGTCCCAGGTTGGCACCATGTCCACACCACCAGTGGCGCAGGTGCGGCAGGGTGCTCAGATGGTGTCGAGAGCCCAATGCTTTTCAATGGAGGATGTTGGTCATGGAAAAGGACAGCAGGCTGGACCCAGAAGACGGGACGAAGAGAACCAACAACTGGAGAATAATGAAGAGTTGCTGGACACCGTCGGTCGGGCACCTCAGGACTCCGGAGCAGCAGGTGCAGGGGTGTCCTTTTGTTTCAGAATCTTCTCACTGGTTCCAGTTGCTGATTTTGGGGGGGGACCCCCTTAGGGATGAGGCTGCAGGTGTCATGGGGAAGGTTGGTGGAGGCCATCCAACGCTGGATCACAGGTCAGGGTCACCGGGGGGACCTCGCAAGGGTAGTGGGCCACTCTGACTCTGGGCGTCGGGTGCAGAGTGGTGAGAACTCGCGAATCCGGTCGTATCTGGAGTCCTTGCTTGGGTTGGACAGATCAGGTGTCCATGGGAGTTCAGAGTTCTTTGGGAAGGCAGAGCAGGTCTCCGGGGTTCTTGGAGGCTGCTGGCTGCAGGACACGCCTCAGGTTCAGCTTGCAGGGGTTTCAGAGCAGGAGACAGGCTGGTAGGGCTGGAGCCAAAGGAGTTGTCGTCGTCCTCTTTATCAGCACGGCTCTTCGGTCCTTCTTGTCACGTTGAATCTGAAGAGGCAAGGTTCAGGGGTGCCCCTAAATACTAGATTAGGTGGTGTTACAGGGGTGTGCAGGTTGGGACAAATGGGTCCATTCCCTGGGGTGTCTACACCCCCTGGAATGCCTCCCTCCAGTGGGAGGGGGCATAAGCCTCTTCCTGATTGGAGGGGGTCCCCTCATTTACAAGATGGCAGGGACTGAGATGTGGGCTTTGCCTCGCCTCCCCACCTGAGTGGTGTGGTTGGCACAGGTGGGCACACCTCCCTTCCTAGCAAAGTTTTTCTGTCCGTTCTCGCACCCAAATTGGGGATCCAAATAGGTGGGAGCCAGTTTGCTGATAGCAGCAAAACGCTGGGGGCAGCTAACAAAGGCAGCAGGCCTTTGAAGCTCCCTCTGCGAGGATCCTGCCCATCCTGGGGAGGAGGCATGACACCTTTGCCCAGGATGTGCTTTGTATCCAGACACAGAGAGCGGAGGGCTCTCTACCCAGGGGTCCAGAAACCGTCTGGTGGTAGCAGCTGGCTTGGAGCCAGTCAGAAACTGTGAGAAGTTGGCCTGGTATATGATGTCCACTAATTAAAGAGGGCTCCTTGCACTAGTCCAAACAACGCTTATGGTGATTTAGGAGGTCAAAGATAAACTTAGAAAGCCGTGGAGAGCAGCCTTCAGGCTTAGTCTTGAAGGAATGTTAAGCAGCTTGTTTTATCAGAATGCAACCTTATTGTATTGGTTGAATGAAAGGAGAACCACACAGTAGTTATAAAAATATGTATTTATTATTATAACACACCTTAAATACCTCACAGTGTCTGCTACACGCAGATAAACACAAAGCACACAATACCGTAGCACAGAAACAATTGTAAGTAGCACTAATGCACAGTGGGCTCCAGGGGGAGACCAAACCATATACTAAAATAGTGGTATAAGAACCACGACTCGAGTCAAGACCGTGTCTAGAGGTTGTAGAATCGCTGGGACCCCAAGGAACCACCCAAGGTGAGTAAGGAGGGACCCCACGGAGGACGGGTGCAGTGTGAGAACACTACTGCGTGCTACGTACGATTCAATGGGAGAGTCGCTGTTGCAGTTTTAAAGTTTAGGGACCCTTCCCAGTGGATTACGAAGAAACCCTTTGGATCATAGGAGGTTTGAGAGCCACCCCACCCGTGTATACCGTAGTACCAGAGTTACCTATCCCAGGGAAGCTGGGTGCATAGGGCTGAAATGGTGTCGGAAACCGCCGTCGATCTCCATGGAGGACTTCAAGGAAATGCCACTGCGGGAAAGAAGAAAAGTGTCCGTCGGAATCCAAAGGTGGATTCGTGTTGAAGAGTACCTGAAAGCAGAGGGGACAGAGTCTGGGACAGAGTCTGGGTCACTCAGGAGTGACCACGGGCTCGGTAGACGAATGCCCACAGATGTCGGGTGCTTCAGGTGTGATGGAGACCTTGACTCTACAGCTGCAGGGACCAGGAGACGTCGAGGACTACCAGGAGCCGGATACGAGCTGTCCCATGAAGGATGTCTAGTGCTGAGGGGTCAGTGTCTGGCGGGAGCACCAACAAACCTTGGCAGTGGCAACCCACGAAGAAGGTAGAGTAAGGGTACGGTCTGGCCCAGCAAAGACCAGGGGACTCACCACAGCAAGGGGAGTCAGGGCACGCCTGGAGCAACCAGGGGAGCCCAAGAAAAGCAGTGTTGTCCCTCAAATGGACCCACAGGCCGAAGGCACAGGAGTCGCAAGGGGACCTCTAGCAGTTTCACAAAGTAACAGCTTGCAGGGCACAGAGTGCGAGGAGGCCGAAGTCCTTTGTACGAAATGTACGCAGAGGTTGGGGCTATCGATAACCCAATGCACATAGTTGGGGGACGTCCACAAGCATATGCACTTGCAAAAGTATGTGGTGCACAGGGGTTCGGGTTATGCGGTCCCCATGAGGGATACTGGCCTCAGACTTTGTGAGTGGGCAGCTCGACCTCAAGGAACGTAGGAACCCACCTCCTGTGTTGCTTGGGCCATCGGAGTCCACAGGAGCGCAGGATCAGCAGACCGGTCAGTTGAGTTACGGAGCCTGGAAATGCAGGGGAGGGACTCCTTCACCCCAAGAGAGAGAACTTCAGTTGTCCTTGATGCTCCACAGGTGCTGCATGGAGCCTGTTTGGTGCACGGGCACAGACGATGCTTTGGACGGAGAGAGAGACTAAGTCGGGCCCAGTCGAAGTCCAGAGTGTCCAGACGGTCGAAGGTCAGTGGTTTCTTGATCAGAATCTTGTCCACGTCTAATCTAGGGTCCTACAGCCAGGTAAGCCCTTTTGTACCCACGGGAGAGGGTTGGACAGATTCAGGGGACCCTCCCAGGGTAGGGTCAGGACAGTGGGGACGTTACTCCCATGCCCTTTGTCCAGTTTCGCGCAGGAGCCAACGGCTCCCAGGACTGGTTTGAACTGGACTATGCACAGGGACACCAAATGTGCCCCTCGTGCAGACTTTCAGGCACTTTAGAAGTGCACCCAGCCCCAATACACTAAATCCTGTCTGGGAGGTGGTCACACCTCCCTGTGACAGGATGCCTATTGTGCTGCCTTCCCCTGCTCGAGCTTGGCTCAGCAGCAGGAGGGCAGGAATGTGTCTCTGGTCGGCAGCAACCTTTTTGTGCTGCCTGGGTCGAGAAGGCTGGTACCGGGAAGACCAGGGACCCCACAAAGCTCACTGCAGAAGGGTGGAATCATACCTCTCACATCGGTTACCGGGGTGGAGGTATGATTCCAAGGTGTTTGATACCAAACACGACATGTTTTGTTGCAGCTGTTTTTGAGATAGCACTTTACGCGAGCATATAATGCACCTCTACCTATGTCTGGCTGCGTCACCTACAACCCGGGAGAATGGCTGCAGGGGCGCTCTGCTCATGCAGGGGCACCCTCTCACGTAAAACCCAGCACCCTGCCTACAGGATTGTCAAGGCTTGCTAGAGTGGTGACTGATAGGTTTTAAGTGTAGTGACCTATATAGTAAACCTATAGTTAAAGTAAGTGGTGCATGCACCATCTTCCACAGGCTGCAATGGCAGGCCTGTAGTTCCATTTTGCATGGCCTCTCATGGGCGGCATAATGCATGCTTCAGCCCATGGGAGGCCTCTGGGGTACCTATGCCCTGGGTACATGTGTACCATATACTAGGGTGTGACAAGGGTTACTCCAGTATTGGAGCTTTCATAGATTCCCATGCATGAATCATTCCCCGTCGTCGAGATGGGAGTCCCGGTATACATAAAATAGCAATAGAAACCATTACAAAAGAAGAAACTAGGCCTAGGCCCATTCTAGTTTTGTAACATATCCACCTCTTTTTGTAAAAGAGACCAAATAAAGCAAACAGCCAATCAGATTAGCCTCACCCTCTAGAACCTTGCTGGGAGAATCCCAGACCCTCAGATTTTCTACTGCACGTTGTGCAAGGGAGTCTCCAATTGAGCTCTGCTCATTTATACATTTCTACAGTTTTTTCTTCTGGTTTTTTGCTGATATTCTCTCCTAGGATGTCAGACAAGGAAAAGAAAGCTCTCTTCAAGGCCTGTGCCACCTGTGCCAAGAAAAGGTTGTATGTGGAGGACAGGCATAAAGATTGCATTTACTGCCTGTACCCAGACCACAAAGCAGCGGACTGCAAGATTTGTCGCACTTTCTCAACGAAAACACTACGAGACCGTGAGGGTCGTCTCTTGACCTGGCTCCAGAGACTGAAGTCTAGGAAAGAGCCACTCTCCAGTGACAGTGAGGATTCATCATCTGCCACTTCTTCGAGAAGGTCAGTTAAAGGGGTAGGGCTTCCCTTCCCTTCTAAAGAGCGTCCTGCTAAGCTCTCAAAAAGACCCCTCAGGGATCTGAGGGCCGGAGTCCTGGCGAATCTCCTCACCACGGTGTAAAGGAGAGGGAAGGACAGTCAGCAGCAGCGGCAGCACCAGCAGTAGTGTCAGGGGCTGTAAAACCCTTCAAAAGCCCTCTTCTCTGACTTCTGAGGGAAGATCTGAAAAGGAAGCCCACTCGTCGACGACAACCAAACAACCGTCGACGAAATCATCCAAGGTACAGCTTAAATCTATACCTCAGTCGACGGGCTCGTCGACGGTACCTTCTGTGTCGACGCAGGTGATTACAGCTCCGCCGTCGACGGTTTCGTCGACGAAGGTGTCGACTAGTATAGCGTCGTCGACGGCCAAGATGTCGACAGTCTCGTTGACGACAGCGACGACACCTATTCCTTCATTGACGATCTACTCGTCGGCGCTGCTTCCATCTACAGCCTCGACGACAATGGTCTCCCCGTCGACGATGGAAAAAATCATTAAAAAACGTCCAATCACACCGGACATGACTTCCCCCAGAAGAGTCACTCCTCTACCTCCAGCTCTTTTGCTTGAAGAAGAGGAGTCTGACGACGATGGGCCTTTTGGGTATGCGCATAGCCCCTCGCAGCTGCGAGTTAAATGCCAGGATACGGACTCGGAAGGGGAATATCTCCAAGAGCATACATACGACCAATCCATAGGTTATCAAGAGGACTACCGCCAAGAGATGGTTTCGGTGCCTTCCTCGCTTTTAGTGGATCTTCAAGGTATGCTGGTCGACTATAGGAGGAGATTTTCTACACAACCACCTCCTCCAGCTATGGGGCCGATTGCGGCTCCTCTTCCTACTCGCTCTATTTCTCCTCCACTACCACCATCGCAACCGATGCCTCAGCATCACTTGCAGATTTCGGATGTACCTCCGATGGGGCCAACCACACATGATGACACCTCGGATGAAGATCAGGGCAATGTCCCTCCACTTCACCAGGACACAGAGTGGGATGATTATGTTATCCCTGACCCGGCTTCTCCATCCCCAGCTCCTCTCGATTTTCCCCCCCCCCCTGTGGACATTGGGGGTTTTCATAAATTAATGGAAAGGGCCGCGAAACGATTTGATCTTCCCATGCCCACGGTTCAGTCAGAATGTTTCCTCTACGACTTCAAGGAACCGTATAACAAGACTGTGTTCCATTCCCATTGTGGGCCATGTATGGGATGAGGGATTAAAAGTTATGAAGAATCCGGCTACGGTGATGCCAGTCTTACCTCGCCTGGAAAAGAAGTATAAGGCCCCGGAGGACAGTCCAGCCTCTTTGGTTAGTCAGCCTAAACCGGATTCGGTAATAGCTCAGGCTGCCCAAAGGAAGTCGCGCAACCCGTCGGCCCCTCTCACTACGCCACCTGATAAGGAGGGCAGACGCCTTGATAATGCGAGGAAAAGATTCTCTTCAATGGCGAGCCTCTTGGTTCGGGCGGCTAATGCCTTGGCAATTTTGGGCAGGTATAATCGCCAAATGTGGTGCGATCTGTCCCCATATCTCGACCAGTTGCCAGAGGATCCTAAGGTGGAGGCGAAGAAGATCCTGCAAGAAGAAGTAACATCAGCAGAAATAATTGACTGTGCGATGGACATCGCAACAACTGCATTCCGCTCGCTCGCTGGCGCAGCGGTCCTTCGTCGCCAGGGTTGGTTGAGAGCGACATGGTTCCGTCCGGAGGTCCAAAATAAAATCCTTGACCTTCCCTTTGATGGTGAGGCGCTCTTCGGTAAACATATCGACGATGCGCTCCAAGATATTAAAAAAGATACGGAAACGGCGAGATCTTTAGGGACTCTACAATACCGGAAAGTCCCTTTCCGTGGAGCCAGGGGAAGAGGTACTCCGTCCTATAGAGGTGCATACCAACAGCAACGATATTCCTCCTATGGTTCAACATCCCAGTCGTATCGTCCGTCCTACAATCAGAGGCAAGGCCAGTCCTCTTCTTTCTCCAGGTCCAACAATAGAGGAAAGCAAGGTCGCCAAGGACGAGATTCTTCCAAGAGACAATAGCGGCGTGCTGGCTCTTCTTACTGTACCGTCCCCCTCTACAACATCAGTGGGAGGCAGGGTATCCGAATACCTCCACAACTGGCAATGGATAACATCAGACCGTTGGGTGCTGAACATCATTCAGTGTGGCCATACTTTAGAATTTGTCCATCTTCCACCATCCAAGCCCCCTGCCGCCACGGCCTCAAAACATCTGCGCCTTCTTCGATTGGAACTACAGCAAATGCTCCTCAAAGGGGCAGTGGAACCGGTTCCTCTCTCTCAGCGGGGAGAGGGGTTCTACTCCAGGTTTTTTCTGGTCAAGAAGACGCTGGACAAGTGGCGCCCTATTCTAGATCTCAGGGAGCTCAACACCTATCTCATAAGACAATCATTTCGGATGGTGTCTCTCCAGGATATTCTAAGTCTTCTCAACTCAGGGGACTTTATGGCCGATCTCGAGGACGCGTACTTTCATGTACCCATCCATCCAGCTCACAGGAGGTTTCTACGGTTCACAGTATTCAAGAGCCATTTCCAGTTCAAAGTTCTACCTTTTGGTCTTCGATCTGCTCCGCGGATCTTCACCAAGGTGCTAGCGCCAGTAGCAGCATGTCTCAGGAGGCAACATTTTCAAGACTTTCCCTACCTGGACGACTGGCTGCTCAAAGCTCAGACCAAGCTGCAAGCGGGGGAGGCAGTCGGTGCTTGCACACGCCTTTGACAGCCTAGGGTTAACTCTCAACATGGAAAAATCATCTCTCAACCCGTCCAGGATAGTTAGATTCCTGGGGGCCATCCTGGACACGTCTCTCAACAAAGCTTCTCCAACTCTCGAGAGACAGGACAAGCTGTTGTCCATGGCTCATCTGTTGCGAAGAAAAGAGTGTCTTTCAGTTCGCCTTTACAAGTCCCTGCTGGGAACAATTTCCTCCTGCATTCACTTGATACCTCACTGCACGTTGCGGATGCGTCCCCTCCAGGAGGAGTTGGACTTGCAATGGCGACAAATAGACGGGTCCTTCGACGACAAGGTGGTGGTCACCCAGTCTATGAGAAACTCCGCCTTATGGTGGACAAAGAAAAAGAATGTGTCTCAAGGTCTATCCTGCGAAGTCATTCCAGCTCCTCAAGTAGTAACGACGGACGCCTCTCTGGAAGGCTGGGGCGCAGTGTTACAGGACTTGCATGTAAGCGGGCGCTGGTTACCCCGCCATCGTCAGCTCCATATCAACCTTCTGGAGCTCAGGGCGATTCGTCTAGCGTTGCAGGCTTTTCTTCCACGACTTCAACAGTCGGCGGTCCTCGTCCGCACGGACAATACCACGGCCATGCATTACATAAACAAGGAAGGAGGAACCAGGTCTCGCTCTTTGTCTCAGGAAGCCCAGAGAATTTGGGAATGGGCTATCCAGCACGGGATTTCACTCAAAGCGGAACATCTCCCAGGGGTTCTCAACGAGTCAGCAGACACACTGAGCAGGCTGAGATCGGAAAGCCACGAATGGGAACTGGACCAGTCCACTTTGGAGGAAGTGTTTCGCCGGTGGGGCAGGCCTTCCATAGACCTCTTTGCCACCCAAGAGAACAGGAAATGCCAATTGTATGCCAGCAAGCTACACCATCGGGGATCGCTGGGGAATGCGCTTTCGATAGCCTGGTCAGGCGCATTTGTCTACGCTTTTCCCCCCATTCCGTTGATACCCAGGCTTCTCCGGAAACTCAAGATGGAACCTTGCAGGATGATCCTAATTGCTCCAGCTTGGCCTCGGCAGTTTTGGTTCACAGAGCTTCACCTTCTCTCCCTGGACCTGTCTCTGCCTCTGCGTCCAATTCCAGCACTGCTTTCAATGTCTCAGGGCCAGGTCTGGCATCCGAATCCACGATCGCTGCAACTATCAGCATGGCTCCTGAGCACCGAGAATTTCTTGGGTTGACACTCTCGAAGGAGGTTACGGAGGTGCTTTCTCAGGCTAGAGCCCCAAGTACAAACAAGACGTACCGATTGAAATGGAAGCGCTTCTGTATTTGGTGCCATCAGGAAGGGGTAGACCCCTTCTTATCTCAACCTCATCAGGTTCTACCTTACCGCTTATCATTAGCAAAAGCAGGACTGGCTCACTCCTCCGTCAAAGTCCATCTGGCCGCCATCTCTCGCTATAGACTCACTTCCTCGGGGCCTTCCCTCTGGTCGGCAAGGATAGTCAAGCAGTTTCTCAAAGGCCTCTTCAGACTCTTTCCTCCAGTGAGGCCTCCGCCTCCTCTTTGGCACTTGAATTTGGTTCTCACACAGCTCATGAAGTCCCCCTTTGAGCCGATTCACCCGGCGGACTTAAAATTCCTCTCCTGGAAGGTGGCGCTTCTCCTGGCTCTCACTTCCGCAAGGAGAATGAGTGAATTACAGGCTCTAACAATTCATGATCCTTTCCTTCAATTCAAGAAAGGCACAGTGATACTCAGGACTAACCCAAAATTCATACCAAAAGTGCCTTCAGACTTTCATTTGAACGAGCCAGTAATACTCAAATCCTTCTTTCCTCAGCCTTCTACTCCGGCTGAAAGAGCACTTCACTCACTGGACGTTCAGAGGTGCTTAAAGTTCTACCTTGTCCGTACTGAGGACTTCAGGAAATCCTCTCAACTGTTTGTCTCTTTTAGCGCTCCCCGTAAAGGTTTTCCCCTTTCCAAGCAGGGGATTGCTCGTTGGGTTGTCAGCGCTATCCGATATTGCCACACAGCAGCGGGCAAGCCCCTGGAGGGTCGAGTCCGAGCACATTCTACTAGGGCCATGGCTTCTTCAACGGCCCTCTTCGCAGGAGTCCAGATCAAAGACATCTGCAGGGCTGCGACTTGGAGCAGTACTCATACGTTTACAAGACATTACTGCCTGGATGCTTCAACGCAGAATGACACAGCTGTGGGCCAGGCAGTCCTGAGGAACCTCTTTCAGTGAGCGGTGAGCTTTCCCTTTCTTCCCTCCTACCATTGTTTTGTATTATTTGCACATTTTGACAGTGTGTTTAGGTATTAAAATTGTGCTTGTTGTTTAAGGTACTGCAATGTTATGACTTTCCTCTTGCTTGTTTAATGCTTTTAAAAAAAAAACAGACGACTATGACCGAGAACAGTAAGAGAGCAAAATGTGCTTATAACTGCTAGCTTCTCTGATTCAGGCATGGGAATCTATGAGAGCTCCAATACTGGAGTAAGAAAACAAGTTACTTACCTGTAACTTTGGTTCTCCAGTATTGGAAGCTTTCATAGATTCCCATGCAATTCACCCTCCTCCCCTGGGAAAGCTCAGCCTTCAGTGTCTTTGGTTGTATTTTACACAACGTTTACGAAAATCTGAGGGTCTGGGATTCTCTCAGCAAGGTTCTAGAGGGTGAGGCTAATCTGATTGCCTGTTCGCTTTATTTGGTCTCTTTTACAAAAAGAGGTGGATATGTTACAAAACTAGAATGGGGCCTAGGCCTAGTTTCTTCTTTTGTAATGGTTTCTATTGCTATTTTATGTATACCGGGGACTCCCATCTCGACGACTGGGAATGATTCAGGCATGGGAATCTATGAAAGCTTCCAATACTGGAGAACCAAAGTTACAGGTAAGTGACTTGTTTTCTACCCCAGTATCCAATCTGTAGTGTACCTAAGTACATGGCATAACCTTTTAGGAGAAAGCAGATTGACTGGGATCCTGCTAATCAGGACCCCAGTCTGACTAGTCACAAACAGTGTAACATCAAGCAAAAAGTGCGGGTAACCATAAGAATCAGATCCTACTTTCCTACAGAAACCACACTAGAGTTGGTCGCTTTTCAGGGGGCATCTCATAGATGCTCTGTGTATTTTTCATTAAATCTGACACTGGCATCATTGTGGGTTTAATATGCTGGGAAGTTTGCTACCAAACTTTCCAGACTCCAGTAAAGCCATCATGGAGCTGTGGAGTTTGTTGACAAACTCCCAGCCCATGTACTCAAAATGGCTCCACTGCACTTACAATGTCTGTGAATGGCACAGTAGGGGCATATTGCTCATGCAGCTATGCCCCCACCTGTGGTATGGTGCACCCTGCCTTTTGGGCTCCAAGGCCTGCTAGAGGGGTGACTTACCTATGCCACAGGCAGTGCTGCTGGGCATGGCACACAGGGCTGTGTGCCATGTCGATTCTTCAGGTAGGTCTGCACCCAGTCTCTAATGGCAGGGTGGGTGTGTTAAGGTGAAGGGTCTCTGAGGGTGGCATAATACATGCTACAGCCCTCAGATGCCCTCTCTGATCACAAGGCCCTTGGTACCAGGGGTACTTTTTCATGGGACTTACATGTGGCCCAGAGGTGTGCCAAGTGTGGGTACAAAGGTACAGTTTAGGGAAAAAACACAGGTGCTGGGGCCTGGTTATCAGGATCCCAGCACACACTCAGTCAACTTGGCATCAGGCAAAAAGTTAGGGGGTAACCATGCAAAATGAGGCACTTTCCTACACTAGGTATCGAACAAGAAAGAAGATCTGCAGGAGAGTAAGAAGGTGGACCTCCCTTACACTACTCCAGAAGAGAGTATGCTAACAGATTATGCAAAAATGGACATGACCACACCCAACTAGGCTTTAGGGTTGCAGTACAAACACACAAAGTTGAATCCATCAAAAAAACGCCTGGTATCCTCATCCGACCCATAACATTTTTCCCCTGAGCAAAAAGGACATGCTACAAATCATCTCCACCCCACTATATGACTCGCAAGGTTGACACGCCATTCTTAATGGGGAATATATTAAAACTGACTGCCAAAATTCCAGAACTGAAGCACATATAATCCGCGGATTATTTATTAGTGGAATTTCTTCCAAACTAGGATTTTAAACACACCGAACATACTCTCACTATATGGCAGCCTAAACAAACAGCACAACTTATACTGAACCACACGCAACAATTTGAAGCATGGGGTATAAAACTAACCAAACAAACAAAGACATGCTACCCCAAACTTTAATGGCAAAAACTCGCCATCAAATAAAGCAACATCCAACAAAATCACCTGAAAAGACTCTGGTCTACTGGTCCTGCAGAATGCCTGAGGAAGTACAAGGTCCTCTCCGAGGAGGAACAATCTGGGAACGAATATAGATACAAACCAAACAGTGATGCTGGCGTGCAACCACATTAAATGCGCACAAGGGAGAATGACACAGTCCCCACCTTGAAGACAGCGAGAGACTATTTACACCTTCTTTAATGGAATAATAGGGGGGCAAAAAACTGTAAGAAGCATGTATACTACCCCAGGACTGGGAAATATATGATATAATAGCCCTCCAGGAGACATGGGCCCTGGATAACCTACCCTCTGAAGGTTTCATTCACTACACCGTGGGAACAAGCAAAAATGAGCGCTATGGTTACTGCTAGTCCTCCTTTCAGGCAAACATTAAATATGAACAACTAAAATCCCCTGACCCAGGTCTGCAATTAAACTCATCTACAGGAGGAATCATGAACTAAGAACAGTAGTACTGATTAACATCTATATTCACCCAAATTCAAATAAAGAAATTAACTCCTTAATAATCACAACAGTTTCAGACACAAGAATCATGTATCCTCTCTGGGATATAATCTTAACAGGAAACTTCAACGCTAATTTAATCCATACACCAGATGAGGATGCAAAATTGGCATCAGACAATATATACTGGAATGTGTTACCGCAGTACCAACTATCGACATACCGTCCAGATTGCACAGTTCAAACAGTGACAATGCTAGATTATTTGAGGATGTGGGTAATCAATGGCTGAACAACTGAGGACTCTTTCTCTCTCCCCCTCTGAAATTCACATTCCATGGAGCTAAAGTTCGATCTGTATTGGACTATACAATCGTCTTGCTATCTCTGATGACACATTTATTACAGTTCTCAATTAACTTCACAACTTTGAGCGATCATTCACCAACACATACATTTTAGGTTAATTCCCAGAAGGCACATTAACAGCCCGGCACTGGAGGGCCACAAACTCGATAAACTTAAAACGTCTGAGGTGGACTAATGCCTCCCTACAGGATCTGAATAGTACAATAAAGGATCTAGCAGGGGCTAGTTGCTGCAAAAACACCAACTCAAATTCCTGGACACAATTCACAACAAAATTGACCTCAATAATGCCAGGATGCCCCAGGAGGAAACCAGGGAAGAAAAACAATGCTTCCTCATGGGAACTACAAGCACTGAAACAAGAACTAAGAAAAGCTGTCAGGAACTCTAAAACCACAGATACTGAAAGTTGAATGGGAAAACGTACACCAGTTGAGTAAAGAATATAAAAGACTTATGGGAAGAAAAAAGAAAACCGAACAAGGTGAACTGGACAAAACTAGTGTTCAGTGCCCAACAAACTAACTCTAGTTCCTTTTGGGATCTAGTCTGAGTAGGCCAAGGAAAGTTGTTAACTTGAATGTTCAGGAAAAAGCCTGGGTAGATTTTCTAGCCAGAAGTGTCGAGGGGGATATATTGCCCGAATCATCTCTATTTCTGCAAACAGAACAATCTTTTAATTATGCCAATGATGTAGGAATTGAAACACCGGTAAACCTGGACACAGTAAGAAAAAGCAACCCCTTGCAGACAAAGCTCCCATTCTATCTTTCCTAGCTGAAGACGTTATCAACTTAATAGGGAGAGGAAGAAGTGACGGAGCACCAGGACCAAATGGCATTCCCCAGGCCATTTTTAAATGGGACATGAAATTCTGGGGAACCCACCTATATATGTTTTTCAACGAAGTGGAACTACTAGGCTGCGTGCCACCTAACTGGCTAGGTTCTATAATAAATCCAATCTACAAACGTGGAAATCAATAGAATTTTCAAATTACAGGCTTATAACAGTACTCGATGTAGAAGCAAGGTATTATGCATCAATGATCCTGGTAGACCTGATCCTGGCTAATCAGACCGAATTTAAGAAAGGGACTGGAACAACAACAAATATACTAGCATTCTCGCTAATAACGGACAAATGAAAAGGAAAAATTGCATCTCTGCTTCATAGACCTAAAAGCAGCATTTGACTGTGTAGACCGACACCGGCTGTGGAGGAAACTGAAAGATTGGAATATTCTGGAAAGAATATTGCGAGGAATAATGCAACTGTACACCCACACCTGTATAAGAGTCAAGTTGGGGGATGGCACCAGGCTTTCAAGAAGGATGGCCACAAACAAGGGCTTAAAGCAAGAATGTGCGCTGGCTCCCACCTTAGTTAATTTGTTAATGTCAGATTTAGCACAAAGGCTTGACCAGATAAATTCTCACCCACCTTGAATGGGTAAACTTACCCTGTCACATCTTTCATACGCTGATGACGGTGAGCAGACAAAATATCGAAAATAATATATCGATATACAAAAATATCGAAGTTAAAATATCGAAGGGACAGAATATCGATGGACAGAATATCGACCCTAAGGTAAGTAATATCGAATTTTTTAATATCGATGTTACTAATATCGATATTTGTATTATGTATTTTGTTATGTTTTTAATATGTATGTGTTATGTGTTTTTGTTAAGTGTTCTACTTGTTTAAAAATATATGTATACAATTTTTATATGTTAATAAAAAAATTCAAGTTAATTTTTTTTTTTTTTTGTACTGTAGCGGGTTGTGGGTTTATAGGGGAATAGGGTGGGAAGTAATTTAATTATACTAAATTAATTATTATTTTTTAGGAATTATAAATTAATTTTAATTATTTTTTGCGTTTAAGTTCTGTAGCGGGTTGTGGGTTTATAGGGAATAGGGTGGGAAGTAATTTAATTGTAATTAAGTTATAATTTATTTTAATTAATTGTTATTGATAATTATATAATTGTTAATTAATTAATAATTGGTGATTAATTTTTATTTGATTAATTGATCAGCATGTAATTTAAATGTAATTAACTTATAATTTATTTTAATTAATTGGTATTGATAATTATATTGTTAATTAATTGATAATTTTTATTAATTGATCATTATGTTAAGTGTATTTTATCATTGGAGTGTGTTGTGCGTTTATAGGGGAATACTTTTGGAAGTAATTGAAATCTAATTAAGTAATACATTTTATTTTGGGTATTGATAATTAATTTATTGGATATTAATTATTAATAGGTAATTTTAAATTACAATTTTTTGGTCCTAAAAATTAATGTATTGCTTTATTATTAATTGGTAATTAAATATGATTAAATATTATTTATTGATAAATTTAATTAATATATTACGTAATTATTTATTAATTGATAATTGTTTAATTATTATTATTGGTATAAAAAGCATTTAATTGTTTTAGTTAATTGGTAATTAAGTTTTAATAATTTGTTTTTTAATAAAAATATTTTGTTCAATATTTATTATTGAGTAATTAATATTTATTAATTATTATTTATTGGTATTTATTATTAATTTATTGTTAATAAATGTTCTATTGGTAATTATGTTTTTAATTATTTATTGGTAAATAGTTTAGTTATTTAATAATTAATTATTTAAAAAAATTAATTTATTTATAAGTATGTTATTTGTAACTTCTACGCTATCCAACACTTCCCCTACTGTTGCACTCACTGGAGTTGGAATAGTAATTTTTACCCCTACGCTATCCAACACTTTCCCTACTGTTGCACTCACTGGAGTGGGAATAGTAATTTTTACCCTCACGCTATCCAACGCTTTCCCTACTGTTGCACTCCCTGGAGTGGGAATAGTAATTTCTACCCCTACGCTATCCAACACTTTCCCTACTGTTGCACTCTCTGGAGTTGGAATAGTAATTTTTACCCCTACGCTATCCAACATTTTTCTTACTGTTGTTTTTTTGGGGGTTGTAATAGTAGTTTTATTCCCTACGCTATTTAATATTTTTTGTATTATTTTAGTTAATATAGTATATAATTAATTTTCAAAATATTAAAAGTAAATTTAATTTTTTTAATTTGTTATTATAATTATTTAATTTTTATTTGTTGTTTTATGTGTATAGATGTATTTGTAATTTATAATATTTTTATAATTTATTAAAATAATTATTGAAACTCATTATAAAGTAAGTATATATATTATATGTATGTTTAATGTTTTATTTAATTATGTTACTTATTAATTTTAAAAATTATAAAATATTTTTAACTGTTTATTTTAATTATAAGTATTTAGTTTATTTTACATATTATTTTTAACAAAAAAACCCGATATTTTTGATAACGATATTTTTGACAATCGATATTGTTTTTTCGATATTTTTGTACTTACCATGTTGTAGATAGGATTTCGATATTATTGACATCGATATTTTTGTTGCGATATTTTTGTAGGTCGATTTTTTTTGACCTTCGATATTTTGTCAGTGATCCGCTGATGACATGGTATTAATGAGCCTAACACACAAGTAGGCCTCCAGCGGGTGTTAGCAGAAATGCAGGATTATTTAATCACCAATAAATTGGAAATCAACACAACAAAAACCAAAACCATGTTGATCCAAACCGACCCGGCCATATACATAAAATCTGGTTGGATGAAAAGCTGCTGGAAAAAGTCATTAGTTACAAATATTTAGGAGTGTATTTAGATCAGGGGTCTCCAACCTTTTCTGTAATAAGGTCTACTTTTGATCAATGAAAATAATCCCAAGCTACTAATAGAAGTGATGTAATGGTGACCATCCCTTCTAAGATTATCAATGATAACCTCAGTACATTAAGCAGGGTTGGCATCAGTAAAGTAAAAAAATATTATCGATTTGAAATGCCTCTATATGGGTAATGCATATAAGCCATAGCATCAATCCCCTGGCACCAAGGTAATAATATGAGTAAGAAATCTCTCCAACTCAAATAGCAGCTTTAAATACATTTTGAAAAGTCAACCATCTTTTCTCCAGACATCAGCTTCTGAGTTATGAAAATACACACATTTTCGTCTGGAAAACATGCTTTTGTACTTTTTGTATACATCTATTTTCGACCAAGTAAAAGCTTCTATAATAATAGGCTGGGCTGCAGCCAGGAGAGCTACTCGCGGGCACCCAGAGAGCTATTTGTTGTTGACACCTTATTTGGATAATAGATGCAACCAACAGGAACAGAAGAACTGCATGTCAAAACGGACCGGTGCGCTAGCATTTGCTCACAGCACACTAGCCCAAAACTGGAATGCCCTTCCTTTAAACCACTTCTATCTGTGATAGCTGCAAGATTCCGGCCAACAATATCCTACGCCAGCGTCGCCTTGTATGGAAAAGACTTGACTCTCCTAAGTAAGGGAGAGGTGTGGCACAGTGGCAAGAGCAGCTGATCCCCACGGGTCTCGCGGTTCAATCCCCGGTGCCGGCAGCAGCTCAGCACCATGTGACTCTGGGCAATAGCTCTCAATCTCCCTGATGGCCCCCAGCACCTTGAAACCTTGAGGGGTGATATGTTTGCACATTACAAATATGGATAATTATTATAATAAACTGCACGTGGCCACCTACAAACGGGGCTTTCAATTACCCAAAAATGCATTACCAGCACAGGTGAGGTTGGAATTTGGGCTAATTAACGAATCCGTTGGAAGGCTGTATTCCACCATAAAAAGCTGGTACAAAATAAAACTAAATTCAGAACATGAATCAATTAATAAAGCATTATGGACTGAAGTGGAAAAGGATAAAATATCCTCATATAATCAATATTTATTCAAAGCCCTTCAAACTACCAACAGGGGGGAACTAAGGAATAAAAACCTTTCCTTTACATCCTTTAGACAAGTCATTAATAAAGCGGCAAAATGTAATTCCCTGCTACAAGATAAAAACCTCTTTAGCCAGCGAGCACATGCATGGATGGTAATCAATAATTATGAGACCTTAAAACAAGCACCTTACTTTACAGAGAATGTAAGACTTAAGTCTTACATTCTCTGTATTTCTAAAGAAACGCTTGATGGCACTTCGGTTTGGCCAGCTACCAACAACAGCAGGCCAACCTAGCTGGAAGCGCACCAGCCCCACAGCATGTAGACTTTGTGGTCTTATAAAGGAGGATTTTATTCACTTGATTTGTATTTGCCCATATCTATAAACTGCACATGTCACTTAAAGGACTGATTTTAAAGCAAGAGGGATCAGGACATGTAGGGCTGCCATTATACAAAGTCTTAACCAGTCAGATCCTCAACTGAATTGTAAGCTGTTAAAGTACTTAAAGCCCCACAAACTAGCCTGTAAAAAATACAGCCAGGAATGAATAGTCACTTTTAGCATAACCAATAATTTACATGGAAGTTTTAAGAAGGAAGAAGTATATTGATTTTATTGAGAAGATGGAACATGTACTGTATGAAACTATATTTTAATTAATATAATTTTGAATGTTCATCTGTACTGTATGGTATTACATTTTAATGGTCTACATGTAACGTTACAGTTTTAATTAACCAAACAATAAAGCTTACTACTACAGTGTGAAAACCACTTTGCTGAGCGGAGCGTTTCACCATAATTTCTATATTATTTAAAGGTGTAGTAACGGGGCAACAAGAGCGGGAATACAGTATTTGATATAAAACCAGACAGCTATGCAAGCATGACCTGCCTTTGTCAGCTCCAGATATGAAATGGAACCAGGTGCAAACAGAATAGAACGTGATAATCTTGTGCACAATGTCTGCAAAATTAAAGTCCACAGCTTACCCTTTGTCACTGCATTGAACTTTGTACTCTGTACTGCATCTAAAGTACAAATCTCACATTGGACATCACTCGATCGCACTTCTGCTGTAGTGCAATAGTTAGTGTTGCATTAAGACAGTCAGTGCACGACTCTTAACCTGGCACTGCTGGTTTTTGTGTGTGCAATGCCGTGCTCCCTATTATCTCGCGGCGCTGCTTTGCATGGATGTTGGTAAGCGTTGGCCCAGGTAATGACAAATGAACACTCGATAAAAGATATATGACTAAAAGATCAATGTAAAGCACTGACCAACAAAAATGTCGATTGTTGGACTGTCAAAGGCAACAAATGTGGATGAGGGCATCTTCCTACTATGCACTACTTTTAGGAGACACAGCTGCAGTGATTTGTAAGACAGGACAACGCGATCCGTACTGCGCCCTGCTTTCGTAAGAGACTCAAGCTGCAGAGAGACGACTTAAAACCGATAAACCCCGTTTAATGCTTGTTTTTGAGGGTGTTCAATTCTTGGCCCTTTTTTAACCATAGACGGAAGTATCTGACACATTTAAAAGTTTGATCGCTGCAATAATACTCATCATTTTACCTATGACTTGATCAAGATTAATGTTATGTACAGTGGTGCGAATTACAGCTTTACTTGCATGGGAGCTGGATTCAGGAGTGCTACGGCACCCATACACACAGTATTTGAGTTAAAAATCATGATTTTAGCACACCGTTGCTAAGAAATGTACTTGATAGAAGAAGGATGCTGGTCCATTACAATTTGTTTATGCTAAGTGTAACTCTGTCTTGTTCAAGTACCGAGGAGACTGTCTCAGTGGAGTATTCTGGCTAAAAATGAAAACAAAGGCGAGCAACGGCGGACCAGGTAACTGCATTTCCCTGCTATGTTCCCTTTGTAATTATATCCACAGGTAGTCCAAATCAGTGTGCACATACAACTCCTGCACCTGCCGTCGTCTGGTGCCAGCTGCCAGGCAGAGAAAGAACTAAAACAAAGTTGGAGTGGTGCACTACTCAGGTGAAATTTCTCAATAAGTCACGTAGACTTGTTTTGTTGTGTCAATAAATCCTTTATTCTCAATGTCATCCGACAGTAAAAAGTTCCAGCCAATGCGTTTCGTTCATTTGAAAATGAACTTCTTCAGGGCAATGGATGGTGTGTGATCGGTGGGGAGAGATGGTCCTTAGATCCCCATATGTTATCTCAAGAGCGAAAAGCGAGCTTGTTCAGGTGTGCTCGTGGTGTTAGTTGCCAAACAATGTTTGTTGGGGACACGCAAGTTAATGCGATAGCGAAGGCCTCCTTGATAAGGGCCAGCAACAGTGGTTCTGAGGTGCAGAACGCTTATGTCAGTCCTGCTCGAATCCGAGCAGGACTGACATAAGCGTTCTGCACCTCAGAACCACTGCACACCTGAACAAGCTCGCTTTTCGCTCTTGAGATAACATATGGGGATCTAAGGACCATCTCTCCCCACCGAAAATTATGCTGCTTTACTGGACTGAGACCCCAGAGTGGTGCTCCGAGGTCGGGGGTGCAAAACTTAAGAGAATGGGTAGAAAATGTGGAGAGAAAGAGCGTGTCCAACAGACTGCTTAGGAAACTGATATGAAGAGAACAGGAATGATTGAGACACTCCGAAGACCACTACTCCCACCACAGACCTCAGTATTCAATTCAGTGTCTCGTTTTCCAAACAAACTTTTTCAATTATAGCTATTCACAACAAAATAATTGTTGCTGCACGTCTATCTGATGCTGCTAACAAGAATTGGCAAAGCCAATAGTCATGGCTTGCTTTAGGTGCATGTCCCTTACTGTAAAATGATGTTGGGCGCAGTAGTAGAAAGCTCACAGAGGTACTCGATCAGTATTTTTGGGTGACACTATAGGAAGTACAGGATTTTCATTTATGTTGCAGGTCATGCCTCAGAAAGGATTCTTAGTTATACATGAACCTCAATTCACCAAAATGCCCGGGGCAGCGGCAGAGACATCACATGCCCTTTGACCTTCATTATCACTCACACGCTTATACGTACACACTCATGTAAACAATCACCCACACACACGCACTACATTTAAGTGTTTTTTTTTTACACTTCTCTCAGCTACCAGGAAGGTCCTATCCCAGCTAATTGTACTACATTGTTTACTACACTAATAGTGAATAATGAAACCTTATTCTCTACTAGTGTAATAAAATAATTGACAGAAAACAGAGTGTAGCCCCGACCGACGTTCATAAGGACGAGCTGCCACTGTGTTCCTGGCACTGATTCTGCCACCTCTGAGGCCAGGGGTCTCAAAGCAGGGCCAGGGTCTCATCTGCGACCCCCCTAAATGACGTCCATGTAATTGTACTTCTAAGGCCATGACACTTTTTCCATCCTATTTAAAGCCCTGGGTCAAGCCAGCAGCAGATATACAAGTACAACCTCTGGAGGGTACTGTTAAAACAATCAGGACATTGGATTGATAGAGCGCTTCATTCCCCTTAGTGGGGTGTGAAAGCGCTTTATCGAATAAGCAGCATGCAGCACCGTGGTGAGTGCACGTTTGGCAGTGTGATCCTGCGATAGATGCTGTTAGCTGCTGTCTGGCAAGCCTCTCACGATTTTAAGATATCCCTTTCAGTTCCACGTTGGGATTCGTCCAATAGTATGCGCTCTCGTCCATCTGTAGAACTGTGTAGTGTGGCTGTGGCATTAAGCTCTGCCGCTGTCGACAGTAATGATAGACTTCTGTCTATTCAAGTATGATTGTCCTATCCGGTTTTGGGATTTGAGAGTCTTTCTCCTGCTTTATTCGCGATACATCGTTGTCAAAGCACTGTCTAGCGATCCTGACTATGTAAATACAGTTTTGTGTTTGAAACAATTATAGATTCACATAAAATATACAATCTCGCCATCTATAGGTTGGCTTTGGGGTAGCACCTTGTTCTCTGGAAAAATTACATTTGTGGAGCTCAATTTCTTATAACCGGTGTCGGCTGTCTGGAGTGTCTTTTCTTACAAGATTTCGAACACAGTCCTTCCCTGAAACCAGCCTGTTATTATATGTTCTGCTGTGCAATGTAGTGTCACCTGCCTGGAATGAGGTGGCTGTTGGTTTACATGCGAAGGGCTGTTTGTGGTGCGATTTGGCGGATAACTGGCAGTGTATAAATACAAGCTAAGTGATTCACCTCTGAGCATTTTTTTCTGAAAGGTGGGCAGAAGAACAGTAAGAAATAACTATTCATAAAAAAAAAAAACAGAAGAGCCGTGGACAGAACCACAAGAGTCTGCCTGTGAACGAACTGCCCATGAAAAGATCTCAGCACTGTAGGCCTAGCCCGGCGACTCTACTTCAAGGGAGTACCACAGGGCTCATGTTTGAGCCCTACCTTGTTTAACATTTATGTTACTCCCTTGGCGAGACTATTGAGGAATTTGGGATTCATCCCTATATCCTACGCTGATGACATCCAACTGCTCCTCTCCTTTGACAAAACCAATTCCAACATTCAGTCCACCTTTGCAGAGGGTATGAAGGCCATCGCGGAGTGGATGAAAGAACATTTTCTCCAGCTCAATGCAGCTAAGTCAGAGATTATGCTGTTTGGTTAAGCTACAGTGAAGTGGTCCCCTAGCTGGTGGCCAGAGGAACTAGGTCCTTCCCCAGGTCCTAAACAGGTGGTAAAAAAACCTTGCAGTTCGATTAGACCACAAACTCACATTGGGAGACCATACCACCTCCACTGCTGGAGCATGTTTCCATAGCCTTAGCCTACTCAGAAGAGTTTTCCCTTTCCTGCCACTATCGACACGGAAAACCTTGATTCAGGCATTAGTCCTAAGCTGTCTGGACTATTGTAACGCTCTGCTGATCTCAGCCAATGAAAGCTCCATAAACAAACTGCAGGTGGTCCAGAACACCGCGGCCCGCCTGGTGACCAATGCCCCCCCCCCCTTAGAACCGCATCGCTCCCTCTTCTTCAAAAACTGCACTGGTTACCAGTACGGAAGAGGATCAAATTTAAGATCTGTTGTATTGCATACAAAGCATTAAACAACCTAGGCCCCAGCTACCTAAATGACAAATTTGTTAGCTATGTTCTTTCCAGACCCCTTGCTCTGGAGCTAAAGCACTGCTCCAAGTTCCGCGCTTAAAAAACCCGCTTAGGTGGCAAAGCCTTTTACCATCTGGCCCCACAGTACTGGAATGAACTCCCCATTCACTTGCGTCAATGCACGGACTATCTGGCATTCAGAAAGTTGCTGAAAACCTCACTGTTCTGATTGTCCCTCCTTGGTTTATTATGGCGGTCCTAGCGCGGAGATTCCCTGATGGGGTGATTCGGGCGCTCTATAAGTAAATAAAATAGAAAATAGAAAAATACTTCTGAAAACTGTAAAGAGGAAGTTGCCAGCATCTTGGACAAAACCATAGGTAATACCACATTAGGACCCGTCCACAGCAAGGTTTCAGCAGGTAGGAAAAACCAGCAAAGGACTGACAACGAAACAACTGTCCCCCAAAATAGGTCAGCACTCGGCACCCTGGACATAACCACGAGGTACTGTTACTGTTGCTGAAAGAATTGGCAACAGAAACCCTCAGCACCTTGGAGAGAACAGGAAAATGCTTCCACCAAAACAGGTGTGCAAGCACTCTCGGATAGAGCCACGATGCACTGCCAGGCCAAAACATACAGAAACTTTCCTTCACCTCATTCATTCTGGGCTGTGGACTGTCGTCACTGATCTAACGCGCCTAAGTCGACACATCAGTGTGGGCATCCTCAGGACCTGTGGGCGCTTCCTGAAGACAACACTTCAGCGCGCGCATTCTCAAGACGTGTGGACGCTTCCTGAAGTGCAAATTTGCACACAAAAAAACCCCGTAAAAAACATCGGCATAGCCAAAAGGTCTGGCCTTTGGGACCTTTTAAGTGGTTAGCCAGAGGCTTTGGCTTTAACCTATGCTGTAGAGCAGTGTGGCTGCTGTGTAGCATGTTGAAACATTATAATAAAGAAGACTGGCCACATTATTTTGTAGGCATGTGCATGCATTACCACGTGAAATCTCGCAAGCCCCTTTTTTTACTTTTGTGATTGAAAAAGGAATGCAATAGCTCTGGCATTTGCTTGAGTTAGAGCTATTGGTGTTGTAAATGATAATGTCTTTTACCTATGTGTTATGGAGTGTATATGTGGTATGCAGGGGAATTGTGAGTTAGATTGGAATTGTTGTGGAATTGTGTGGAGTGGATTTGTGTAGTGGAATTATGTGGCATGGTATACAGTTGAAATATGTGGATAGTAATTATGTGGTATTGTGTGTACTGGAATTATGTGGAGTGGGAATGGGTGTGATGGCGTGTAATTATGTGGAATGGTATTTTGTGGTGTGGAATGTAGTGGAGTTTAATTATGTGGTGTGCTGTTGAATTTTGTATCATGCTGTGGAATTATGTGGTTTGGATTGGATGTACGTGGTGTTATGTAATTGTGTTGTTGAATTATGTGGTTTGCTGGTGAATTATGTGGTGTGGAATGGAAATGTGTGGAGTTGAATTGTGTGGCATGGAACTGTGTTGAGTGAAAGAGCAATGTGATAGAGAGATAAGGGAGGGAAGGAAGAGAAGGGAGGGAGGAAAGATGAGAGGATGTGAGAGGGAGGGAAGCACGGAGTGAGGGAGAGGAAAAAGGATGGGAGAGAAAGCAAAAGAAAAAAAGGACTTGGTGAAAGGCGGAAGGGCAAGATATGAGTGACTGGAATAAGTGAAGTTGAAATAAGGGTTGAGGAAATAAGGCTGGGTATAGGATTAAGGAGTGAAGAGAGGATTAAGAAAGGCAAGAAGGAGGAAAGGAGGTAATGAAAAACGATGGGGAGGCAGAGAGGAAGATAGGCAGAAGGGACAGAGGAAGTAAATAGGAAGGAAGGGTTTGAAGGAAGGAGGAATCGAGGAAGGGGGAAGATGAGGGAAGAGATGAAGACGGGGGAAGAGATGAAGGCTGGGAAAAGGAGGGAGGGTTAGGAACGAAGGCAGATAAGGAAATTAGGAATGAAAGAAGTAAGAGTGATTAAGGAGGCCAATAAGGAATGGAGGAAAGAGGGAATAAGGAGGAGAGAGAGAGAAAAAGGAAGGAAGGGTGGGTCTGAAGGAATTCTATAGGGAGAATGGATGGAAGAGAGAGTAAAATAAGGTAGATGGTTTGGGGTGGGTTTGAGGGAAGGAGGTGAACAAATGTATGCCAGTCACATGATTGGTACTTATTTATTTGGGCTAGGCTGCCAACTGTGAAAAGGAGAATGTTATATGATATAACTGAGAAAATTGTTCAGGAGTACTGACCATACCTATGGTTTATAGATGATAGTGAGAATTTTCGTTGTCTGCATGCTGTTTATAGAGGTGGTGGAGTTGCTTGGTAGACCGGGGGCAATTGCTGGGGATTCCAAGGATATTGTGTTTGGTATATTGGTGAATGTTTTGGTTGTGTGTTTGGTTCAGCCTGCACGAGAGAGAGCATGTTTATATATCTATATAGCGGGAAGTTGCCCCGAGGGTATGTGAGCGCTATCTATGAGCAGCAGTTACATATTTACACAAGGACACAGTGCTGCTTTTACTTGCAGCGTCCCCGGCCCCACCACTCAGCTGAACTCCTACTTACATACATTCCAGAAATTTACAGAGCCGGAGGTCGAGCCCTCTCGTACACCACCCCTAAAACGTAGGTGGAACAGTCTCACACTTCACATCAGAGCACTGCATGTATTTATTGTAATTAGCAGGATTGCATTACTCAATAACAAAGACTTTGTAAATATTTCTTGGCAGAAACCTTATTGTGCACTACTAGGCGAATTTGTAGCTTTCTCCCACCTTTTAACTGAACTCACATAGGAGCAGCTCCTGTTACGCCGCTGCCGTGGTGCTGAAAGACACTCTCCCTTTCACTTTCTTACCTTTGAACTAGCTGGGGGTGGCACAGAGCTCCGAAGCCCCGAGGCAAACGAATGTTTGTGAACGGAAAAGGGCTGAGTCAGCGGTGAACAGCTGACTGTTGGGGGGCAGATCTGAGCACCGAAAGCACACGTGGCATCAGGCGGTGGGAGGCCTCCTTCGTCAATTAGGGGATTAGTGGTGGTCTCAGAAGTTGCAGGCATGTAAAAAGAAGGAAGTAGGGAGGATGAGCCTGAAAAAGTAAAAGGCAATAGGTATGGGGCGGCCCGTAGAAGTGCTGACTGACACGCCCAAGCAATGAGGTATGCATCTGACCATGACTGGGTCAAAGGAACGAAGGGGCAGGTCTGCAAGTTTATGGGGGCAGGCCTAAGGTCAATGTAAGAGCAGCAACACCCTCGTAGGAAGGAATTGCCCATGGATTTTATTTATGCGTTTTTATATAGCGCAGACTTTACCCGAAGGTGTCAGAGCGCTTCACAATAGGAACAGTAGCATTACATGAGGAGAAGGTTACAAGTGAGCATAAAGCAAGCGATACATTACATGAGGAAAAAGTGACAATTGTGCAAATAACAAAAACAAGCAAGATACAAAAAGAGGTATACGTTACAAGAGGAAAAAGTGACAGGTGTGCATGATACATAAGATACAAAATACAAATAGAGGTATAATACTGCAATAAGTGGCAGTCACTCAGAACACGCTGGGAAGGCACTTCAATAGGCATGGAGTACAGAATTTCCTATAGTGGAAGAACTTCCTTGAGGGAGTAGAGAGGGCGTGAATTAAACAGGAGTTTTAAAATAAATGGTACACAAACAAAAAATCCAACACAGCACGCAAGGGTGAGGAATGTACAGGAAAAAGTACAAATTTACAATGAAGAGCGAACTTCCTAGAGGGGCCTGAGACTGAAAGTATTAGTTCTGAAAGTGTCTTTGGAAGAGAAGAGATTTGAGGTCAGCTTTGAAGATCCGGGTAGAGGAGGTGGCCCGGAGCAATGGGGGAAGCGAGTTCCAGATTCTCACCGCATTGCCTGAGAAGGATTGAGCCATCGATCTTTCCCTTTTGAAGACGGGGGGCTCAAGCATGGATCAAATGATTTATGACTGCAGGTGTTACTGTGAGGAGGCAGACACTGGAAGAGGGGCATGGCGAAGCAATCCCGGGCTACAACATGACTGCGAGGCACAATTCTGTGAATCGGAAGTACACCGTGTGGATTGTAGCCCAAATTCTGGTATCCCACCCAACTTGATTTCCCCTCGCAAAATTGAGCAAAATATTGCTGAATTGTGGGAGATCTAGCCAATCTGTGAGCACTACTGCTAAGTGGGCACGCGGCGCGCAGGGGGAGGAGAGATGGGGGAATGTGGAGGCCTGAGAACACGAAGGTGTGGGCTGGGAAAGGGAGAGGAGGGGTACAAGGAGAGGGGAGGAGACATGCCGGGGGAGCCCGAGCTTTCCCGTGGTCCGTTGTTTGAAGCGTTTGAAAAAGACAGAATGCATTGTATACTATTGCCAGGTGGACAGCAGTCGGCGTGCTGCGGAGCGGGTTCACCCCTACTGTTAGGCGTTTCTGTTCTGACTCTGCCCTGCGGCGACAGTGCAGTGTTTGGGAACAATCACCTAATTGAGAGGAGGGGCATGCATGTTTCCGAGGGCCAGAGCTGCAGAGGAGCTCGTGCTTGGCTGCCCGCAGTACTGCTGGAGGGTGTTTTCAAGCAGGCTCTCCGCTCCGTCCGTCCGTCACTGCCATGGCGCGGAGAGTTCAGCGCAGAATGACGTGAAAGATTGCTGTTTTGGGGATCAAAACAAAGTGCAGACTGGGTGAGCCGCGGGGAGGGATGGTGTGTTCGTGGAGCGTGGGGAGATGTCGTGGGTGAGAGGGGCGGCGCCGGTCTCTTCAGGAAATTGTAATATTTTCTTGTACATTCCTCCTCCTAGCTTGCTGTGTTTGATATTGTGTTTTTGCCTTCTATGGTTTTTTCCTTACCTTTTCTTGTCTCCTGTTTATTTTTGTAACGTTTTAATCTGTAATATTTTCCTCATGTAACGTAACTGGTTCTATTGTACAGCGCTCTGACACCTTCAGGTAAAGTCCGCGCTTTATAAAAATGCATTAAATCAATAAAAATGAATAAATAAATAAATCTGTGCCAAAACAGGCGCTCGGCAACTCCAAGCACTAGTGTTCCGTCCAAAAACACATGTTAAAAAAGAGTGCACCACAAGTATCAAATGGCCTGAAGTGAAATGACCCATTTAAGAGGGCCAGTCACTATGGGCGTGACAAACACACCCAAAGGAGGGACAAATGGCAACATTCACCACACAAAAGAAAAGCAGTTGGAAAAGCATGGGAAGGAACCAATTAAAAGTGGTGGGCTTGGCCATTCTGCTCATACCGAATTCAGCATGCCTCACAGAGCAGAGCATGCACACTGTCTCCAGGCTCGACCTAAAAAAGAAGACCGCCATGGAGCGAAATTTCCCCGCCTTCCTTAATGATGCCTCAGTTTACATTTATGCACGGAGGGCGGCATTATTTACTAATGAAAGTACATTTGTCGTGTTTACGAATAATTGTGAATAATAATTATGTGCCTGCTGTAAATACTAATAAAGTGCATCTTCCGTTTTCATTAATGACGGTGAATCTGTCGTATCTACTAATGGCGGTGAATCCACCTATGCTCTGACAGGCCATCTGCTCTTTGTACTAATGGCAGTGTCTGCCGTTTAAAAAAAAATGAATTAATGGCGGTGATTTTCCCATATTTTGTAATGGCGGTACATCGACCCTAAGTACTAAAGGAGGCACATCTGCTGTATTCACTAATGGCTGTGTATCTGCTTAATGTACTAATGGCCATGTTTATTAAGTTGTTGCATTCCTTTTGCACCACACAATGTGGTGCAAAAGCAACGCAACCCCCGAGGATGCTATTTATCAAGCCCTGCATGGCTTGATAAATCGAGAGTAACAGGACGCAGCGCAAATCGCTGCGTTACTCTGCCCCAGGGAGGCGTTCCATGGGTGAAGCGTGGGTATTCCCATGCAACACCCATGGATTTTGCACATTCCCAGATTTACCATTACTGGTATACCTGGGAATGCACCAAAATGCTATGCTTTCCCAGGGGAGGCATAACGAAGAGAAATATCTTTATTTCTCCTCTTTCTATGTGTGCTGCATTCTAGAAAGAGGAAAATGCCTCTCAGGATAGTTTTTTTACAGGAAGGGGTCCCTTCCAGCACAAAAATAATCCTGCTTGCAACGCAGTCAGCCTTGCACCATTGTACAAGGGTGCCTGCATTGGCATTAGGCAGCACATTGTGCGTCAGTGCTAGGAAAAGTCAGGAATGCACTGTATTGTGTTAAATATGCCACAATCCTATCCTTTCCTTTCCCTGTCACACAGCATGGTAACTTGCTGCGCTGCGTCACTTCTACATAAATATAGCCCTAATGGCGGTGCCTCCTCCTTATTCGCTGGTGATGGCACAGCCTTATTCATCAATGGTGGTGCATCCCCTTTTTCACTGCTCACAGTGCATCCACTGTATGCACAAATGGCAGCAAATCCATTGAGTTTATTAAAAATGAAAATGCAACTGCTGTATACAAGGTGCCTTCCCCTACCACACAACACAGGACTTTTCTCAAATCTACTAGTAGACGACTCTTTAATGTCCAAAACAGAACCCTTCCCATATGGCACGGGCTGAAGCCTGAGGTCTAGCGATTATCGTGCAATAAAAACCACTGTACCACAAAACCATTCATAACATAAAAGGCTACATTTTACAGATAGGTTTGTAGTTGGATAAATTCTTTCAAATACAACATATTAACTTCGCTAATACACCAAATTCCTGACTAACTCCCTCCCTTAAACAAGTCCCCCAAAGTGGCAAACCGTTACCCCCCACCCAACTCCCACGAAACCTCCTTCTTTCCTTCACCTGCCTTTCCTTGCATTCCTTGCTTCCTCACACACCCTACCAGACATCCCCCCAAGTGAACTTTCCTAGTTCTGCCCCAAACCTGGTCTTTCCCTCCCCTGTGCCCCCCACCCGGGGTGGATACGTCCACACATGGCTCCAAGCCCTGCCCCCACCCAAACTACCGCCTACAATTCTAAAACTACAATCACCAATCCTACTATGGCATAACTTTAATGTCTATCCTACCTACCTGCTATCTTTTTCATAACTTATTAACTGCCTCACTGAACTTTCCGTGCCCACGTGGAGGTGCAGTCAACAAGAAGCTGAACTCCTAACCATATGTCCCTAAATACGGTCACCCAACCTGCCCCACCCCCTCCCTTTGTCTAACCTATCCCTACCTCTAATCTTTGTGTTTTGTTTCAGATATACAAAGATTCCCGAGGGAGACTGGCTTTGCCTTTTGCTCCCCTCAGGTCACTTCATTGGCAAACCTGCTGCCACACTCCCATTGGTCTCTCTCCTCCCACCTGTAAATCGTTACCCTCATCCACTTCCCCCGTGGTTTGGTCGCGGAGAGTGACACCACCTTATTGTGCAGGTGGGTGAGGCAGCAAGTTAACAGGTAGATTGGAGCCAGGGGTCGGTCTGGGCTCTAAAAGCCCAATCACAAGCCCCAGCCAACAGAATATTTGGCAAGTAAATCGTGCAGCAAACCATGTACACAGTACAAAGAAACTTCACTTTTAAAAAAAATGTCATTCTTATGTGGGAGAGTTTCACTTTAGTACATTAGTTTCTATCATAGAAATGACTAATTTGCTAGAAGTTATAATTTCATAAGATGAACTTAGAAACATTCGAGAGAACCCGCCAGTAGCAAACCAAGTGGCAAGTCAAGTGACATCTGCCTCCTATATGTAGCTCATGTACAAGAGGGATTTATACTGCGCATATCCTGGATAGATGTAGTTCAAGGTGTTGTCAAATGTGCTGATGAAGAAAAAGGAGGCACAGTAAAAACCAATAATTGCCTGGGATCACACACTGAGCTGAAAGAGATCTCTATCCTGGAAGTTCAGGCTGGAATGTCCATTTGTGAGCGGATCTAAGCCTGAATGGCAGAGGCAGGCGAAGAAACTGTGAAATGGAATGCAGTACAGAGTATTTACACTTTTCTGTTGTCTTTATTGGACATTACCCTCTCTCACCTGTGATCACTGAGAGGCAGCCTGGAAGGCAGAATGCGTGGGCTTGAAATATGTTCTGCCCCCAAATTAATGTAAATATGTTTTTTTTTCTTTAGAAATGCATTCACTATAATGTTCTTCCAAATAAATGTGTTATGTAATTTATAAAGCAAAATTATTATGCGCTACCCACTTCAGGTTGTCATGCAAAGGCGGACACTAGCGAATCTTTGCGAAAGCGCTTGGAAGCTATAGCGGCATGTCTGGTTATTAAACTACGTTAATGTGAGCGGGAATCACGAGGTGCAAGAATTAAAAGCCTAGTGATTCACCTCTGTGACAATGTTGTGGTTCTGAACCTTATTTCTGCACTCTGCGCAGAACCAAGAAAAAACTGTCCACTGAAAGAATTCCGAACCTTGGACAGGAAGGCAAAGTGCTGCCACTGGAATAATAACCGTACAAGGAAAGAGGTCAGCTCTTCGGACAGAACCACGAGGCACTGTCACTGAACACACATACAAATCTGCCTTCACCTGATTCATTCTGGACTGTAGAGGCCCCAGGTGTGACTTGCCTGACACACATAAGCCAACACTTCACTGCACACATCCTCAAAACAGGAAGTCAAAGGGGGGTGGGGGCATTCGTGGTCAGGCACTTCTTTGTCCTGGTTACCAGAAGGAGAGATGGTCCTGCCTTCCAGGCCCATCTCGGGTAACGGGGTCAATGCACTTTTGATCTTCCACAGATCCAGGAATGTTCTGAGTGAGTGCCTGGAGATGCTTCATGTATGCCTGGCAGAAGCTAGTGGGTGGGAATGACCCCTGTCCCTAGGTTAAAGTTTCCCAGTGATAATCCTACCAACTTTGAGCTTTTTCACAATGGCAGAAGTCTTGGGTCGCACTAAACTTGGGCACTGAGGGTGAGGGCTGTGTGTGTGTGTGTGTGTGGAGAATGTACTATAATAATCCTAGTGTCCTCCCACATCTAACCATAAAATCCAGTTTGAGGCAGGTCCTGTATCCACGACAACCTCAGAGGCAGATGTCTGGTAGAACAAAAGCTGAGTTTTCAGCTACTATACAGGATGCCAAAAAAATGTGTGTATCCACCGTTGAGAGAGAACAGAAGGGCCCTGCCCCAGTGTAAGCTCACATTTCCCTGCGACAGGGAAGGCCTCTAAGTAAATCTGGGGCGCACTTAAAACATTTTGTGTTGGGGTTGCATCACCTTAATGCAGCCCCTATGCAAAATGTATTTTAATATTTAATACTAAGCAACATAAAGCCCAATTTGCATAGTTTAGCAGAAAGAAAAAAAACAAGCAACGCAGAGCATAGTGCTGTCTTGGGTTACTTTGCGTCTGGGAGGTGTTCCATGGGTGGGGCATGGGCGATGCCATGCATCTACCCATGAATTATGTGCACACCCACATTTACTAAAGACAGTAAACTTGGATTTGCGGCAAAATGGTGCACCTACTGAGGCTGGTATAACAAGGCGAAATATCTTCATTTATCCTCATTACTTCCTCTTTGTGTGTGTGCACATAGAAAGAAAATATGTCTTTAAAGATTGTGAGCAGAAAGGTATCCCTTACTGCACAAAAAACAATCCTGCCCGTAACGCAGGCACCTTTGCCTCATGGTGCTAGGGTGGCTGCATTGGTGCTAGGGTGGCTGCATTGGTGCCAGGCTGTCTGTAGTACACTAGAACTACGAGAGGGCAGAAGTGCACCTTATCTTAGTAGATATGGTACATTTCTGCTCTGTACCTCTCATACAGAGCAGAACAGCAAGTTGCTTTGCGTGAAAGGTTAGAAATCTGTGTCATGAAAAACCCCAGCAAGTCCAGCAGGATTTGGCAGTCATGTCAAAAAGGATCCTCACAGCCCCATCTTGCATATGCTGCAAGGCTCAATCACTGGTGGTCTTCGGCAGACAGGGCACCATCGGACTACAGTCTAAGAAGTGTAAAAAAATAAAATAAAAAGACAACCCTTTTCTCCATCTCTGCACCCAGGATCTAGGAAAACATTCCCATATCCATCAGGACTGCCCCTCAAACTACTCCAATTAAGGAGCGAGTTGAAGACTTGCCTTTTTAAAGAACACTACATCACAATGCATTTACTGAACAAAACCCAGCTTCCTTTCCTAGTGCTCCTTGACTTTGTTAGTCCAGATGTACAGTGCTCCACTGCCTTTTGGCTAGATGTACATTAAAGAAATGCCATATACATACATACATACCTACATACTGCGGAGTCATCGGTATGAGAGGGGTGCCAAATGGAGGTAGAGAGTAGTATCACTCCTACAGAGTGGCAGGAATCCCGCCCCTCCCATTCGTGCTATATTTCCTGTAGAGGTGGTCTCCTCTCATCTCTCTTGTGCTCAGCCACGTTCTTCCTTGGTTGAAGAACACTCCGCTGCAGATGTCCATCCCTCTGGGCTGCCACAGACCGTAATCAATATAGTATAAGATACGTTATTGGCATTATTAGTCAGACCAGTAGTGCCAAGCCAAGCTGCAGACACTGATGAAAATGTATTAGAACTCTGATTATATGAAATGGATAATGCATATTTTTTACCGTTGCCTTGCGTGGGGTGGGAGTAGAAACAAATCGAGCTATCAACATATATGGGCTGTAAAATATGCAATTAACGTCACGTAAAAATATAATCAAGATGCTTTAAGATTCAAAAAGTGTACTTCCCCCATCTTAGATCAAGTGGCAAAACTCTGGAACTCCTTGCTTTTCCCAGGGCACTGAGCATGTAAAGAACACCTGAACTTCAGAAAAGAAGTAAAATTGTGGCCATTTCCGAGGTAATTCTCAGAGTACTCGACCTTGATGTCAGCACTCAACTTTAATCTGTTCCTTTAAGAGCATTTTGCCCAAGGCAAACATAATTATCATCACCAGGTAGAGCACTTTGCACAGAGAAGTGGCCTTCAAGCCCCTGAAAGCCTCACCAAGACCATGTCCTGGCTTTCCATATTTAGCACAGGTCAATATTTATACAGCGCCCGTGTGCAATGGCAACCACTGCATCCCGGAGACGGAGTCAGTAATCTGGAATGTAATCATAACATCTATAGTTTCCCAAATGGTCCTCCTTCATACTTAAACATATGTTGCGCCCACATCCGACTCTTACTGGGCCAGGTTTAATTACAGACATTTATGTTCAAAGGTGGTCTTGATATAGCCACCTAATAAAATGTAAGCACCGCAGGACGTGAATTCCGTTCAAAAACTAGATCAGGCCACTTTGATTAACCCCTTTAATTCCAGATGAGCAGACACATCATCTGAAGAGATTTGTCACACACTGCTGAGTAACTGGAGTATTTTCGAAGTGAAGTTTTTCGTTCCTTCCTAAAGGTAACAGGATTCGAGCAGTTGTGCGAATCCAATTCCAATGGTGGAGTTCCATCAGGTTCTAGCATTGGCTTTGAAGCCCAGCATCTTCCTCTAAACTGTAGGGGCCAGATTTAGCAAGGTTTTTTGCATCGCCATTGCGCCACGCAAGGGCGACGCAAAACCTAAGTGAGATTTATCAAGCCACGCAAGGTGGCCTTGCGTGGCCCTGCATGTCTTGATAAATTTAGAGTAACACAAGGCAGAGCAAATCGCTGTCCTGCTTTACTCTGGTCCAGGAAGGTGTTCCATGGGTGGAGCATGGGTGTTCCCACACTTCCACACATGGATTTTGGTGCATTTCCAGATTTAACATTAGTGGTAGACCAGGCAATGCGTCAAAATGCTACACCTTCCCAAAGAGGCGAAACAAGGAGAAATATCTATATTTCTCCTCGTTTTTACATCTTTCTGCAGCACACATAGAAAGAGGAAAATGCCTCTGAGGATTGTCTTTGTGCAGGAAAGTATCCCTTCCTGCACAAAATAATCATGCCTACAACGCAGGTACACTTGCTCCATGACGCATGGGTTCCTGCGTTGGCACTAGTTAGCTAAAAGCGCCAACGCTAGGAAAGGAGAGGAATGCGACGTATAATGTTAAATACGGTGCATTCCTGCCCTTTCACACAGCGCCGCAAGGTGGCTTGCTGCGTGAAAAAATATCAATATGGGCCTAGGTTCTTATTTTGTTTCTACAATATTTTACTACTTGAACTTAATTCTAGTAGTGGATCACCGACCTATCAAATATCCAGGGCTGCACTTTAAATGGTCTAAGGGGTCAAAGTCTTAAGATACATTTTACTTGCTAGTTTGTCTAGGAGTTTCTGCTGGTCTGTAATGATTCCCTCGAGGCGATTTACTTTTGTCAGAATATATTTTGGGGCTCTCGGAGGTATTCAGTGATGATATCTTTGTATATGTTTCTGAAGCAGCTTGTCTATGTTCTTGTAGATATGGTTTCTTATCTGTTCTAGGAATCCCTACGAACAGCTTTTCACTGCAGCATCCGATTCATACTGCTTCTTGTGTCTAGTTTATTATCATTTTTTGTGGACATTAAAACATGCACAATTAAAATGAGCTGTCTGACACTCAAGAGTGGGATACATCATTAGCAATTTACTATGCACACCTGTAATATGGTAGTTATCAATTCATTTCAAAAGAATAGGAATAATGATATCCTGAAAGACCAGGGAATTGGACAGTAATGTTTATAAAATGGCACTTACTCATGTAATTAAAAAAGAAAATTGCCCAGAGGCTGAATTTTGACAGTATCGCACACAATGACATGGACGATTTTAGCTTAGATTACCTTGATTTTATTTTAGATTTTGGAGAAGTCATTTGATTAGCATTTATGAGACATTCAGGTAAAAAAATTGTGCTGATTAATATGAGGAAGTTTGTCACAGGGACGGGTGGGAATTAGTTATATCTATTATGACAGGGACGACTCAGACGACAATTGGTTCTTTTTGAACTTTGTCTTAATTAATTGGATCTTCAACCAGAAGAATGAACTGAACCTTCAAAAAAATACTGCTTAAACTGATGTTGTATTGTGCCTGCAATAATGGTTATTAGTACTCATAGACAGGATAACTTGTAACTAAGTTTATCACAATGCAAGATATAGAAATCACACCGTTATCTGCATTTTGGTACGGTACCATGTGCTATGTATTTTAAAATGTATTAGTATAATTTAATATTGAAAATTGCATATTTGCACTTATCTTAGTGTCATTACCATGTGATTGTGCATCAAAATTACAGTGACAACAGAAACTCAGGAGGGATAGCTGATCTTACCATGAAAGATACGAATGTGTTTTTAGTAGGTTATGTGATTTGATTTTTAAAATATCCGCTTGTAATATGGGCGCTCATTGGAATGATAATGTATCTAATCAAATTATAATGTAAAGCTATTTTTGTAAAAGGGACAAGGGTTACCATATGCAACTAGAATGCTACATTTTGAGATTTATACCTGTAATGTATCCAAGCGATTAAATAGAACATATATGTATTACATCAGGTACACTGTGAGAACCTGATTTGGGATTAATGTTCATGATGGCTCTCATTTCATGCACTTTTGTCGTTCCCCTTTCTAGGGAATTAAAATTGAATATTTGTATATTCGGGTCTCAATCCCTTTTTAATTAAAAATAAATAATTATTTTACTCTTGCGTAAATAGAGTTTCATTTTTTATCTTACCTTACAGCCCTGAAAAAGTTCCATAGGGGCATATTATGACAAAGTAACTCAGCGCAGCAAGTCACCTTGCTGATCTGTGTTACAGGGAAAGAGCACTGCAGCACACATAGAAAGAGGAAGTAACGGGGAGAAATACAAATATTTCTCTTTGTTACGCCTCCACTGGGAAGGAGTAGCATTTTGGCACATTCCCAGGTTTACCAGTAATTGTAAATCTGGGAATGCGTCAAAATCCATGGGAGTTGCATGGGAACACCCATGGAATGCCTCCATGGGGCAAAGTAAAGCAACGCAGCGATTTGCACTGCGTTACTCCTGATTTATCAAGCCACTCTGGGACCCGCAAAATGGCCTTGTGTGGCTTGATAAATGACATTTTGGGACTGCGTCATGCATGCACCATGTTGCAATGTGGAAAAGGGACACGATCCCCTTCATAAGTATGGCCTATAGTGTTTAAAGGAACGGAACATTTGAATGTTGTGTATTTTTTTATATTTGATGCAAAAATAAAGGAGGGCGTTTAATTGGACATTTGAATCTTTGTCACCTCATTGTACTTTGGATTGTGCTCTCTTCCAATCAGATCAATGGAATTTCTCTGCAAAATGTTGCAGCAGCACCCGTAGCAGCTCAGTACCAGGAGAGGAAGCACCGGTGGATAAATTTACACTAAGGACTAATCAGTGTGTGTTTAGCAACAGCTGCTTGTATTGTGTGTTTATACAAGTCTCCCATCACTCCAGTCCTCACTGACTAAGAATGGGGACAATACGTGGCTCAGGTGTTTCATAATGCACTGTTTATACTTGTGCATTTTATTTATCTTCTCCACGTATACCTGATCCCAACTATACTGGACAAGATTACCCTTAGAGGTTTGCTCAAGTGTAAAGCTATGGAAGGTTACTTTTTTCACAGAATATGGGCTGTCCGCCTTGACAGTTTGAACTAACCTACTTTGTTGGACCTATTGGCCTGCTTTAAGGGTATGCATTTTTGCTTGCCAAGCCCAGAGATCCATGGCATGAAGATTTTCAGATTAGGCAAGAGGTCTGGGAGACATACTCTTAGAGTCTTCCAAACACTCAGCCGACAGACCTCCGTAGTCCGTTAGGATGTTTAGAAGCTGGTAGCAGTTAGACACCATCACCTGAGGGTTCTTGGATGCCAGAAGCACCAGCAGGCTGTTGTGGGAGTGAGCACAGGTACTGGGGCCCAAAAGTGATTTTAGTATTAGTGGCCTATCACCATTATTCTTACTCCTCAGAAGTTGGAGAGCACCTATGTATTATGTTATTATTTGCTATGGGACTTATCTGACTGACACAGAACTTTTTGTATGATTAGTTCAAAACCGGAACAAAGTGTTTAAAAAAAAGCATGACTCATGTCGGTCCTGTATCCAAAAGCATCCGTAAAGAAGATGATTGAAAGAGGCGAGACTGCAACGTTGCGAGTAGTGCCTCTCCTCTCTTTACATATGTATGTAAAGAGTACTGGCAGATGATCCTATTCTTTAGAATGTCGTAAGCTTCTGTGTACAATTCAGAATTGCATCATAAGTGCCATTGTAGTAATGAGAATGTGAGAAGAGTCTCTGGTAACAGACTTCCCAGGATGATGGGATCTCAGCATATGTCCCTTGGTGGACACAACGTGGAAAGATGCAGCATCATATGGAGCATCAGATTTTTATCCTTCGCAGTTGGCGGGCAATCACTAGATCTCCCGTCTTAAATTCAATGTTCTTTGTATGTCACCTCTTGTCAGCATAGGCTTTGACCTTTTCTTTGTTAACCAAGCCCTTCATTCGAGTTGTATTATCACCTCCTTCTCTTTTGCTGGTCCATTGAGGTAACCTGGTTGTCACTGCTCTCTCGAACATCAAAGTTGCAGGACTTTCGCCCGTCGTCAAGTGATGTGTTGAACGATAGGTTCATAGGGTGGAATTCAACACAGTTTGCAAACTGAGCCTCTCAAGAGTGGCATGCTGTACTGCTTTCTTTAGCATACTCCTAAAATGCTCAACGAGACAGTTGGCCTGCGGCCACAAAGGTGTACTCTTCTGGTGCTTTACATTCAGAGGCTCTAGAAAATCCTTGAATTCTCTACTGTTGAATGGTGGGCCATTATCAGACGTCAAAATGGCTGGAACGCCCCATGTTGCAAAAATGCAGTCAAGTCTCTCTATGACTCACTCATGAGTTGTGGATGAGAGATCCTCTATGAATGGAAATCGAGAGTACTCATCCACAATTACCATCAAATGATGTCCACTGTCAAGTGGACCAAAGAAATCGATGGCCATTCTCTCCTGTGCATGCATAGGGAGTTCTGACATGGTAAAGGTATGTTGAGTAATGTTTGTAGAGAGGCAGTTACATAGATGACAGGCCTTGGTTATAATATCAGTGTTGGAAAGTGGCTTATTAGTAGTAGTAAATATATATTTACCACTGGCAATAAGACCACTAACGTGGTCTAAGGTTCAGAATACGTCTCAGAAAATGATTCCCTTGCTCACCCCATGGTAGCTTGGCTGCGAGCAGGCAGGCTTAACTTCAGAGACCGGTAGGTAAAGCATTTAAAACCACCAAATCAGTAAATAATAAAGATGCAACACCAATTTATAAAAATAGGAAATATTTTTTAACTTTAAAATGACACCAAAACAAAACAAAAATCCAATATAGGGAACCGGAGATATGAATTTTTATAGATTTAGCACTATATAGCACATAGAAACAATGGCGCCTATTGAGACATCTGGTCGCGCTAGACCGGAGAAAGTCAAAGTTTTAGGCCGCTCGCAATGGAGCCCTGTGCGGCTACCCCTCGCGGTAGACCTCAGTCACAGTTTTTACCTTCTGACTTAGAAACTTTCCTGGAGCTTTTTCGTGGGGGGGTCCCTCGATGCACTTCACCAGGCCGGGGAAGATGAGAGTTTGCCAGTTTGCCTTTCGACGAGATCCCAGTCAAACTATGGAAGTCGGTTCTCTGGAGCGCTTCAGTGGGACGAACTTTGAGGGCAGGCCGGCTCGCGATTGAGGGTCACTGGCTTGGCTGGCCAGGTAGAGTCTGTCCACTTGTGGAGCTTTTTTCCAAAGTTGCTTCCTCTGAGGGTCCCAAAGTGTTCAAAACTTTCTCCAAGGGTCTGGAAACTCCAAGATTGTCCCTGAAAACTTGGGACTTCAGTTCCCACCATCCACTTGGACGAAACCCCTACAAATCCACTGGACGCACTCCAGATTGGACATTCTTGATGGTGATGATCCAGGTGAGCTCTGTTAACCTGCAGCTTGCAGGGAGTCCACTCTTTAGTCCTTCTTAAGCAAGTTAGGTCCACAGGGCTGTAGCAGTCAGAGTGCAGGGCCTGGTTGGTGCAAATCAAACGTCCAGCGTGGACCCTTCTTCTCCAAATTTCAAGCAGCAGATCTGAGAGCTCTGCCCCTCTCAGATTCTTATGCTGTGTTCTCTGGGTAAACCAGGAGAGCACTCCTGTCCAATGAGGTGCAGAGTAACACCCCAGAGAATGACCATTTCCTCCAAAGTGTGACACAATGGTCTCCTAGAAAGCAGTATTCTTCCATAATTCAATATGGTTGAAGTCTCAGCAGAGAGGCAAGATCTGTTAAACCAACCTCCAAGATGGCTCATCTCCATAGTCTCCCTCCCCCTGGCATCTGCACATTCCTTCCTTAAGCCTGCCTTCTGGCTGGGTTCAGAGGGGATGGTGTAGATGGACCTGGCTTTGCCTGTCCCTTTCTTCCTTTGAAGATCATGGTTTACGACCCACCCCCTTGCTCTGGGATTCCTGTGCAGCAGAACCCTCTCCTCCCATGATGGCTCCTCACCCCAGGTGCCCCTTATCACTTCTTCAAAGCAGCCTGGATAATCCACTTAACTCTGACCAATCAGGGCAGACCACTGGAAGGCTTAATTTTGGGTTACAGACCAGAAAGTCTTATAACTTCTTTTCTGCACATTTTAGGATAAATTCAACAATAGCATATTGTTGGATTTATCAAATACCATTCTTCTAAGTCCTTGAATGATATTTTATGTAATCCCTAGCGTTAGTTAATAAACAATAACTTATTGCTATGTTTACCTATGTGGCTGGGGAACTACAATGGAGAAAATGAACTGGGCAATTTCTCTAACACCAGAGCTCATAAACCATCTTTTATAAGGACCCTGCCTATATCTAGGGGACCCCCACCCCCCCCCACCCATGGAACACCTAGGGGAGACTTTAGGGTTCAGAATATGTAAAAATATTGTAGATCCCTAGTTCCACAGTGCTCCTAGCACAAAAGTCGATTTTGGGAAGCACTTTACTACAATGAGGGAAATTAAATGTGCAATTTCTCTATCCCCAGGGCATATAAAACCTATTTTATAAGCGTTCCCCTTATAAGTACCTGACCCCCCCCCACCCCTGGGACACTTAGGGGAGACCCTGGGTGTACCTAATATGCCAAAATATTGTAGTTTATCACTTTCTTTTCTAAATGCCCCAACCACCAAAGTCGAGTTTGGGCACAATTTACATTTTAAAATTAGTCCTGCAACACAGGGCTGCTTTTAAAGTGACCTCAGGCTCTCAACAGTGCACACATGCAAGTACAGAAAGGGCTGCTGGCTTCTAAACTGCCATGCCCTATTATATACTAGGGACTTAAAGGTAAATTTAATCCCCCTGCCCTATTACGTACTAGGGGCTTATAGGGGACGTCATGCCAATCATAGGGGTACCCTAACCCATAGTGTACCCTAGTGCATGTAGGTGTTTTCACTGTATTTTAAGTGTGTTTTCATCATAGCACTGGCCATGGGCCTGGTTAGGCAGAGCCCAAGAACAGTCAGTTACCACCAGTACCAGTCGGCAAAAAATGGGGATGCCCAGGTCACAGGATGACCTTGCAACAATCAGATATTCTTTTCTTTGTTGTGTCATGGTGGTGGCAGTAGTCTAGTCTCAGTCTTTGTAAATATATAAACCACTAACTCTGTTTTTCTTTCAATTTAGTTGCCTGTGAGGGATACTCCTTTTGGTTAATCCTACTGTTGGAGCTCACTTAGGTGGGAGTGGGACATTGCTTATTGTGATGCCTTCCCTGTTAGAGTACTAGCCTACTTCTACTACCACAACCATTATGAACGCACCATGGGAAGCCCTGCACTGAGTTTTGGAAGATAGAGAGAGGTATCAGCCATCTATTCAGGTAAGGGAACTATGGAGTGAAGTGAACTAGTTTAGTTAGTAATTAACTTCTATTGCAGATTTGACATTCCTTCCTTGTTTATCTATGTTGTTGTAGGCAATACAGGCCATGGCAGCATACCCGACCCCCCCCCCCCCATGGTGAATAATGTAGATACAGAGGGTAGTATGACAAGGGTATAACTAACTGGTATTCACACACTTTGATAAGCAAGCAAATAAAAAAAACAGGCTGCGTGAAAACACAGCAGTGCAAAGAAAGTAAAACACAAAAATAACAACAAAGTAGAATAACTTTTCCCTTTACTTCTTTTTAACAATAAAAACCCACTCTCTCCATCCATAACAGGCCCACCCCGCTCTCCAAACAAATCACCCCATCACCAACCAATGTCCAAAGAAAAATCAAAGTCCAAAGTAACTCCCAACTCCCTTCCCAATTCCCACCCTCTCCCCCCACAACAAAAGTCCCTCCCACCAAAACAAAAATAAAAAAAGGCTAAAAAAGGGTGTCCTCTATGCGGGTCCTGAGCTCCTCAAGGTTTCCCTCCATGTGTGCCATCCTGCGGTCCAGGAGTGCCAGATGCTGCAGGACGCAGTGCTGAAAATGGCGGTCTGTGTGGGAGGGGGGGGCAGCAGTGGTGGTTGGACGGACGGCTGCCAGCTGCCGGCAGGGCTGGCGATGTTGCCTGGAGGCACTAGCGGTTGTGTGGAGGAACTCAGCCTCCTCCTCCTCCAGAGCCACCAGCCGTTGGTATTCAACCCGGATGGCTTCCCACCTCTGCCACCGCAGCCAGGCTGCTATCTCCTGGTGTGTAGGTGGATCGGCAGGAGTAGCTATATCAAGAAAGAAAAAAGATGAATTGTAAACAGAGCTCTGTGCAAACACTTGTGTAAAATTCTAGTGGCACAGTACGTTGCTGGCCCCCTAGGGCCATTGGAATTTGATGTGATAACGAGTCACATGGCCATTTTTTACCCACACATCCCTCACATAAAAGCACTGACTGCCTGAAAGGAATTAAGGCAGAATAGCAGCACACCAGATTAAAAAAAACAGTAATTTCTTTTATAGGATTTCCTAGTAAAAAACTAAAACTGTGTGGAAAAATAAATGACCCCTCAATGAGTAAGGTATTAATCACTATGGAGTACAAAGTATTCTTGTTGTGCTAAATTAATGGAAGCATCATAGCTAGGGCGTTGAGTACTTTGAAACTCTCTGCAGTCTGCAGCTGGGGCAGCTGTAATGGGCACTTATCTTACTTTAATTCCAATGGCCCTGCTCTTCTTTAAATGCCTTTCAATTCTACCCTCACTCCAAAGAGGCAGATGAATAATAATTATAGTGCGTCAGAAACGTCACATATAAAATGCGGGTAACCTGTCTGCCGTAAGTAGATGGTGGGGAAAAAATGCACTGCAGTACAGGGAAAGGAACACAATATATATAGATTGTATTTGGCACTTTCGTGTCAGAGTTTTGCATCCGCGAAGCTCGAAATCAGGCACTTAGTCCCACTTTACTCCCTGACCTCACCTTCCACCACAAATTATTTCCAACAAATATATTCGCTTGACAGTAAGGAAAGGAAACTTAACTTACTCTCTATTGCAGGGTAAGTTAGAGGGATTAGGCCAGATAGGTTCAGGTTTTGCTATAGAACAGTGGGGTGTCACTGATCATCACCATGTGACTAAGCTTTGGCTTATTCAGTCACTGCAGTTGACAAATGTTGAAAGGGAAATATTTGAACATGCATAAATCTGTAATGGAAGCCATGAAATATATGTATTACTTGGCCAGAAAAATGTGGCACATGCTAAGAATGGATTTTAACTTTGTTTTGGTAGGCTGGGACAGAACTTAGGAAAGAATAATGGAGTGAAGTACTAGAAGGTGACTGAGTGGGCACTGGGAGGGCAGGGCAACACCTTGTTTTTGGTGTGCAATATATTAAAAACTTTGCTGCATTAACTGAAGCAGACGCACATTGCACATCCAACACTGTAGTGCCGAATTGTACCATGCTGCAGTAAGGTCATGGGTGGCAAAATGCCATGGGCAGGTAGGTGATGAATGATGGGTGGGATATATATCCGTCTCGCTTAACAAATACAGTGAGTCAAGGGAGTAGACAGAAAATGAAAATACCCCCACTTTGAACCAAAGCTTTGATAAAACCAAGCAACCGAAGTGGGTGAGCACACCCCTCTCGAGAAGAGCTCCCTTGTTTATTGATCCAAATAATTATCCATTCATCCCTTCATTGTTCTAATCACCCTTTGATACCCACCATTTAAGCTTTACATTCCCTCATCCAGTCTTTCACCATTCCAATCCATTCATCCATATATCCATCCATTTATTTATTCCCCCTATCAACCATCCTTTCACCCATCCATCAATTTACCCACCCACGCATCCATTGACCCATCCACACTTTCACCCATCCTTTCACCCACCCTAGCATCCTTTCACCCATCTACCCACCCAGGCATTCTTTCACCAATACACCCTTTCATCCACCCTTTCACCCGCCTGTACATCCCATCACCCACCTACACATCCTTTCAGCCACCCACGCATACTTTCACTAATATACCATTTCACCCATCCTTTCTTTTAACCTTCCATCCTAGTTTCCCTTTTTCATCAACCCATCATTTTTAGCATTCATTATGAGCTTTTGTCTGCTGAGTTGCAGATAGAAGAGGCCATAAGAACTCAACCCCCGCTGTAGCTGCTAAAGCAGGGGGCGGGTTCACAAAGCCCTTGTAGTGAGTATAATAGTAATCATTAATAAACAAGCAATGTGACTTACCACCGCCTGCCCCTACCGTCTCTGGGACTCCCCCTCCAACCACCACCACGTCTGCTGCACTGGCACTGGCCCCAGCGCTAGTGGTCTGTGCCGCTAGAAAAAACATTACACATTTTTAAGTTTAGATCTTTTTATTGATTTGAAAACTGATAACAGCAACCCACCTACATCCACAGGCCGGTGGGGAAATAAACCGTCACGAAAATAATAAAAATGAAAGGGAACAATGGAGAGAAGGAAAGGAAATTATAAAGATTATAGATAGATGTAGGTACTCAACAGCTTAAGCAAAGAACATCACAGGATTGTAGAGCGACTCCAGCATAGGCACAATATACATTAACCATATACAAGTTATGCATTTGCATGAGCAGATTGAGTGAGGTGAAGGACCTGCAAATACATCGGGCAAGTTAAACAAACTTGGTCAATAAAAATGTAATAGTAGAGCCCCATGTTTTATCAAAGCGTGGCAGCGTGTGTGTGTGACACTCACCGTCAGTTTCTCCATACCGACAATTTTCTACAATTTATGCAGTCAGTCTAGTCTAATCGGAACAGTTTCAGTACCCCAGCAGGACAGCAGGATCTGTTTAGCAGCTCCCAAAGCCAAAGTGATGGCTCACCCACAGCAGGATTTTAAAGGGTATGTCAATGCATTGGGCAATCCCAGTAAAATATAGCTAGGGAACATGGGCAATACTGTATCATAAGTGTTGTCAATATAGGACAGAACGGCCATCCAAAATTGCTGAGTCTTCGGGCATTGCCACAACAAGTGCGTGAGGGTGCCCTCCTGTTCGCAGTGACGCCATCACTGAGGGTCCCTCCCTGGATTCCAACGAGCGACCGTGACTGGGGTATAGTGCCAATAGTGGGCTATTTTGAGAAACATTTCCTTGCCTGCAGTGCTGCATGAAGAAGCCCTAGCTCTGTGGATAATATCCTGCCATTTCTTAAGTGAAAATTCATGCTCACATTCAGATTCCCAAATAAGTTCCGCTGGTGATTAGGTGTGATGTAGGGGTGTAAGGAGGAAGGAGTATATATCCAAGAGTAAGCGTTTGTCCGATTGGCATGTAATAAACCATTTTTCAAAATCTGTCAATGGGCAACTAGCGTGTGGGTAGATGTGGGGCTGCGAGACCCAGTGACTCATGGTGATTTATTGCCAGTAGGCCTCAGGAGTCAGGCTGTAACCAGAGAGGAGTTGGATGAAGTCCATCACTCCATCCGCGTCAAAGAGGTCTCCAATTCTCTTACAGTTAGCCTCTTGCCACCTGATATAGCTATCGCCCTCCATTGCCGGCGGGAAGTCTGGGTGGCCTATGAATAGAGTCAGGGGTGATGTGCACATGGAGAGAAGTCTTGCTTCCTGTACCCTGTCCCACACTTCCACTGTGGCCCTGGTGACTGGTGAAATATATACCCCGATAGGCCAGTATTTATTAGGTAGCCAGGGTACCTTCCAGACATGGATCCCAGCGACTGCACGGTCAATAAAGCACCAATGCTCTTCAGATGTGGTTCTGTACCATTCTATCATGTAGTGTAGTTGGGCTGCCTGTAAGTATCTCTCTAGATGAGGAACTCCCAACCAACCATCCTCCTGTTTGTAGTATGTCAGAGTACGGGCCATACAGGCTTTCTTCCCACCCCATATAAAGTCTCTTGTAACATATAAAATCCGGGGAAGAAGGGTCATTTGAGCTGCTGCTAGTCTACCTAGCCAGGACAGCGTATGTTTTTTCCAGGTCTGGAGTTCCGCTCTAGCAGTGGCAAGGAGGGTGGAGTAGTTCTCTTGGGATGTGCGCTCAGTCGTAGAAAAGATCTGGAGTCCCAGGTATGTCACTCCACTGGTCGCCCAGACAAAGGGAAACATTCGCCAGTCATATCTGGTCAGCTCTGGGGATAGTCAGACTGAGGGCCTGTGTTTTCTGCAGGTTAATCTTAAAACCGGACACTAGGCCAAAGTCCTCCATTTCACACAAAAGGGAGGGTAAGTTGGCAAATGGTTGTGTTAAGATAAGCATAACATCAGCATATAGCGATATTTTATGCTCTGTCTCCCATGCGCATCCCCGCGATGGTGCAGTGCTGGCGAATTAATTCTGCAAAGGGCTCCATGTAGAGTGCAAAAAGTAAGAGAGACAAGGGGCACCCTTGTCGGGTGCCCCACAAAATCCCAAAGGGGCGGGATGAGATCTCATTAACTCGGACCTTGGCCTCTGGTGCGGTATAGCTACAGCTCAGCCACTGCCGAAATCTCTCCCCCAGCCCAAATCTAGCAAGCACCAGGTGCAGGTAGGGCCGATGCACCCGGTCAAAGGCCTTTTCAGCATCTACTGACAAGAGCAAGGCGGGCCTTTGGGAGCGTTGTGATTTATCAAGGAGGTGTTGGCTTGATGCCACCACTACAGCCTCTCGCCGGAATAAACCTGGACTGATCAGGCTCTATGAGGCCCTGCATATACAGTGCCAGGCGGGAGGCATGCACGCTGGTAAAAATATTAAAATCGGCATTTAACAATGAAATAGGCCGATACAAGGTGTAGTTTGGAATAACTACAATTGCAGCCATCCGCATGGAAGGGGTGAGACTCCCAGAGTCACTGAACGAATTGTAGCGACGTGTGAGTAGCGGAGTGAGGGAAGACGCAAATACTTTGTAACATTCTGGGGTGAAGTCGTCTTCCCCGGGGGCTCTACCTGTGGGAGCTTTTGGATAGCCCCGAGTATTTCCTCAGGGCGTATGTTGACGTCCAATTTGGATGCCTCCAAGTCTGAGAGCAGTCTCACCGGAGCCCGTGCCACATAGTCTGCCGCTGCAGCTTCATTAAGCGTCTTTGCTGTGTGTAGTGCGCAATAAAAGTGTTCAAATGTTTCTGCTATAAGGTCGTCGGTCTGCATTCTCGTCCCCTGCATTCCCTCTATCTCTGAGACCCACTGGTGAGCAATCTGAGCCCAAAGTTGATGCGTCAGAAGTTTACCAGCTTTGTTGCTTCCCTCATAATATCGTTGTCTAGTGTGTAGGAGAGAGTATTCTGCCCGTCTAAGTCCAGTGCCCTCCGCTGTTTACGAGCTGTTGTAAGTTGGCGTCTAGCTTGGGAGGAACCTGTATGCAAGTGAGCTTCCTCTAGTTCCTTAACCATCCCTTCCAACTGCTCCTGGTTATCCTTCCTGAGTCTGTTCAGCCTGGCCGCTACAGCAATAAATTGCCCTTGGATAACCGCCTTTAATGTGTCCCACAACAACGTAACGGGTGTAGTACCGTCATCATTGGAATCCAGAAAAGTCTGAATGGATTTCTGAATCTCTGTAACATTGGAGTTCTATGTGAGCAATTTGTGATTCAACCTCAACACCCGTTGATGAGGTGAACCCCCAGGTAGGCGCAGTGTGAGGGTGATAGGAGAATGATCCGATAATGTTGCTGCCCCTATCTAGGCCGCCACTATGGCCAAGGTAAGGCGAGGAGATGTCAGAAAGAGATCTATTCGGACATAGGTCTGGTGTGCTGCAGAGAAAAAGGTATACTCCTTGGCTTGTGCTGATGCCATATGTTCACCAGCCCCACATCCGCCAACCATTTCAGAATTAAATCCGAGAGTGCCCCCATACGCCCCACCCTCTGCACTGATCTATCTAATTGGGAATTACCAACTATATTAAAATCCCACCATAGAAATAGATCCTCTTCCGGTGACGCCAACACACTGCCCAGCGCATTCCTGAGGAAAGTTTTTTGCAGATCGTTTGGAGCATATATAGAGGGAAAAGTGCAGGTGCGGTTCCCCACCTCTACCCGGAGGGAAAGTAACCTACCAGGTACTTAGCCTTGAATCTTAAGAATCTTCCCTGGGAAATGTGTTGCAAACAGGATGGCCACCCCGCCTTCTTCCCTGGTATAGATGAAAAGTATTGGTGGTCAAACCACTGTGATCTGAGACGTTTCCAGTCAGAGCGGATTAAATGAGTTTCTTGTAATAATCAAATATCACATCTGGCTTCCCTGAGAAGTGTGAGGATTGCCAGCTGTTTTGCCGGGGCATTAAGATCTCATACGTTGAGGCTCAATATCTTGGTCATAATGTTAGGTATAAAGAGGCCGCACAGCTGGCAAATAGATAAGGGGTCAATACCCCCCATTGTTGAGTCTGGAGCCTAGCAACACAGGAGTCCTATTGTAGCTGAAAGGAGAAAGCTGTTGAGTTAAGAAAAAAGAGGCTCATTGAATCCGGAGTATATACACATCCCCAATGGCGTGTCACAGAGTATGCGATGAAAATCCTTCTCAAACCCTTTCTAAAGTAAAACCAAGCCAACAGACATTCCTAACCGAGAGAATTCCCCCTGAACAGTATGTGAAGGCATTAGAAAATAGCAGAGCCAGAATTGGGGGGATCATATGGAGAGGGTCACCAGATTCTGTCATTAACAGAACATGCAAATAATACCCTATCGATGGTCATTAAGTAGTAAGCGGAGTAAGGCTACATACAGGCCCCTTGGGTAGCCAGTGGATGCAAAGGAAATTGAGGAAATGGAAACCCACAAAGATATAACATCAGAGAACTCAACGTTATAAAAACAGTCCCATTTTTGGTGTCACCATTGTGGAAGGGTCCGCCTGCCAGGCGTTCAGCCATCTCAGCACCACGAAGTCAAGGAGGGAGGGGGAGCCCCACCAGGCAAGGCCGCTGCGAATGGAGCACCCTGGCACCTCCATTAAGGGAGGGTACAGAGACACAGTTTGTGCTATATTCCCACAGCAACCGACGTTTTCTCACGTTGTTGAAGTTGGCACAGAAGTGCCTCCCTTTCCCTATGGCTGGAGCCCGAAGGTTTCATCAGTAGGTCCTTCCCGGTCTGGCACCTACGTCTCAGCTTGGCACCAGGTTGTGTTGAAGATTTATGTTGCGAGTAACTGGGCTCACCATCGGAGGCTAGGTCAAAGTCCAGCACAGAGTGTGCTTCCTCCAATGAGCGGACTGCATGGGTCTCCTGGTTCCATATGAAGATCAACCGAAAGGGATGACCCCACATATCGAATCCCTTTCTCACGCAGGAAGGTGGGAGGGTAAGTGGTGAGAGATCCTGGAAGATTCCAAACTCAATGGAATCCATTGATCTATTGAACAGGTCTCTATCTATGGATTACATTTATAGGGTATACAGTTTTGTCTGTTGTATGATGCATTGTTAAAACAATCAATTTGTTAGAATTGTCGTTTTTAATGTTGTTATTGCATTAAGTATGTTTATCCAAAACGAAAAACAGAACAAATGTTGGTTTTTATGTGAGTTTTGTATGAATAAAAAGATTTTTTTATTGATTTTTGTTGTACACTGAGGGGGATATTCACAAGAACGTGCGCCAAACACCTCCAAAAAATGTTAGCGCAACTTTACACATCGCAGCCTATCGCGGGAAAATAACCCCGTGTTAACGTGGAATTCACAACATGGCAGTACCATGCGATAGTATGCCGAAAACGCGGCCAATGTCCGCGATACAACCACCTCGGCGGAGATAAAAACACAAACCCCAACACCAAAAAACGTGCGATGAGCCCATTCGCGATGAGGAAAGCAGCGATCAGCAGCGCCAGGCCATCGACACACGGCAGGCGGGAAGAAGCACAACAAAAGCAGGAAAAAGGAAGACAAACCAAACAGAAAACAACAGCGAAGCACAATGGAGGCAGCCGGAGCTAGTACACAACCCCACAAGCCCCATTGGCAACAAAACATTGTACATGGCAGTCCATCGTGGACAAGGTGAATGCAGCCGGAGAGCGGAGGAGGACAATGGAAGAAAACCAGAACAGCTGGAATGATGCGAAACGCACAAACAAGCAGAAACACCCCAACAACCAGAAGGCAGCAATGCACACCGGAGGTGGGAGTCCAGCGCCAGACCAGGAGCTGGATGACATGGAGGAAATGGTGTCCACCACATCAGTCTGGAGATGGTGGCAGGAGTCTGGGACCGGAAACTGCTCAAAATCAACAGACAACAGCAACAGGGAGAGGAACGACCAGGGACTGGGGGGACGGGGGGGAGATGGGCACAATGGCACACATGCACAATTAAGCACAGCACAACTGCAGACAAACCATGCCCAAGAGTAACAACACCAACCAAGAGCACAAGTCACACAAGTCGGCAATATCACACCACTGAACAAGCACAGAAGTGAAAACCACACTGCCTGAAAGGGGGACGGGTGAGCCAAATCAGAGCTGAAGGGACATCTCACACACAATGCAGCACACACACATAGGAAGCAGAGCACCCCAACATCGAACACAATGTGGTACAAACACCAACATTTGCACAACCGAACACAGGACACAAGTGCACCTGCTTGTGGCCGGTAAATGGCCACACGCATCTGGCAAAGCACGAAACAGGGACATGATAATGCACAAGTACCAACCCACAGCCCTGATGGGGTAGCAATGCATGTATGGCAGGGACCCAGATAGGCCGTGACACACACATTGGCATACAAATCAACACTCAACACAGTTGGAGACAAGTGAAAGTGCGGAAACTTTATCAACAAGTGCGTGTCAGTACGGCCAAGAGAAGTGCCACGACATGCAGCAGCATGTCTGAATGAGGAACGTTGGAAAGCGCCCATGTCCACCCCCGGGGGAGTCCATCACCAACACAAGTCAGTGCCAACCCGCGTTGGTTGTCCGCGCATGGATCAGGAGTCCAGGCCAAAGCAGCCATGTCCACTGTCGTTTTGGGACATGTGACAAGATCCCCAACATGCAACCAGGCGTCGGGACACGTGCAATGGGTCACATTCAGTTGTGGCTGCAGGTACCTTGTCACTCGTCCATGAACGCGAGTGCAGCAGCGTAGGCCAACATTTCCAATGAGAGATCGTTGTCCACCACATCTAACATGTCGGCGACGTAACCCATCAGCTGTCCCGGGCAGATGTGCTGAATCCAACCCCTGGCCCCAATTTGCACCAAAGCCCAATCGGGGAGCGGCTCAATGTGGTCACTGCACACGACGACTCGTGCAATCTCCCCAGGTCTAGTTGCCAGCATGCATGCCAAACATCCAGGCATGCCATAAACGGGCATCACGGTGACACTCCTGGTCGTGGGCCAACAGGGGCGCACACACACGTCGAAATCCAGGTCAGCTACCGTTACGTTGGAGAGGCAGACATCCATGGTCCACTCGAATATGCACGAGCGACAATGCAACACAGGCTGAACGCAGGTGACTTTGGCAAGGCGGAAGCTCAGCCGGTAACTGATCCGCAGCACTGCCAATGGCAGTGCCCCCAGTACATGCAGCAGACGTGCATGGTACAGGTCCACGTGACTGGAGTTGAGCATGTGTCCGGGATGGTCTGCCATTGCGTCAGTGGCTCTGCTTGAAGCGGCACTGGCTTGCCCCGCGCCAGTCCTGTGGATGAAATGGCACAGCTCGGAGCAATGAGCAGTGTCTGTGGGCAACGGGTGCAGGCCTGGGGTGGGAGTACGTGTGAAGGCCATTTCACGCACGCTAACTATGACCAAGGACTCCTGCATGTGGGATGTGTACACGTTGGTCTCACGTCGGGCAGTGCGTAGTGTGGGAGTCGCAAGCAAATGCTATCGTATCTGTCAGGGGTGCTGGGCACATGCAAGTCCCAGCTCGGAGCTGCAGATGTGCTACCGCCTGATAGTTCAGACAAAGGACCTTTCATCCCAACAGTAACTTCACCATCTGCATGCATACAGGAGATGTACAGAGGCCTGTCGTGGGTGGGGTGGGATGTCTGCGACCCAGGGAATCAGGGATGATATGCCCAGCACGTGGCACATGAGCGGCCTCACTGTGTGTTACGTTGCCTCACAGCTGCACCTCCCTCCTACCAGCCCCCACACTTGTGTGCGCTGCGCGGTTGTATCACGTGCACTCCTACGGCACACCATTGTAATGCCTGTCCGCGCATGTCCAGCGGCATGCCAACAACACCGTGACGCTGGCCTTTGAAGGTGTGCGGCCACGTGAGTGTAGGCCAATGGTCCAGACAGGGCGGACACAGGTGTACAGACCATGGCTGGCTGTGATCGCGCTGCGATTGAGGCTAGGCATCTGACTTATGCAGCCGCAGGACTGATACACAACACTTGGCATGCATGAGCCAAGACCCCGAGCGGTCTTGCGCTCCTACATTTCCCCGTACGTGCGGGCCCGCCCTCCGGGTGCATGCTACATTGCAACATCGACTACTGTGGCCCTGGTGGCGACAACACTCCAACACAGAGACACACTTACTGCACTTCCTGCTCAAGGCCAGACCAGAGCCACGCCCTGAACCCCCTTGCCAAATCAGCACACCCCGGCGCTGACCTGACGTACGCCAGACCAGCACACGCCGCCTGTGCATGCAGGGGGGGGGGCGGGCAAAGCTACATGTCCAAGGTCTTGGCCACTGCTGAGGTGACATGGTATCGTCCGCTGAAGACAGCACACTGTGATGTTGCAGGGCTCGGGCTCATCATGCTGACAATGACCACACGGACACACTTGCTTAGATGGTGTGAATGGCTATGGGCACGTGTACCCGGCCACGTTTATTAGCAGGCTCACATGTCGAGTGACACCTGTGTTGGATGTGTGTGGGGTGTGTGTACACCAGCCGTCATGGAGTGCCTGGTGCAGTCAAAACAACGACAACAGTGTACATCGTTAAGGACACAACCATTCAACCATAAAGGCTCCATGACTTGAGCTGCACAGAGTTAGTGGCCCCGGATGCACAGCGTCCTGCACGGGCCTACCGCCACGGGCGGCTGACTTGCGGTGCACTGGGTCAGGGTCACGAGAGCAGAGCAGGTTCTCGTAGATGACAAAGGGGGTTGTCGCGGAGTGTCTCGGTGGACAGTGGAAGGTGTACCCCCAGGGCATGATGCAGAGGGCAGAAGCACGCAGAAACAGTCACCATGGTGGAGATGAATGGAACAGACACATGTCTTACACCAAGTCCGTCCCAGCCAGATGACGATGCAGACAACCCCCAGGCCATGGACTCAGATGCCACCAAAGTCAAAACAGGAAGTGCCCATGACTCATTGCGCACAGAGTTAGTGGCACCAGGTCAGTTGTTGCTAGTGTTCGGTCACCTCCGTGACGAGGATCCGGCTTTCATCCGGACTGAACCGCATCTTCCTCTTACTCCTCTCCATGCGTTCACTGGTATGGACTCTGCCATTCATGAATCACGACTACGTGCTGGATGTGGGACCTACTGGACCGCAGTGTAGGCCGGGGGCAGCGGTCAGCATGGGCCCACAGACACGTGTCGTGTGCTTGCGTGGCAGACTTTGGCTTCACTGATCGGAGGGAGTATAGGGATGTGGCCGCTGCCACGGACTTGGGGTCACTGCCATTCAAAACTCAGGACACAGTTCCACATGTGGGACCTACTGGGCCGCAGTGTAGGCCTGAGCCCTCATCCACGTGTCGCCGGCTTGCGTTGAACAGAGTTAGTGGCACCACGTGTCGCCGGCTTGCGATGCAGACTTTGGCTTCACTGATCGGAGGGAGATTAATGATGTGGACGCTGCCACAGACTTGGTCACTGCCATTCAAGACTCACGACTCAGTACAACATGTGCCAACAACTGGGCCGAAGAGTACGCCGGTGGAGTATGTCAATGAAAAAGGAGTACTGTGGGCCAGCGTCGTGGAGGCCAGCGATGGTCTGCGGTGGCTGCAAAGGTTGCGGAACTGGGGCTTGGAGCTTGCACCGGCACGTGGTGGGCCCTCTTTGACACACGCCGGTGTCGGCAGGTGAGCGGAGCCTCCTTGGTGCGCTGGGGCAGGCATGACTGGTCTGGGGAGCAGCGGCCCGGGGTGCAGCAGGCGCACAGGGATGCAGGCCCCGCCGCGCTCGGCGCCGGCCTCGTGGCGGGCTGTGAGGCGCCGCCCTGGCAGACACTTTGGCCATTCCGAAGGAGAACCACGCCCAGTGCGAGGGGTTTTTATTCACACCCCTACGCAGGCCTGGCGTACGCAGGACCAACCCACTCCGCCCGCGCATACAGGGGGGGGGGGGGGAGACGTAACGTGCGACATTTACGCGTTCTGCCCCACAGCCTGTGGGGACATGGTAGCGTCCACTGGCCACTACACTCCATGCACCAGCAGTTCATGTCCACATGGCCATTTCCGTGGTTTGCACATTGGAGTCTGTCCGGCACCTCCAAGCCACACCTGGCATTGGGTAGGTTCTCATTCATTAGTCACTTGCCGCTCTCGCACATGCCTGCTCCAAGCCTCTCCTCACATTCTGCTATTGTGTGGCTGTGGTGCCATGCCGTGGCTGGGTTGTGTGCATGCCAAGCCCAGGTTCCCAATGGAGTCGTGTCTGGTCGGTTGGCATGTTGTGTGGCATGTTGCATGTAGTTCTGCTGCGTGCCCATTGCCAGTGTCGTGAGTTGCATGACTGTGGGGTGGAGGTGTATGGTGTGTTCATTTGGTACTTACCAACGAGCACTGCATTTCCATAGGTGCCATCCTGGGAGCGCTGGTTGATGGACTGTCGGGCGATGTAGGTATCATGCACTCTGCCTGGGGAGTTGGCCACAACATTGTTGAGGAGTCCCGGGTGGTCCACTATTGCCTGCACATTCATGGGATGCGTGTGCTTTCTGTTGCGGTAGTTGTGTGCAGTGTCGGCAGGGGGCACGAGGGGTACATGTGTGCAGTCAATTACCCCGACACGTGAGGGAATTCAGCTATGGTGTAGGGGCCTTGCTTGGTCTCCAGCAGCTCCTGCGCAGTGTGGGTGAAGTGGAGGTGCTGGGGTACCAGGCTGATGATGGCATCCAGGACAGGTGTGATGGACTTGGATGCGGCTGGCTGTGAGACTCCTCCGACTCTGGCAGTTGTGGGTTGGAAGGTACCAGAGGCCAACATGTGCAGCACAGCCGGCAGCTTTGTCTGCGGAGGGATGTTGGTTGTCCGCTGTGTTGGTACCGTCAGCAGGTGGGCGATGTGGGTCAGGATGCAGGGGATGGTTGTCCTTTTGGGCCTGTAGTGGGCAATGTCCTCCTCTGGCGTTCGGTCTGTGCGGCTGGTGCGTTTGAAGGTGGGTCCGCTGTCTTTGTGTACGCTGCCTCTGTGGTGGTCGGGGGCCGGGACGGGTCCTGGGGGTGGTGGCGGGCCTGGGGTGGGTGGCGGTGGATGTTTTGGCCCTCATGGGTCTCGGAGCTGCATGATCATTGTCTCCATGGCATCTGTGGGTCTTCAGATGTGGCTCTTGGCTGGGCTCCCTTTCATGCTGCAGGAAGTCGTCCTGCTTAACACCAGCAAAAGGCAGGTGTTAATTCCCTGCTGCTACCGCGGCTTATCGCCTGTTTTTGGTTCGCATCGCAGATCTGGCAGTTCATTGTGAAAGGGGTGTAGTGGTGTTTGTGTGTTTTTGCACGGGAACGCCTACTCTGCATCTCATTAGGGTTAGTTGGTGGTGTCACCCGTGGAGATGAATTTTGCGGCAGTTATCGCGGGAATACTGGCAATGTCTGCAGTTTGCACACGCTTGTGAATGGGGTGTTAAATCTATCTCCACTTTTGATGCGTTAAGGTGGCGATAACTCGGAGTTAAGTCCTTGTGAATATGCCCCAGAGTCTTATCCTATTATGTGGTAATAATAGTCTTGTCTATTAAATAGATCAATAGTTGCCTAGGGATTTTTTCTTCAATTGTATTTTCCCTGCTCTGGGAACAGATATTAGTAGCAGGGGGTCCTCATTTTTGCATTTAAATGCACATACTACACATCACTGAGTGATTGCTTGTGACTGTATGAGCTACCTAAAGAAAGGCACAGAGAACGCTAGCTCACTGATATTACTACTACCACTATCTTAGTAACAGGACAAAGGAGTCTGCATGGCTTAAGTACTCAGCCCAAGCGAGCACCGAGTACGATTAGGTAGTGCCGAGCACCTGGCTATCTCAAACTGGATAACATAATATTCATAACGTAAACTTAACTTACTTCCGAGTGTGAGCAGCATGCCATATGAAAAAAAAAATATTAGCATTGTAGAGCACAATACAACAAATATATAATTACTCACCGAGCCTCGCAACCTCGACGCCCAGCAGGTCCTGCTCTCAGTGCTGTATGACTGTTTGGTGCGGCGGACACCAGTGTTCTGACAGACACACTGGCTCACCCTACCCACAGCAGCCGACGCTCCTGCAGGGAGTACCCTCTCAGGCCAGCCGCCAGCATGGAGGGGAGGTGGTGCTGCACGTAAAAAACAAGTGTGGCCACCTCTGCCTCTGAAAAAATGGCACAGGGCTGCACCCGTTGGCGGCACCAGAGATGGCAAGGTAGGCAGCAAGCAGTCGCACTGGTGCCTGCGCTCCCTGCTTTGCCATGGTGCTGGGTGGGGGAAAAAAAAAAGAAGAAATAGGAAAAGGAAGTAATTAATAGAAGAAGAAACAAAAACTAACAAAGTAAAGGGAAAACAAAAAAAGTACAAAAAGTCACAGAAAAAGGTAAAATTTTTTTTTTAAATACACAAAAACAAAGACACACTAACAAAATAAAGGTAAATGAGGGGTGGATGAGTGGGATAGGGGGAGGATTGTAAAGATTTAATTAGGATACAAAAATCAGGCCCAGAACATGTACAGAACAGGAAAGCAGGTAAAACAAAATGGCTGCGCCCATGTAAACCAAACGGTGCCGTTCTTGCTGATTTTGCAGCGCTGAACCGCACATCATGCTAACGGCATGTAAAAAAGCAGCGCAAACAGGCACTTCGGCCCACTCGCAGAGTTCACCGGAATCCCACTGAGTTTTTTTGGCACTCCACAGAATTCCGGGGAGGTACAACTAGGCCCATCCCTAGTTTTGAACAAATAATATTTCATGTTCTAGAGCTCTTAATTTGGATTCTTTTTTTGCATCGTACACTTGTTTGTTTTTCCTCATTTTAAGTCGAGTACTATTGTAGAATGCTAAAAAAAAAAAAAGCATCGCTAGATAGATATTCTCACAGCAAAAATGAGAAAGAATGATTTTGTTTTCAAATAGAAGGCCATTATATTCAAATATGCCATATTATATTTGTCAATACTAATTAGAATGATTATTTTGTAAAAGAGGGGTTAGACACGTGCATAAAAGGTGTCGTTTTTTCTACGGACTGCGACCCTATCATTTTGTAGAATTATAGGAGGCTCTCCTGAGATTCAAACATCTACTCCCCCAACAGTAAGCCTTTCTTCTAAGGATACATTTTTTCACCTTCTTTCCATTGTTCTACCCATTGTTAAAGGTAACAGCTAACTGCATGTCATCCCTGATGCTATTTTCAAGTCCTGGAGTTTTCTTTAGCAATTTAATGCATTCTGGGAGTTGTAGTCTTCGTTCAGCAAATGAAAAAATAATTGGTAGAAAAAAAGTCCAGGCCCTAATCTGGACTAGTTACCAGATGACACGGAGCTGCTTTCCCATAGAGCTACCAGATTTCTCCTGGTTAGTGTGCAACTAAATGTTTTTTATGTCGTTACTTCATCGATTGAGGCATCAATTGTGTGGTAGCTGCGACTAGAATCTTTGAGATTTTTTTTTTTTTAAACCAGATTTTGATTTTCAAGACAGTTACAGCACATGCATCATCGTTAATATGTCTTACAGAATTCGTTTATGCATTACTGGTAGTCCATGAATAACTATTTAACTGAGTTCCAACTCCCTCTCCGCCCCCCACCCCCTCTTAAATTGCATCCGCTTCTAAATATTGTTAGTCAGTCTAGGGTAATAAATCCCAGAGTTCGTCCCAGTGCAGGATCCGTTGATCGTCTATGGTAGGGGGGGGGAATTCAAAGACTTGTCCTGTCCTTTCTTTGCGACTAGAATCTTTGATGCATGCAATGTGCAGGCCACTGGTTATTTCTGAGGTACATATTCTTGCAGTAGGCTGGCTAAATACAGTCACAGCAGTGCTAACAGCAAACATACTTAAAATAAACTAGGCCTATTGGCTTTGCCAATGCTTGTAATTAAGGGTTGTACATTCTAGGGTTGAGTAATAGTTTGTTATTCGAGTTATGGGATGGGATATTTTTAAAGGGTAATAAGGAACTTTAAGAGTTCAGGGATGGGCAGTGCATAGGGGGAGTTAGGCATTTTTATGGTTAAGTGATTGCTAGTGCACGAGGGTAGCAAAGAGTTTGATAGTTAAGTGGTAGTGATAGAGTAATTTATTAATAAGACATTTTTTATGTATGTGATTGATCGTATAACTAGGACGGAAAATAAATATTTTTGGGCCTTTGTTCTGATAGCTGACAAAAAACGTGACATTTAAAGATGCACAAATAACCTTCCTACATGCATTTTTTCCTCTTATAAAATAGTCGAAATGAGATTCCTTTCATGGTGCTCTTTTCTTGTACTTTATCAATCTGTGTGTCTAGGAGGAAGCTATGTTGAGATGTTCTTGTATGTTGCAATAATCAAAGCTGTTGCTGCCCGCTTCCACAAGAATATTCCAATTTATTCTTCAATGGCTTTTTGTTTAGTTTGTTGTAATAGTGCAATGTCGTTTCCCTTGTGTAAGATCATTATTATAAATTTAGGCAGCCCCTAAAGTAGCCTGGTTTATGTAGCACAATTACTATGATGTTGATTGGTTTAAGTGATGTATCTTTGCTAGTACATCCCTACGATACCACTTCAAGCTATGTCCAGAGCTTTGTTTTCCAATTCTCTGAAACTATAAAAAGTGCCTTTTCTGGGATGTTTACCAGACTTTAAGAATCATGCCAGACCTTTTGCTCGTTTCTACAAATGCAGATTCTAGGACAGTGTTATTTTATTTATGCTTAAAAAGCTTTGCTTGCTTTCATATTGAGTAGTCCCCATGTCAGACTGTTATCCAACTCTATAATTAGACTTAAGCTTTGAACTGAGTCTCCATGTGAGACTGTCTGCTGATTTGTCTCTTTCTCTTGACTTATGAACCGAGTAGAATTATGCTTGTTCATTACTGAACTATATTTTGATTATGTTAGTTCCCTTATGTTGTTACCTCTTGCAATTGGCTTTTTATGGTTTATTGATGCTGATTTGAATCTGACTAACTAGTTTTTGGTTTCTGTAATTGTAAGAAATGTGATTTGCTGAGAGGGATGAGAACCCAACTCAAATAATAATCCCAATCCTCATCAGGGTGAACCATAAAAGTCATTAAATAAACCCGAGGTCAACCCTCTAATAGCTACGGCACAGAGCAGACTGGCTTAACTTTAGAGGCAATGTGTGAAGTATTCATGCAGTACTCTAGTAGTAATAAAGTCAAACACCAACACAAGAAAAAAAAATACCAAACCTATTTAGAAAGAGAATATTTTAGTAAATAGAATGACACCAAAACAACAAAATCCAAAATGTAGGCTTGGAGTTATGAATTTATAAAGTTTGAATTAAAAAATAGCACCAAAAAGCGTTAAGAGCCAACCACAGTCATCTGGTTGCGCTCGACCACCACAAAGGTGAAAGTTAAGGCTGACCGAGGTGGAGCGTGGGTACGATATAGGGACCAGGTTTGTGTCGGTCAGGAAGTTACCTTTGGAAAAGTTCAGAAAAGCACAAAGTCTTCAGCATGCCCAGGCAGAAGGCTGTGCCCAAATAGCGGCTCGTCGACAATAGGGAGCCACAGAATGAGGTCTCAATGAAGCCACTGACGAAGGCAGGGAAAACTCAGTGCGTGAAAAAGCCAGGTATCTTGCCCTAACAGTCCTTGACGTCGAATGGATCCGATTCTCAGTCAGTGAACCTTTATGTTCGGACTTAAAAGCTTTTCTGTAAGTTCTATTTCATCAGCCAGTCAAGGCTGCAGGCTGGAGCCGAAGAGGGTTTGACACTGACTGATTCCTTCGTGTCAGCTTTTTTTGGGGAGGGGGGGTTGGGGGGTATTCAACACTCACTTCAGAAGAACCTAGCAGTAGGTTCCAGGGCAGGACATGTATCTTTTCAGCAGGAGTTACAGGATTCAGGCCTCTTCTAACTTGTGTGTCCCTGCAGCTCAAACAGGAGGTTAGTCCTAAGACCCATGGAGAACTTCTAGGGTCCTGGGTACAAGGGACACAGATCCAGGCTTCTCCGGTCTTCAAACAGCTGGCAGTGCTGGTCACAGCTCCCTCTACCTACCCAGAGGTGTGAATATGGAAATGGGCAACACCTCCCCTGTGGTCACTCTAAACCAGTTCTGTGGCAGCCCCCCTTCTGTAGGGATTGGTGCCAGCCTGACAAGAGGGACAAAAGAGGGGGGCAGGCCTAGGTGTGAGCCACATCCTCCTGTGACAAGGTAGGCCTCCTTTTAGGTTCACTAAGTTCCTAGTCACAGCCCCAAGGCCATCCTGTCAAGGGAAGGACAATACCTCCCCACACCCAAGGCCCTTTGTCCCTGTTCTGAGAACAATTTACACCTCACTACAGGGTAGCAATCAGCTGCCAGGTGAAAGCTGGAATGCTTACAGAAAGGCCTGAGAGGCTTTAGGAAAGAAAAGATGATTTTTCAAAAATAACTTTTCTTTTTTACTTAGATGAAAGTCGACATTACCATTAAATTGGATTTTATCTAACTATTAGAAAGAGTCCTGTTACCAAACCAATTTTCGCATTACATATAATCATTTAATCCAGTGTTTTCCTATGGAAGCAGCCGACCTTGCTTCAGTGAAAACAGCGTTTAGGCTCTTCCATTCTAAGGACATGTGAAACATTAAACGTTTACATGTCCTGCTTTAAATGTCACATCTGGCCTTTACTAGCACTAAGGATTTAACTTAAAGGCGAGTTAATATGTAAAAGGAAAATTTAGGCCTTTCAAAAGGGTTTATTATGACAGGTCAAATTAGCAGTGTAAAAACTGAGGTGGGACGGTGAGCAAAATAACGATGGGTTGGAGTGCTACCCAGAGCTATTGCCAGCTGTTAGACTTATTGCAAGCAGCCTCCCATCAATTGTGTGGGTTTCAGGCTACAATGGTAGGCATGGAGTCAGGTTTGTTGCACTGCAAGAAGGTCACAATGTGTGCTGGAGTTGACACTGACGACATTTACCTTACAGGCCTGGGTACACTTTGCACCATATATTGGGGGCTTATAGTCAAGTTAACTGCCAATCAGGGGTAGATCAATTTCATCATGCTTAAAGGGGGCGCACAAGGACTGGTTAGCAGGGGTACAGTGTACAGAGTTCTATGGTCACCAAAAACAGTCAAGGCAAAAATCTGGGGTAATACTTCATCAAAGAGAGTCCATTCCAACAGTAATGGCTCTTAATTTTGAAAAACATTGTTTTGACTTTTGAATATAAGTGCTATGAAGGCTTTATTTGTACTAGGGCCCCATGCTCTTTGGGACTCACATTGCCCCGATCATGCACATCGGCCTTTGAATTTATTAGTGCAAAGTGCCAACAGTAGTTTATAAAATATTATATTAAATTAATTTAAATGAAAATAAATTAAATTCAATTTAGTCCGTACTCAAAATATTTTTACTACAAATATTGAAACATTCAAATTTAAATAAAATTCCTGCAATAGACATTTAAAATGTAATAAAATGCATACGTGCATATATGTATTTTTTCACTAACTATGATAGCAGCAGTGTATTTCTACTTAGTTCAGACTTTCCATAGGAAAGGTATTGTTCGAGGCATGCGTGCTGTAGATACACATGCTTTGCATACTCCTGCCATCTAGTGTTGGTTCCGGATGTTTGCATGTTGTTTTTCTTCGAAGAAGTCTTCCAGTCACAAGGTGACTCCTCCTCCTTTCGGTAATAGTGTGCATGGGCATCAACTCCATTGTTAGATTGTTTTCTTTCAGCCATAGGGTTCGGACGTGGTTTGCAGCGCTCAGGTTCGAGACCGTCCGTCGGGATCCCTTCGGTGTGCAATCCACTGTACCCTCGTCGGTATTGTTTCAAACGTGTTTCCCATTCTCCGCGTGTCGAAAATCTGAAAACTTTCCTAGTTGAATCAGTAAAACTCCAACTGCAGCCTTTGGGCCTAGCCCGTCTCCATTAACTTCCACTTGGAGAAAACATGGAGTAATCTTTCGATGGAACAGACTCCGTTCCAATTCTGCCCGCGGTGCCGCTCTAAATATCCGTGCAACGACCTGTCCTGTAGTTCCTAAAAATACATAGGATCTGTGCGTTTGTTGGACAACAAACTAAAGGATTGGTCCCTAGACTGATTCCAGACACCCCCAAATGATATGTCAGCCTCATAGACCAGCTAGCTCACAGTGCCACCATAAGCCCCTAAACGTACTCAAGGAGCGAATAGTTTCTGGCAACCAACGAACATGACAACCCTTGACCCTTCAGGGATCGTGGAAACAGTACAATACTTTTCATTCAGTCAATTGTGCTCACTTAGTCTCAGAGAGATGCCCAGAATAAAAGTTGGGGACGTTTTCAATAAGTATTTATTGAACCAGCGTCATTCTAGTATAAAACATGTTTGCTGCGACAATCATTAGACAGAAGCAAATGTAAAAGATTACAAGCACCAAAGCACAAGTTACTTGCCTTCGGTAATGATATATCTGTAAGAAACATTAGTTAGTAATAGATTCCTTACCTTAGAATTACCCCCAGGCGTCAGACTGGATCCGGAAAGATTTTGTGTCAGCAGTACCTCTGCGCGTTGGAAGGTGGCGTCGGTCAGCTCCGCGTTCGTCATCGGCGTCGTGGTCGCCGGGATGACATCGCGGCAGCTACTTAGACGCCACCCTCGCGCGCTGACGTCAGTTCTGTACACGACTTTCTGCGCCAGAAACGCAGAGCCATGCAAGACACTGACCATTGGTGCACAAAACTAGGGCCCTGAAAGGATGTCCTTAACCCTAGAAATCAGTTCGCAGAACGGGGAGGATGGGTGGGGTAGTGAATCTATAACTAACTAATGTTTCTTACAGATATATCGTTACCGAAGGTAACTTGTGCATCTGAAAGAAACACGTCATAGTTATAGATTCCTTACCTTAGAATAGATACCCCAGCAATACCAACCCAGATGGTGGGTCTGCGAACCAAGATCACACCAGAAAAACCTGGAGAACAGAACAGCCAAAGAAGCAGTCTCTCCGGACTTGGCTGTCCAGCCAGTAGTGTTTTGTGAACGTGTGCAGCGATGCCCACGTAGCCGCCTGACAGATGTCATTTAGAGGCACTCCTCTTCCCAAGGCAGTAGTGGCTGCCGCTCGCCTGGTGGAGTGAGCGTGTGGCCCGACTGGAGGCTCCTTTTTAGCCAGAGAGTAACAAGCCTTAATACACAACACGACCCATCAAGAAATGGTGCGTTTGTGTACGGCCCGACCCTTCTTTGCACCCACGTAGCCAACAAAAAGTTGATCATCCACCCGGAACTGTTTTGTGCGATCCAGATAGAAGGAGAGCGCACGCTTTGGGTCCAGACGGTGGAGCCTCTTTCTCCTTTGAAGGATGCGGAGGCGGAAAGAAGGCGGGCAAAGTAATGGTCTGCTCGATGTGGAAGGCAGTGACCACCTTAGGAAGAAAGGATGGACGGATCCTTGAGAACCACCTTGTCCGGATGAACAGACAAGAAAAGAGGTTTGGAAGAAAGAGCCTGAAGCTCACTCACTCGTCTAGCGGAAGTGATGGCTACCAGGAAAGCAGTTTTAAGAGTTAAGAGACGTAAAGGACAGTTATGAAGCGGCTCAAAGGAGCGCACATTAAATAAGTTAGCACAAGATTCAAGTCCCACTAAGGCATAACGAATGGAATTGGAGGAAAAGATGCTGTTAAGCCTTTCAAGAAACGGTTAACTACCGGGGACTTGAAAAGAGAAGGCTGATCTGGCAGCCGAAGGAAGGGCAGAGATGGCAGAAAGGTAGCCCTTGATAGTGCCCAGAGCAGAGCCCTGCTGGGCTAAAAAGAGAAGGAACAAGAGTACTTCAGAAAGAGGGGCAGAAAGGGGATCCACAGCCTTTGCTGTGCACCATGCCACAAATTTGTTCCAGGCGTATACCGTCTTTGTGGAGGGACGCCTGGCTGCCAAGATTACGTCACAAACTTCAGGAGGCAGGTAGAAAGACGTCAACTGCCGCCGCTCAATCTCCACGCAAGGAGGTGGAGACTGGACAGGTTCGGGTGGAGGACCGTCTCCTGCTGCTGCGACAGAAGATCCTCCCGAAGAGGCAGTCTGATCGGAGGATCGATGGCCATGTTGAGCAGCTCGGGATACCAGACTCTTCGTGCCTAATCCGGAGCCACAAGAATGACTTGGGCCCGGTCGCACCTGATCTTCTTCAGCACTCTGGGCAGAAGTGGTATAGGCGGAAAGGCGTACAACAGACCGCAACTCCACTCGCAACAAAAAGCGTCGCCGAGCGAGTGCCGCCTTGGAAATTCCAACGCCCAGAATTGCTGACATTGCGCGTTATCTTCGGTGGCGAATAGATCTAACCAAGGCTCTCCCCACTGTCAAAAGAGACCTTGCACCACCTCCGAGTGAAGACGCCATTCGTGATCCATCATGCACCTGCGTTCGTCCGCCCTAGCGTTCAGAGAACCTGCCAGGTGTTGAACTACCAAGGAAATGCCTTGATGTTCCAGCCATGTCCAGAGGCGAAGGGCCTCCTGACATAGGGTCCACGACCCCACCCCGCCCTGTTTGTTGCAATACCACATGGCGGTGGTGTTGTCGGTGAACACCTGCAATACTCTTCCCCGGACAGAGGGAAGGAATGCCTTCAGTGCAAGACGAATCGCCTGGAGCTCCAGAAGGTTGATGTGAAGCCCGGACTCCGCCAGAGACCAGAGGCCCTTGATCTCTGCCTCTCGCATGCGGCCGCCCCATCCCAGAAGGGAGGCATCCGTCACCACAGTGTGGTCTGGTGGGGGAAGGGAGAGGGATCTGCCATTGACCCAATCCTGGTTCGTAAGCCACCACTGCAGTTGCCGAGCAGTGCCCTCCGAGATCTGGACGCAATCGGACAGATTCCCCTGATGCTGCGCCCACTGGAACTTCAGGTCCCACTGCAGAGCCCGCATATGCCACCTGGCATGATCGATCAGCAGGATGCAGGAGGCCATGAGGCCCAGCAGCCTCAGGGTCACTCTGACCGAAACCCGGGACAGAGGCTGAAAGATCGAAATCATAGCCCGAATATCCCAGACTCGCTGTTCGGGAGGATAGACCCGAAACTGCGTCATGTCCAGAACCGCTCCGATGAAGAGGAGCTTCTGGGAGGGAATCAGGTGCGACTTCGACACATTGATGGAGAACCCAAGCATATGCAGGAGGTCTGCCGTAGTCTGGGAGGTGGGAGACGACTGCCTGGGGCGAGCCCGCCTTCCACAGCCAGTCATCAAGATAGGGGAAGACTGAAACCCCTGATCTGCACAGATGAGCTGCGACCACCGCCATCACTTTCGTGAACACCCGAGGGGCGCTGGTAAGGCCAAAGGGGAGCACGGTGAACTGAAAGTGCTCATGGCCTACCGTGAACCGCAGGTAACGCCGATGGGCCGGCAGGACAGGGATGTGAAAATAAGCGTCCTGCAAGTCCAACGCTACCATCCAGTCTTGCGGGTCGAGGGCAGACAAGACCTGAGCAAGCGTCAACATTTTGAACTTCCTCTTCCGGAGGAAGCGATTGACGTCCCTGAGGTCCAAGATAGGACGCAGGCCCTTGTCCTTCTTGGGAACCAGAAAGTAGTGGAAGTAACAACCACGACCTACTTCTGGGACAGGAACGCGCTCGATGGCGCCCTGGCCAAGAGAGCCGTAACTTCCTGCTGGAGAAGGGCCAGATGATCCTCCGACATGCGGTGGTATCGCGGTGGCATGGCCGGAGGGGGTAGTCTCAAAGGGGAGGAGTAGCCCCTTCGGACTATTTGCAAAACCCACCTGTCCGAAGTGATGGTGCGCCAGTGGGGAGGTGATGGCGAATCCTGCCGCCCACTGGCGTTTGATGGGCCTGAAAGGTCAGACTAGGAGGGTTTGGAGGCTGCTGTAGAGGTGGGGTTGGTGGACTGGCCCGCCCGCCCGCTGGCCCCCGGAACCTCGCTGGTTGTTCCCACATCCTTGGCCACGTGAAGGTTGGTTAACTTGCTGCAGCCTGTGGCCCTGGGTGGGACGTAGCGGGGCACCCCTTCCGTAGCCACGAAAGGGGCAAAAAGCAGACTGCGCCAGACGGGAGGAGAGGCCCAAGGACTTGGCCATAGCCCGTGAGTCCTTGAAGCGCTCTAGGGCGTTGTCTGCTTTGTCGCCAAAAAGGCGACGGCCATCAAAGGGCATGTCCATCAAGGTGTTCGGGACATCCCCTGAAAAGCCAGTGGACCTCATCCAGGCGTAGCGGCGAAGCGCTACAGACGTTGAAATGGTCCTGCCCAGAGAGTCGCGGTGTCCAGCCCACAACGGATCGTAAACTTAGCTGCATCTCTCCCAGGCGGCGACAGCCTGGGAGAGCACTGCCCGGGCCTCCTCCGGACACTGAGGCAGCACTTGCGCCACCGTATCCCACACTGAGTGCGAATAACGGCCCAAGAGACATGCAATGTTTACGGACCGCAGTCCTAAGCTGGCGGAAGAAAACATTTTCTTGCCAAGATGGTCCAGCTTCTTGGATTCCCTTTCTGGTGGAGCGGTAGGGAAGGTGCTTTTGGAGGTGGAGGCTTGGACCACCAAGCTCTCCGGGGTGGGGTGTTGGGAGAGGAAAGTGGGGTCGCCCGGAGCCGGGTGGTGGCGTCGGGCGATCATCCGGTCCACGGGAGCCCCCATGTTGGGCCTGGACCACGTGCCCAAAAGGACGTCAGTGAGGGCCTCATTAAACGGAAGCAGGGGCTCTGAAGAGCTCGCCGCCGGTTGAAGCACCTCAGTCAGGAGCTTAGTCCTGACCGCCACCATAGGAAGCTCGAGGTTGAGAGCCTCGGCCGCCCTACGCAACACCACAGCGTATGACGCTCCCTCCTCCTTAGCCACGGTAGGAGGAGACAACATGCCAAGGTCGGGTGAAGTGTCAAGACCACTGGCATCCCCCAGTTCCTCTCTCCAGTCCTGCTCAGTATCAAGCTGGTCAGTTAAAGGGTCACCTGACCCCTCCCAGTCCTCCTCATCTTCCTCTGGGTGCCACTGTTGTTGGAAAGGGGCCCCAGGAGTGAACAGGGGCATGAAAACCCCACCCGGCACCGGATCCAGCGTCTGACGACGCCGGTCCAGCTCCGTGTCCACTTCGGGAAGGAGGCTGGGGCCGACCGGCGTCGAGCACGGTAGTGGTGCCGTCGGAAGCGGCGCCAGTGGAGGTGTAATGAGGTAAACCGGTGCCGATCCGGATCCAGGCCTGGATCCAACGGGGGCCTGCGGCACCGGGGCTGGAGCCGCCGGCAGCGAAGGCCTAGGCCCCCCAACCGAGTCTGCGGGGCCCGAAGGCGCGCCAGCGGGTCGGTCTGCCCAAAGATGGCATGCACGCCTCGTAGAACGTACGAAGCTGGGTGGGGGTCGCTCTGGGTCCCGGAAAGGGAGGGAAGCTCGGGAGTCGACCCTTCGGGCTCACGCGGAGCCGCGGGGAGTGGCACCACCCGCGCGCCTAGTCGGATCGGCCGACCGACGAGGAGAAGGCGAAGAGCGACGATGCTTCTTCGACTTCTTCTTATGCTTCGACTTACCCGACCCAGAGTACGAAGACTTCGATGACTTCGAGCCGGAATGATGGTGGCTCCGCAACCGGTCCCTCGACCTCCCTCTCGACCGGGACCTCGAATGGCGCAGAGCCGACTGTCATCGTTCAAGCAGCTTTCGGGACGCTCCCGCAAAGCCTTCGGCGTCAACAACTGACAGTCGGAGCACGACTTGGGGTTGTGGTTGCGCTCAAGGCAAAAGAGGCACACACGGTGCCGATCCGTTACCGACATCAATCGGGTACAGGAACAGCAGGCCTTAAAACCAGGCATCCCTCATGCACCTGTTCGGAGTCGGAGACTAGAAACAAGACGTCGACAAAAGTCAAGAAAAACGTAGTCAAAAAATGACTGAGGTACCGCTCTTCTCGGATCTGCGCTGGCTGGCGCGGAAAAAGAAAGAACTGACGTTAGCGCGCGAGGGCGGCGTCCAAGTAGCTGCCATGACGTCATCCCGGCAACCACGACGCCAACGACGAACGCGGAGCCGACGACGCCATCTTCCGACGCGCAGAGGTACTGCTGACGAAAAATCTTTCCGGATCCAGTCTGACGCCTGGGGGTAATTCTGAGGTAAGGAATCTATAACTAACGTGTTTCTTTCAGATAGAGTAAATAGAAGGTAGAATTCTACCATGGTAATAAAACGGTGAATATATGAAGGCATATAAACATGACAGTAATCAAGCTGTACTCCTACGATGCGGACCCTACCTCAGTGTACCCAAGTGTACCCAGCATGTATGTAGGTGTATAGCCAAGAATCCCCTAGGAAAGAGCCAACCGCATTACCTGATGGGAGAGAATGAAGAACACCATCTTGGTCTCGAGTTGGACACCCCGCAAGGGATGTCAGACCACTGCGTGTTGAAGCTTCAGCAGGTCGGGACCTCAGTGTATTGTGTCAGCGTGGAAGCATCTCCTCTGCTTATCTAGTGAAGGTATGGTTCTTTTATACCATAAAGATATCCTTGGGGTTCCTATCAAATTCAATATGTTGTGAGTACGATCATGTAAATGAGCCTAAATCAATACTTGCAATTATGCAAATTAGTTCTGTCACCCTAGGATGAAGAGGACCATGACTTTGATACAGAGTATGTTAATCCTGTTATGGACGTCTTGTGCAGGGGACTTTTTTAAGAATCCTCATGCATAATAAATGAGCCTAGTTCCAAGGAAACCAGTCAACATTTATTCAGCACATAACTAGGTAAAAGGTCAGTGCTCATCCGAAGGTCGACAAGGTCAACTAATGCTAAAATTAGCCTGTAGGAGAGTAGGATCTGCTTCTTATAGTTACCCCCACTTTTTTGCTGATGTTTCACTGTTTTCGACTTAGTCTGACTGGGATCCTGCTATTCAGGACCCCAGTCTATCTGCTTTCTCCTCTAAATTGATTGCATGTACTTTAGGTACACTCCAGATTGGATTCTGGGGTACCCTTTATAAGTCCCTAGTATATGGTATACTATGTACCCAGGGCATAGGTACCCCAGAGGCCTCAGCATGTATTATGCCACCCCTGAGAGGCCATTCAAAATGACACAACAGGTCTGCTACTGAAGCCTGTGTAAGGTGGTGCATGCACCTCTTACTTAGATATAGGTTCACTATATTCATCCTAATCACTGCACATGTAAACCTATCAGTCACCCCTATGGCAGGCCTCATCAATCCTGAAGGTAGGGTGCTGGGTTTTATGTGAGAGGGTGCCCATGCATGAGCAGAGCCCCTCTACAGCCTTCGGAACCACTATTCCGGGGTTGTCTGTGATGCAGCCAACCATATACTCTTAAGTGCATTATGACCTCGCGGTAAATGCTAATTTTAAAACGGCTGCAAGGAATTATGTCGTGTTTGGTGTCAAACACCTTGGAATCATACCTCCACACCAGTAACTGGTGTGGGAGGTATGATTCCTCCCTCCTAGAGGGAGAAATATGACAGCACCGGTACACCCGGTACCAGCTTCACAGAGCCCTGGCATCACAAAATGGATGCTGCCAGCCACAGACACGAGTCTGCCCTCCTGCTGCTGGACGAAACTCCGGCAGGGGAGGCTGGACAATAGGTTTCCTGTCACAGGGAGGTGTGACCACCTCCCAGACGGGCTTTAGTGTATTGGGGCTGGGTGGGTGCACTCGGAGTGCTTTGATGTCTGCACTGGGGGCACATTTGGTGTCCCTGTGCATAGTCCAGCTCAAACCGGTTGCAGGGGCAATCAGCCCCTGCTCTGGCGCGAAACTGGACAAAGGACATGGGTGTAGCCACCCTCTGTCCTGACCCTCCCATAGGTGGGTCCCCAGAGTTTGTCCCACCCTTTCTTGGGTATAAAGTAGGAACCCCTGACTACAGGACTTTAGATTTTACCTGGACTAAACTCTGCTACAGAAACCAAGTAACCTTTGACGATCTACGCTTTGCTGGACGACTGAAGAATCTCCCTTGGAGTAAAGGAGTTACTCCCCTGCAAGGCAGGCACCTCAATGCATCTGACCGGTTTGCATCTACGCAGCTCCCGACGGACTCCGAAGATTTTGCAACACAGGAGGTGGGTTTCCAAGCTTCCCCGAGGCAGACTAGTGCTCTCAGCAAACCCGAGACCCGCAGCCCTCGTGGGGACCGTGCAACTCGAACCCCTGGACACCGTTCACATTTGCAGCAGCATATGCTTCTAGGCAATCCCTGAGGCTGTGCTTTGGGCTACTTGTAGTCCACGCCCCGAGCAGTGTTTCCACTGAAGATTACTGGCCTACACTCCACGAGTGTTCCGTGGGCTGGTATTGTGTGATTCCTCTCGAGGTCCCTTCGCGATCCCTGGTCTGTTGACCTGTGGGTCCCCGAGGAGGCAACTTTAACTTTCAGTGGGCTTTCCTGGTTGCTCCAGACGTGCCCTGACTCTCCATCGCTTGGGGAGTCCCCAGGACCTTGCTGGTCCTCACAGAAGCATCATTACTCTGACCGCATGGGTTGCAATTGCCAAGGCTTGTTGGTCTCCAATCTGGAAACTGACCCCTCAGCACTTGACATCCTTTGTGGGACAGCTGGCCTGCGGATCCTGGTTGTCGTCGACGTCTCCTGGTCCCTGTGGCTGCAGAGTCAAGCTTCACCTCTTTGCACCTGAAGCACCAGACATCGGTGGGCATTCGATTGCTCCGCTCCTGGTCACGTGAAGTGACCCAGACTTTGTCCCCTCTGCTTTCAGGTTCTTCTCATCTCCAATCCAGGCTTGGGTCACACCGGACACTTTTCTTCTCCACGGCAGCAGCACTTCGCATCACGCCATTGAAAACGACGAGGGTTTCCGACACCAATTGACCCCCTATGCACCCGGCTTCCCTGGGCTAGGTAACACGGGTACCTCAGTACTCACAAGGGTGCTGGCCTTAGAACCTTCTAAGTTTAACTGGGTTTGCTTGAAGTCCTCTCCGAAGTGTCCTTAAACTCTAAATTTCCAACCGCGACTTTCCCATACGAGTTGTACGGAGCTCGCGTCTGTGTTCCCACACTGCACCCGTCCTCCGTGGGTCCCGTGTCACTACCTTGGGTGGTTCCTTGGGGTCCCAGCGATTCTACGTGCTCTAGGCACTGTGTCTAGTCAAGTCGTGGTTGTTATACCACTTTCTTAATATATGGTTTGGTCTCCCCTGGAGCCCACTGTGTATTGTGCTATTTACTGTCGTTCTAGTACTGTAATATTGTGTGCCTTGTTCTCTAATCTCATAAAGAGGTTAGTAGAGAGTGTTTAGTAATAAATACATATATTTTATATATACCTTGTGTGGTTCTCCTTTCATTTGGTCATTCAAGAGGTTATATACTGGTAAAACAAGCTGCTTTACATTCCTTCAAGACTTAGCCTGAAGGCTGCTCTCCACAGCTACCACTAGGATAGCTTTCTATAAAGGTTGTCTTTAACCTAATCATCAATAAGGGTCGTTTGGACTGGTGCAAGGTGCCCACTTTAATTAGTGGACAGCATATACCAGGCCAACTTCTCACATTGGTGGCAGCGGTGGATTCAAGCTCGCTATTGTTTTACCCAGATAATCTCAGTGAGTGACTAACTGAAAACCACTAAAGGTACTTGGGTACATATAAATCAAGTCTAGAATAAGGTAAGTTCTACTGAACTTAGAGTTGGGTAAGTCAAGGGTCTAGCACACCCTTTCTTCAACTCAAGAGAGTCTCGGTTCCCACTAGAGTAGGTAGGTGCATACACCACACTAGAATGTCTTCAAGGCCTGAAGTCAGTGACTCCTTGCCAACTAAGTATGACCATCTCACATTCCAAGAATTGAGAAACATGTGTGCATCAAGGAAACTGAAGACAGGGAAAAATCCAAACACCCAAAAGCTCATAGTGACTTTGCTTTTAGATGACCTCAGAAAGACCCCAGGGTCTGATGAGGCAGGCAAAGGGGGTGGGACAGCAGAAGAGGAAAGGCCAGGGAGTGAAAACCTCAATGACCTGGACTCTGATGCTGGCCAGGAGGATCAAAATGATTCTAACCTGGAACAGCCAATCCTTCCTGAAGGTGAGGAAGGAGGCCCCAGTGGGCCTCTCTTTACCCCACCTGAAAGGGTTAACAGTTTACCAAGAAGATCCAGATCTCCTTCTCTGGAGTCTAATCATTCTGGTACATCTGTAGGGAGCTCTGTTTCGCATAGGACTTCTGCTTCTCATAAAAGGGAGTCCTCTTATGAGAAGAAGTGCCAACTGCTTGAGTTTGAGAGAGCTAAGCTCAGGATCAAGAGAGAGCAATTGGCCTTAGACAGGGATTCCCTGGAGCTTCAGAGAGCTTCTCAGAAGTTGGGGCTAGAGCCCCATGGTGGCAGCCACAGTGTCCCTAGAGGTAGAGATCATACTCATGACCATAAGAACCTGAACAAGATTGTCCCTCCCTACCAGAGTGGGGATGACATCCACAAATGGATAACTGCACTAGAGAGGGCCTGTAAGGTACAGAGGGTCCGTCCCTCAGGAGCAGTGGGCAGCAATCTTGTGGCTCTCCTTTGCAGACAAAGGTAGAGACAAGCTCCTCACTGTAAGAGAAGAGGATGCTGATAATTACAAAGTCCTGAAGAGTGCTCTGATTGATGGGTTTGGCCTAACCACTGAACAATACAGGTTAAAGTTCAGAGATACCCAGAAGGCACAGACTCAGGACTGGGTTGACTTGGTTGATTGTGCTACTAAGGCTCTGGAAGGCTGGTTACTTGGCAGTAAGGTGTGTGATTTCAAAGGATTGTATAATTTAATCATGAGAGAGCAGATCCTAAATAACTGTCAAAATCAACTGTTGCATCAGTACCTGGTGGACTCGGATCTGACCTCTCCCCAAGAATTGGGCCAGAAGGCAGACAAATGGGTCAGAACCAGGGTGAGGCAGAAGGTTCAGAACCAAGGTGGTGACTCCAAGAAGCAGGATTCTAAAAACTCAGATAAGGGTGGGGAGAAGGGTAAAGACCAGAAGTCTTCTCAAGGGCCCCAAAAATCTGCATCTGGTGGGAGTCACAATCCAACAAGGGAAAAGGCAAGAAGAAACTATGGTGTCAAATCTGTAAACAGAAGACCCATTGGGCAAGTGATTGTACCAAGTCCAAGGACTCAACTCCAACCACCACTGCCCCAAAGGCAACTGTTCCCCCTAGTTCAGCTCCAAGTGGTGGTGTTCCAAATAAGGGTGTAGTAGGGTTAACCCTGGGATCTGAGATGGACTCTGGCCTAGTCAGAGTTCCAACTCAGGCTATGTTGATCTGTGATGGAGGCATGGATATGGCCTCCTTATTTGTAAGCCCCAGTAATCTGGGCAAATACAGACAACAACCTATTATAAATGGAAAAGAGGCCTTGGCATTCAGGGACACAGGAGCAAGTGTCACAATGGTGACAAAGGATATTGTGGCTCCTGAGCAAATCATACTTGGTGAGATGTACCAAGTGACCAATGCTAGCAATGTCAGGACAGACCATTCCTTGGCAGTTAATTTCTCCTGGGGAGGGGTAACTGGCCCCAAGAAGGTTGTGGTAAGTGCAGACCTCCCTGTTGAATGCTTGTTGGGCAATGATTTAGAAACTTCAGCTTGGGCTGAAGTGGAACTCAGGACTCATGCAGAAATGTTGGGTATCCCTGCAGATGTGTTTGCTATGACCAGGTCACAGGCAAAAATGTCTAACACTGAACAGGTCCTGGATCCTGGAAAATGGACCAGGCACCTTCCAAGAGAAGGAGCAGTAGGGTTAAGGCAGTGTCTTCCCCCTGCCTCAGAATCCAGATCAGTCTCTTGAGGGAGCTGATCTTAGTCCTGAAGAAGGAACTGTCCCAGATGAGCTTGAGCCTGATCAGGTTGAGTTCTTGGGGACAGGGGCCCTTCCAGGGCAGATCTGAGCCAGGAGCAACTGAGCAGCCCCTCTCTGAACCCCTCAGGCAGCAAGCTGCTGCTGAGGCTGCTGGGAGTGCTAGTGGGTCCCATAGGATCTACTGGGATGATGGACTCCTTTACTCAGAGTGTAGAGACCCCAACCCTGGAGCCACCAGGAGGTTGGTTATACCTCTGAAGTTTAGGAGCTTCCTATTGACACTAGCACATGATATCCCATTGGCAGGTCACCTAGGCCAAAACAAGACTTGGGACAGAATTGTCCCTCACTTTCATTGGCCTCATATGTCTGAAGACACAAGGAGTTTTGTCACTCCTGTGTCACCTGTCAAGCCAGTGGTAAGGTAGGTAGCACTACAAAGGCCCCCCTGATACCACTACCTGTGGTGGGGGTTCCCTTTGAGAGGGTAGGGATTGACATTGTTGGTCCCCTGGATCCTCAAACTGCATCTGGGCACAGATTTATACTGGTGGTGGTGGACCATGCCACTAGGTATCCAGAGGCAATTCCCCTTAGAACTACCACAGCTCCTGTGGTGGCAAGGGCCCTCCTGGGAATCTTTTCCAGGGTGGGTTTTCCTAAGGAGGTAGTATCAGACAGAGATGCAAACTTCATGTCTAGTTACTTAACTGCTATGTGGAAGGAGTGTGGTGTAAATTATAAATTTACCACCCTTATCACCCACAATGCAATGGCTTAGTTGAAAGGTTCAACAAAACCTTAAAGGGCATGATTAAAGGTCTCCCAGAAAAGCTTAGGCGCAGATGGGACATACTTTTAGCCCTGCCTTCTCTTTGCTCTACAGAGAGGTTCCACAGAAGGGGGTTGGTTACAGCCCATTTGAGCTTCTGTTTGGACATCCAGTTAGGGGTCCATTGTGTCTAGTGAAGGAGGGATGGGAGTTACCTCTCAAAACCCCTAAACAGGATATTGTGGACTATGTACTTGGTCTCCGCTCCAGGATGGCTGAGTACATGAAGAAGGCAACTAAAACCTTGAGGCTAGCCAGGAATTGCAAAAGGCCTGGCATGACCAAAAGGCTGTGTTGACTGTTTATCAGCCAGGACAGAAAGTATGGGTGTTGGAGCCTGTGGCCCCAGCAGCCCTCCAAGACAAGTGGAGTGGCCCTCATACAATTATTGAGCAAAAGGGAGAGGTTACCTACCTGGTGGACCTAGGAACTCCCAGGAGCCCCCATAGGGTGCTCCATGTCAATAGGCTCAAACCATATGTTGACAGGGCAGACATGGGCTTGCTCATGGCTACTGATGAGGGACAGGAGGAAGAGAGTGATCCACTCCCTGACCTGCTCTCACAGAACCCTGATGATGGTTCAGTAGATGGTGTAGCCTTGGCAGGCAGCCTCACTGACCAGCAGCAAACTGATTGCAGAAAAGTGCTCAACCAGTTTAGACATATGTTCTCACTGACTCCAAGTCATACTACCTGGTGCACTCATGAAGTGGACACTGGGGACAGTCTGCCTGTTAAAAATAAGATTTACAGGCAACCTGACCATGTCAGGGACTGCATCAGGACTGAAGTCCAGAAGATGTTGGATTTGGGTGTGATTGAACCCTCAGATAGCCCTTGGGCTAGTCCAGTAGTCTTGGTACCTAAACCTCACACCCAGGGTGGTAAGAGAGAGATGAGGTTTTGTGTTGACTACAGAGGTCTCAATGCAGTCACTAGGACTGATGCCCATCCAATCCCTAGGGCAGATGAGCTCATAGACACTTTGGCCTCAGCCAAGTTTCTGAGCACATTTGACCTGACAGCTGGCTACTGGCAGATCAGACTAGCTGAGGATGAAAAAGCTCAAAACAGCATTTTCAACCCCTAGTGGGCACTACCAATTTGTGGTGATGCCCTTTGGTTTGAAGAATGCACCTGCCACTTTTCAAAGGTTGGTGAACAAAGTCCTTACAGGTCTGGAAGCCTATAGTGCAGCTTATCTAGATGATATTGCTGTCTTTAGCTCCACCTGGGAGGATCACCTGGTCCACCTGAGAAATGTTTTGGAGGCCCTGCAGAAAGCAGGCCTCACGATCAAGGCCACCAAGTGCCAGATAGGGCAGAGTCAAGTTGTATACCTGGGCCACCTTGTGGGTGGAGGCCAGGATCAACCATTGCAGAGCAAAATCCAGACCATCATGGACTGGGTTGCTCCAACCACCCAGACTCAGGTCAGAGCTTTCTTGGGCCTGACTGGGTACTATAGGAGGTTTGTCAAAGGGTATGGATCTATAGTGACCCCTTTGAATGACAACCTCCAAGAGAATGCCAAAGAAAGTTCAGTGGACAGTCAGCTGTCAAAAGGCATTTGATGACCTGAAGCAGGCCATGTGCACTGCTCCCATTCTGCAAAGTCCTGACTACTCCAAACAATTCATTGTCCAAATAGATGCATCTGAGTTGGGGGTAGGGGCTGTGTTATCACAATTGAATGATGAAGGTCAGGATCAGCCAGTAGCTTTTATTAGCAGAAGGCTGACCCCAGAGAGAAACGTTGGTCAGCCATTGAGAGGGAAGCCTTTGCTGTGGTTTGGGCTCTGAAGAAGCTGAGGCCATACTTGTTTGGCACTCACTTCATTGTTCAGACAGACCATAAGCCCCTCTTATGGCTAAAACAGATGAAGGGTGAAAACCCCAAACTTTTGAGGTGGTCCATTTCCTACAGGGGATGGACTATACAGTGGAACATAGACCTGGGAGTAACCATGCCAATGCAGATGGACTCTCCAGATATTTCCACTTAGAACATGAAGACTCAACTGGTCAAGGTTAATTTAATGTCCTGACATTTGGGGGGGGTGTGTGTGTGTAGGAAAGTAGGATCTGCTTCTTATAGTTACCCCCACTTTTTGCTGATGTTTCACTGTTTTTGACTTAGTCTGACTGGGATCCTGCTATTCAGGACCCCAGTCTATCTGCTTTCTCCTCTAAATTGATTGCATGTACTTTAGGTACACTCCAGATTGGATTCTGGGGTACCCTTATAAGTCCCTAGTATATGGTATACTATGTACCCAGGGCATAGGTACTTCAGAGGCCTCCCAGGGGCTGCAGCATGTATTATGCCACCCCTGAGAGGCCATTCAAAATGACACAACAGGTCTGCTACTGCAGCCTGTGTAAGGTGGTGCATGCACCCCTTACTTCGATATAGGTTCACTATATCTATCCTAATCACTGCACATGTAAACCTATCAGTCACCCCTATGGCAGGCCTCATCAAGCCTGAAGGCAGGGTGCTGGGTTTTATGTGAGAGGGTGCCCATGCATGAGCAGAGCCCCTCTACAGCCTTCGGAACCACTATTCCGGGGTTGTCTGTGATGCAGCCAACCATATACTCTTAAGTGCATTATGACCTCGCGGTAAATGCTAATTTTAAAACGGCTGCAAGGAATTATGTCGTGTTTGGTGTCAAACACCTTGGAATCATACCTCCACACCAGTAACTGGTGTGGGAGGTATGATTCCTCCCTCCTAGAGGGAGAAATATGACAGCACTGGTACACCCGGTACCAGCTTCACAGAGCCCTGGCATCACAAAATGGATGTTGCCAGCCACAGACACGAGTCTGCCCTCCTGCTGCTGGACGAAACTCCGGCAGGGGAGCCTGGACAATAGGTTTCCTGTCACAGGGAGGTGTGACCACCTCCCAGACAGGCTTTAGTGTATTGGGGCTGGGTGGGTGCACTCCGAGTGCTTTGATGTCTGCACTGGGGGCACATTTGGTGTCCCTGTGCATAGTCCAGCTCAAACCGGTTGCAGGGGCTATCATCCCCTGCTCTGGCGCGAAACTGGATAAAGGACATGGGTGTAGCCACCCCTCTGTCCTGACCCTCCCATAGGTGGGTCCCCAGAGTTTGTCCCACCCCTTCCTTGGGTATAAAGTAGGAACCCCTGACTACAGGACTTTAGATTTTACCTGGACTAAACTCTGCAACAGAAACCAAGTAACCTTCGACGATCTACGCTTTGCTGGACGACTGAAGAATCTCCCTTGGAGTAAAGGAGTTACTCCCCTGCAAGGCAGGCACCTCAACGCATCTGACTGGTTTGCATCTACGCAGCTCCCGACGGACTCCGAAGATTTTGCAACACAGGAGGTGGGTTTCCAACCTTCCCCAAGCCCGACTAGTGCTCTCAGCAAACCTGAGACCCGCAGCCCTCGTGGGGACCGTGCAACCCGAACCCCTGGACACCGTGCACATTTGCAGCAGCATATGCTTCTAGGCGATCCCTGAGGCTGTGCTTTGGGCTACTTGTAGTCCACGCCCTGAGCAGTGTTTCCACCAAAGATTACTGGCCTATACTCCACGAGTGTTCTGTGGGCTGGTATTGTGCGATTCCTCTCGAGGTCCCTTCGCGATCCCTGGTCTGTTGACCTGTGGGTCCCCGAGGAGGCAACTTTAACTTTCAGTGGGCTTTCCTGGTTGCTCCAGACGTGCCCTGACTCTCCATCGCTTGGGGAGTCCCCAGGACCTTGCTAGTCCTCACAGAAGCATCATTACTCTGACCGCATGGGTTGCAGTTGCCAAGGCTTGTTGGTCTCCAATCCGGAAACTGACCCCTCAACACTCGACATCCTTCGTGGGACAGCTCGCCTGCGGATCCTGGTTGTCGTCGACGTCTCCTGGTCCCCGTGGCTGCAGAGTCAAGCTTCACCTCTTCACACCTGAAGCACCCGACATCGGTGGGCATTCGATTGCTCCGCTCCTGGTCACGTGAAGTGACCCAGACTTTGTCCCCTCTGCTTTCAGGTTCTTCTCATCTCCGATCCAGGCTTGGGTCACACCGGACACGTTTCTTCTCCACGGCAGCAGCACTTCTTCGCATCACACCATTGAAAACGATGAGGGTTTCCGACACCACTTGACCCCTATGCACCCGGCTTCCCTGGGCTAGATAACACAGTTACCTCGGTACTCACAAGGGTGCTGGCCTTAGAACCTTCTAAGTTTAACTGGGTTTGCTTGAAGTCCTCTCCGAAGTGTCCTTAAACTCTAAATTTCCAACCGCGACTTTCCCATAGAGTTGTACGAAGCTCGCGTCTGTGTTCCCACACTGCACCTCGCTCCTCCGTGGGTCCCCTGTGTCACTACCTTGGGTGGTTCCTTGGGGTCCCAGCGATTCTACGTGCTCTAGGCACTGTCTAGTCAAGTCGTGGTTGTTATACCACTTTCTTAATATATGGTTTGGTCTCCCCTGGAGCCCACTGTGTATTGTGCTATTTACTGTCGTTCTAGTACTGTAATATTGTGTGCCTTGTTCTCTAATCTCATAAAGAGGTTAGTAGAGAGTGTTTAGTAATAAATACATATATTTTATATATACCTTGTGTGGTTCTCCTTTCATTTGGTCATTCAAGAGGTTATATACTGGTAAAACAAGCTGCTTTACATTCCTTCAAGACTTAGCCTGAAGGCTGCTCTACACAGCTACCACTAGGATAGCTTTCTATAAAGGTGGTCTTTAACCTAATCATCAATAAGGGTCGTTTGGACTGGTGCAAGGTGCCCACTTTAATTAGTGGACAGCATATACCAGGCCAACTTCTCACATAGCCTACTAAAAAAGGTATAAAAACATTGTCATTAAACCAGTGTCTAAAAACATCTAAAACATGCTATATGTGAAAAAGGATGCAATTAAAAATTCAAAAGCTCTACAAGTCCACTAAAGAGTCAATATACGATCAGACCGACTGAGCACATCAAAAGCCATGGTGCTCAGTGAGAGCAAAAAAAATTAAAACAAAACCATGTTTCATTCCAATTAGGTCTTGTTTTGGAAAAAGGCTGAATTGTTCCCATCACACGGAGAGCCAAATGTTGTGTGTCCTGTGTGGGAGACGCAACATCACTGTTGCTCGCATTTGCAGACGACGGTGATCTTCAGTTCCAACAGCAGCTGCTGAGGAAACACTCGATACCCGTGTGCTTGTTGTAGAGCCGTTGACCATTCCGCAAGGAGCTGAAGCATCCTGTGTAGGCTCCAAGAATGCCATCAACAAGGGAATACGCTGAGGACACTGATACACGTGGGCCTTTAAGGGGTCCAGTAGTACGTCTATGCCCGGTGGTGCAATCGATGGAAGGGTCAGACATGTCCAACACGCATTCGTATCCGCAGAATAGGCAGCGGAACACAGGCAAGATACAGTCAACCCAGACTGGTCTGAACAATAGGAACCAATGCTTGCTTAGCTCCCGAAGCAGAGGTGTACCCAGATGGAGTGCCATGCATTCACAACAACGTTGCACCAGCAGTGCTTTTTCCATCTCTCGATGATCTGGGCCGTCCATTGAAAAGCAGGAAAATAAAAATCAGGATAACCACTACAAGTAGTAGGACCAGCGGAAGCCCTCTAAAAACGCTTCCCAATACGGTGTGTATGAATGCTGGAATAACTAATATCGTCTGAAAGGTGCTCAATAGTCTAGAACCTATACCTTTAAGTAGGTGCATGATCCCTCTCGTATCAGACATGTTAAAGATACGATAAACCATTTTCCCGAAATGGAGTGGGAAATTCGTACGGACTAGTGCCCGTATCTCAGATGAAGACCTTTGCTTCCTGGAGATCAAACGTCTCTCGGGCTGAGGTTAAGGCCACATCTTTCTGAAAAAGCATGGCTTTCAGTCTGCTCAGAGAATCAAACCATATTAAGGAAACATTCAATGAGGGGCATAGCGTTGCCTCCCTAACTGTGTGGGTTGGTGGAAACAATACTTGCATACAACAAGTAACCCTGGAACTCACTGTGACCAGATATGCGATGCCCAGTACCATCCCACAACAGCCTTGATCATTCAGCATCAAATAGGTCCCATTCGCGAGTAATTCGAACACCGGATAAATCACAGCAGCTGGGGAACCTTTCAAGTGACAGGACAAGTAAGCAACCTAAGCATTACAGGCTCCGTGAAGCGAAATGTCTTTGCAAACTAGAGACCCACTTAAAGCACTTTCACAGTTTGTACTGCTGAGAAAAATTTCAGTGTCCCCATTCCTGCATCTAAATCTGTACGGTAATTCCCAGTACTCGTGTATGTATCCTTTCCCAGTGCTTCATACAGGCCTACCTGATGGTATTTGAGACAGTATTGAAATTGGAATGTCGTGACTGGCAGTGTAATATAGCCATGGATTAACCATTCTGTGGAAGGTGACTCAGCCACGGTGAAAGGTAATTGGTCCAATTTTTCAATGTGAAACATGGTATATTTTGCATCTCTGCGTGCCATAACCATCGGTCTTTACGTTAGATTTTATACAGAGAACAGGGTTGCGCTGTTGATGTAACGCCAGGGCACGTGGTCAGAACGCAATGATTGCGGCGTCCAGCTCAATAATAGATTGGATCGCAATTGCGATTGTCCGTGCTGTAGAATAGACAAATCTTGTTCAATTATATTTATTGCAGAAGACACAATGTTGCCCAGTGAAAAAAATTCTAGATCATAGTGTGGTCATACCATTGTCGACCACTGCCAAAGCCTTTTCTAGGTTAACCCGATCAGATTCACGTAGTCTCTCAGCAGCCTCTTGTTGAGAGATTATCCATAGCTCGTTGTAAATAGCATACAAGAAACGCTTCTGACATGGCTTCTGGTGACCTAACAAAAAAATCCCTAAGATCCATGTCATCTGAGAGAAGAGATAAGTGTTGTTTCACTTGGGACAGTGTCGAGGTCTTTAGCCACTCTTGGCATAACTTCCCAACACTGTAAGATGTCACCACCCCGAGTGTTCTGATTGTAAATAGCGCTGATCAGGCCTATGGATACTAAACCCTTCGGTGGTACCCCTGAATCTTGACTGACACCTATTTGTGTCGATAGGCCAAACCATCCATCCCTTCCAATTGGGGTCTGATGAATTGTAAGAACCATTCTGTAGCATGGCATCTAATGTATCCGCACTGTGTTGTGTGTAATTTTGCCAACCCTCAAAGTGTGTAAGTGAGGGAATCCGAGGTGTGTTCAAGTCTTTGATCTTGGCTAGTCCAAGACAGGAAGTCTGCTGCACTGTCTCGTTCAGGAAAATCATTTGATGTGTGTAATGATGATAGACGGCGGAGAGTGAGTAAATCTTGAAGTTTATTTCAGAGGAGGCACAGTACGTGTAGTAGATATAAAATCCAACAGTAACTGACAATACTCAAAGCTCTGGAACATGGAACCAGGAGTGTACACGCAGGTACATGGTTCCATATTCCAAGCAGGGAAATGGGCACGGGGAAAAAGGAAGGGAGAGGAGGGGATGTAACACATCTCATCCCTAACAATGGAAGAACAGGGGAAGAGAAAAGAGGAAAAAAAATTAAAAGTAGAAAATCAAGACAAATATCTAGTAGGTACGAACCTGGGTCTGTTATTACCTTTTACTCTGGATGCTATAGAATGGGCAGGATGAGAGGAGTTACTATAAGAATTAGGAAACACCCTCAACGGTAAAGCTTCTTCACTGTCTGTGCTAAATCCTAGAGACCTACATTTGGCAACTCTCCTAACATTCCACACTCTTCCATCCTGGGTAATGATACTATTCTTGCGAACCTTAACGATCTTGATGGGATGACCAAACTTGGAAACCCCCTTCGTCAAAAAACCAGGTTTCTTGATCCTGACCCACTCTCCTACATTGAAATCAGGTATCTTCACATTCATTTTAGAGTCAAACAAGACTTTCATCTTGTCTTGCCTTTCTTCCACACGCTTAGCGACCAGATTGACATCGATGGTGTCATCAGCCTTGTTAACCTTCTTAATCCACCAAGGGCAAATATCTGAAATAGGATCTCTGCCCTTCAAAAGTCTGAAAGGACTCACTCCCGTCACAGAGTGGGGAGTGATGCGGTACATCCACAACCTCTTTCTTACCACATCTCTCCACGGTTCACTGGACATGCAAGCAGATTGGATACCATCCTTAAGAACACGGTTAAACCGCTCCACTTGGCCATTCTCTCTCGGTTCGTACAGAGAAGTGGTCACATGCTTAATGCTACACATATGCAGGAAACTCTCCATCTCCTGAGATGTGAGTTGTACCCCATTGTCTGTCACTAGAACTTCGGGGAACCCCTCACGCGCAAAAACTTCTTTAAAAAAATTGATGATGACCGGAGTGGAGGCGCTAGCCACAAATTTTACTTCCGGCCACTTGGAATGGTAGTCTATCATGACAAGGGCGAAACGGGCATTAGAAGGCAAGTGTCTGAAAGGACCCGAAACATCAAAAGCTACCTTTTGCCAAGGACACTCAGGCCAGGAGACAGGCCTGAGAGGGGCAGAAGAAACCTGGAGCATCTTGTCACTACTGATGCAGTCGGGACATTCTCTCACAGCCCTATCAACCATTTTGTCAAGACCAGGCCACCAAAAATTGGCCCGGATAAGACGTTTCATGGAGGACATACCTAAGTGTCCCTGATGAGCAAGTGATAAAATCTTCTTTTGCATGGAAACAGGAGGAATAATCTTTCCTCCTTTGAAGAGCAATCCACCATCCTCCTCAATCTCATTGGAGACATGGCAAAAAGGAGCAATTTCAGCAGTGGCAGACTTTTCTTTGGGCCAACCCTTTTTCACACACTCAATAACTAGCTGACATATAACATCATTATTCATTTCAGTGACCCACTCAGATTCTGGCAAACACAGAAATTCATGAGAAACGAAATCCTTGATGGTGGCAACTATATCCACTTCTTGTTCATCAAAGGAAACACCAACCTCAGCACAAGGTAATCTGGATAAAAAATCGGCAGTAACATTGCTCTTGCCGGGGACATACACAACCTCAAAATCATATTCTTGTAATCTGGAAGTGAGACGAGCAATGCGGGCTGTAGAGTTCCAACCCCCACCAGGAGATAATATTCCAACAAGTGGCTTATGATCAGTCCTAAGAGTAAATCTGTTTCCCCACACATAGTTGCGGAAATGTTCGATGGCCCAAATGCATGCTAACAACTCTTTCTCGATGACAGCATACCTTCTCTCAGTAATAGAAAGAGTCCTAGAAGCAAAAGCTACACACCACTCTTCTTTACCGGAGCACTGGCTAAGTACACCTCCTAGACCGTAAAGACTAGCATCAACAGTAATTACACATCTTTTATTAAGGCAAAAAGACTTCAGGGTGGGAGCATTGACAATTTCGTTTTTGATTAGTTTGAAAGCCGTCTCTTGTCTCTCAGACCAGACAAACTCAGTGGATTTCCTGGTCAACTCTCTGAGGGGCTCCATCTTAGTGGCAAAGTTTTGTATGAATTTGCTGTAATATTCACACAAGCCCGCAAAAGAGAGAAGTTTCTCTCTATTGTCGGGAGAGGGTGCATTAATGATGGCATCTACTAAAGACTTTTTGGGCACTACACCATCTCCTGAGAGAGTATGACCAAGGTATTCCACTGATTTGCAGAAAAATTTACACTTACAAGCCTTAAGTGTCAAACCACACCTTTTCAACCTCTGGCAAACTTCCTCTAAGTGTTGAGAATGATCCTCTTCACTTTTAGAAAAAATGAGGATATCGTCCTGAAAACATTTTACAAAATTGCTGACATCCTTAAAAATATGATACATGGCCCTCTGAAATACAGACGCCGCTGACGCCAGGCCAAAAGGCATCCTCTTGAACTGAAATAGCCCATGGGGTGTGATAAATGCGGTATAATGTTTAGAATCTCCCGTAAGTTCAATTTGGTGGTACGCAGACCGAAGGTCGAGTGTGGAAAAAATGCAGGCACCATCCAACATGCACACCATTTCATTTATATTGGGAAGAGGATGGCAATCAGCCACTAGACTGGCATTCAATGCTCTCATATCAACACACAACCTAATACTTTTGTCAGGTTTTTGGGCCAAAACTATAGGAGAAACCCATTCAGATGACTCAATTTCTTCAATGATCCCACCCAGAACCATGTCATCCAACATCTTCTTCAATTCATCTCTAATGCTAATGGGTACCCCCTTAGTTTCTGTTTGACAGGAATAGATCCCTCTCTCACTTTGATTCTGTGGCTGAAACCAATAAGTTTGCCAAGTTTTTCAGAGAACACACCAGGGAATAATTTGGTAAAATCAGGACCAGCAGGAGTTAACTCTTTTGTAATCTCAGGACCCGCAGAGGTTAACGCTAGTACAGACACGGGCTCCCTATCTCTGGGGTTCAGCACAATACCCAGCTTGGCTTGGTCCCGCCACCCTAAGACATTAACACCTTTAAACGCTACATAAAGTTTGATTATAGCAGTGTTCTCTTTAAATTCAATAAGCACTTCCTTGAAACCTATGAAATCGATATTGGAACCGTCAAAGTTCTGTGCTACAATATCAGGTTTGCACAAGGAGTTTAGGTCAAACAGATCCCCAAAGGATTCTAAGCAATAATTTTTAGTGATTATGGTCCAAGGTGACCCAGAGTCTGCCATTAACTCCAACTTTCTTCCAAGCACATGTACAAGACATTTGGGGGGCAAATCTTGTCGGCTTCAGAAAGGTCAAATGAACCTAGGATGGAAACCACAATACCAGACTCTAAATTGTCCTGGACCTGGTCACAACTTGAAATATCGCAAGATACACAAGAAACTTTCCCTTTGGAAGAGGACGGAAAACTCCTCTTTGTGTCCGGGACACTCTTCCTGGTATCTCTGCACATCTTGGAAAAATGGCCTGAACGTCCACACTTACTGCATTCTTTACCTATGGCAGGACAACGAGGAAATGATGCTAAGTGCCCCGGATTTCCACACCTGTAACAGTAGAAATTTTTTTGGTTAGGATTACCCTTATAGTTGGGTAAATCTTTCGAAGTGGCAGGATTTACACTGTTAACTTCACTGGAAGTAAGATTTTTGGTCTCTTTGTTAAGAGACTTCATCCACTTCTCAGATTGCTCCAATGCTTTGGCCGTACTGATGGCAGCCTCTAAATTGGGGTCACCCATTATCCAAAGTTGCTCCTGAACTTTTTTGCTTCTTACGTGGACAATGATTTGGTCTCTAATCATTTCGTCAGTTATTAAACCAAAGTTGCAGTGTAAAGATAAAGCACGGAGAGCAGTTAAGAATTCGTCAAAGCTCTCTCCCTCTTCTTGGGCTCTGGTATAGAATTTAAATCTGTTTAGAGCAAGACTAGTGGTTGGTTTAAACCTGCTCTCAATTCGCAAAATGGCCTCATCGTATACATTGTGATCACCACTAGATCTAATAGGAGGGAGAGTTCTATAGACTACCTGTCCTTCAGAACCTAAACAGTGGAGGAAAATGTTCTTCTTCCTCTCTGCAGACATGCGTTCACCATCAATAGCTTTTAAATAAGTGATGAATTCTTCCTTCCATCTTGTCCATGGAATGGGTGGTTCTCCCTTGACTTGTAGAAATTTTGAAGGTGGTTCAAACTGCATTGTACTAATACAGAGGTAATATCAACAGAGTGAACATAAAATACAGTTCAAGACCGTGAAAATGAGCACATTAATAAAATGAATGCAGCATGAAAAAATGCATTGTACCATAAAATGGAAATAAGGAAACTGGACTTGTCACCAATTGTATAACACTGTAAAATACTGAAGGTGTGCCAGTCACAGCAGAAACTGGACATAAACTGGACTTGTCACCAATTGTATAACACTGTAAAATACTGAAGGTGTGCCAGTCACAGCAGATAAGCAGAAAGTGCAAATAAGAAATGCGTTAAATGTGCATGTCACTGAGCCGGTAAGTAGCGAAATTGAGAAGTAAAATTGTAAAATCCAAGGTGTGCCTGCCACCGATGAGGAACAGGCTTTCCTACCTCTGTACACAAAGAAGGTGTGCTCATCACCGTGTGAAGGAGGAACACGAGAGAGCTCCTAAAAGGTGAGCCCCTTGTCAGAGTGAAACTGCCAACGCTCAAGGTATATGGGAAGATGAACAGGTTGCGAAACGGGCAGTTGTAGAAGTTTTGCCTTCCGATATGCACACTGACTGAGTGGCGGTCTTTGAAATGCGCTGACAGCCAAAACTGGAGTGAAAACGGCAAAGTCTTGTTGATCCCCTTGTAAAGTATAGGGGAATCCTGTTCCAAAATGGCCGCCGGCGTGATGATTCACGGCGTGCCAAACGTAAGGAGCGTAGGAGAGGCGTGCAGCAAAGGAGACACGGTAGCTAAGCAACAGTGGGCAGGTGTGACGCGACCAGGCACGTCACAATGGTTGAACAAGCAACGCAGATGATGCAAGGCGGTCCGAGTAGAAATGGCCGTTGCTCCCCAAAAATTGCCAAAAAAACTTGAAATAGTGTCAGAGGAGTGCCGAAAGGTCAACAAACTCACGGTTTGGACAGAAATGCTCCCAAGAGTCACGCGGATGAAGCGGAGCAGCACAGAAGTACAGGAAACAGCAGGAACAGGAAAACGGGTCCGGGAAGACTTCGCAGCACCTGTGCCTCTGGTAAGACGTAGCTAACGAAGTCCTCGGTAGATCGTCGCCAATTGTAATGATGATAGACGGCGGAGAGTGAGTAAATCTTGAAGTTTATTTCAGAGGAGGCACAGTACGTGTAGTAGATATAAAATCCAACAGTAACTGACAATACTCAAAGCTCTGGAACATGGAACCAGGAGTGTACACGCAGGTACATGGTTCCATATTCCAAGCAGGGAAATGGGCACGGGGAAAAAGGAAGGGAGAGGAGGGGATGCAACAATGTGGTATGAGGCATGCTCTAAATAAGGCCTCAGTTCCCTGAACTTGCCAATCTTTAGTCCCCCAGACAGATTGAGTATATAGTGTCTTTCCAAAAGTCAAAACCATGTACATACAGCTGGGCAATAAAAGAAGCAGAGTATATCAGCTTAGTGTCAGTGAGCATATTTTTCTTTGCAGGTGTAGGTGCAAGCTTATAGTAATAAGAGGTTGGGTCTGAAGTGTTAAACCTAGAAAAATAAGCCAACGTCTGTGCAAATGTTGTTGAACTACCTTTTGGCGGTGTTGGGCAATGTTCCCATTGATTGCAAGTGAAAACATTACGTGGGCTACTTGCTTTGTGCAAAAATGGCGACCATAGTGTTGGTAACAAAACATGGTGTCAAAATTAGATGTACCATCATATAACTCATCATTTGAAAATGCAGCAGATTGTTCTAAATCAGACAGCATAGTATGCAATTTCAATGTCCTAATCATCAGAGAGAGTACTAGAGGTGATGATATCACTAAGAGAAATTTCAAATAAATGTGGTATTCTTAATAGTTCAGTAGGACCATATGCATCATAGGAAACTCTGTCCCAAACTATTCCTTCAGGAACTGCTGTAATGTTCACTAAGGAGAAGTCCCTCTGTTCACGGTGTCACGATGCATGCGGTTTCAGGACCAAGTTCACATGTTGTACTGTAGAGCGTTCTGGGAGATAATGTCCATTCAAGAGCAAGAAAAAAGACAGTCACTATACCAATCCAAAGGACTAGGAACAGAAGACCAATTGCAATCCAGAGCTGTAGCCAGGGAAATACAAGGTAAGTCTTTTTCAGCCACAGGTAGAAATCACAAATTCGTTGTTTGTGGGAAACAGGCGGTGGCAATAACTCGGGTTCAGTTGGATCCAACGAGAAATTGTCAAAATCAATGAACTAGCCAGACCCAGTTTGATCTCTCTTTGGTAGCTCAGCAGGTTTCGTGGAACTGGCAGATGCCTCCATTTTAGACATTCACATAGACGTCAGTTTTAGGCCTAATTGAGATCTGTGTTTCATTTGTAGTTTCATGTTGTTCAATTTCAACAGGTACAAGTTGCATTCCATTGTTGGTAACTCCTTCACTTCGCGAAGTGGAGTCTTCAAAAGTTATTAATCTTTCCATCTGAACTTCCTGTATGGTAGCGAAAGGAGATCGGTTGCTACCCAGGAGCCCACGTGGCCTACTGTTGAGTATCGGCCACATAGTGTGGTTTGATCAGATCAATTGAGACGAATCTTGTCTTGGCAGTCGGCAAGAGGCGGAAGTACTGTTCTTGTTCCTTAGTCAGCCAGGACAGGTACAGGCGCTCTGTAAGATGGCCCAAATTCTTTTTTGTCCACAATCCTTTCTTTGACCAGGTTCCCAATCTTCGGGATCCAGGCAGGTCTTGCCGGAACAGCTTTTACTTCTCCAGTGGTGGTGTGTTTTACTTGGACGTTGCTTTGTAATGCCCGGAATTCATTGAGTTACTGTAAAACAGCCAAACTATCATTGATGTCAAATGGTTTTCCATCAGCCACTGTGCTGCCACAGTTGAGGTCTGGTACCCACATTCTTATCCCGAACAAGACTTCATATGGAGTACAGCCCCCAGGGAACTTCTTGGCATGTTGTTTAGTGCCGTCTGGACCCCATATAGTGATTGACCCAACTGCCACGCCAGCCTAATATCCTAGCTGTTAAGGATTGCTTTAAGTCCTGGTTCTTCCTCTCCACAATCTAATTTCCCTCTGGAAGTTTGGGTGTAGCATTGCGGTACTCCTCTGCGTATCATCCCATGGCTTCTTTGTAAGCCTGTGAGCTAAACGCAGGGCCACGGTCGGAATGTAATGTGCCAATTGCGTATGTCCCTATGAAGACTCACAAATCTTTACAACAGTTCGGGCGTCAGCCAAGCAATGAGGCCAAACCCACAGGAATCTAGAGCATGAATCCACTGCGCCCAAGATGTACTTGAAAGCCCTGTCAGATTATAAGGGGCTGTGGTGGTCCAAATAGACACATGCAAGGGGTGTGTCTGATATCAGTAGCGGTGTTTGAGGTGGACGTGCTACGGTGGAACCTTTCATCTGTTGACAGATGTCGCACATAAGGACAAAACCCTTTGTCTGTCTCGTAAGACCTGGCCCCCAATAACGCTGCTTCAGTAGTGAAATAGTCACAGCAATACCTGCGTGTGCTGAACCCAGACCTTCGTGTGCAGCTAGAATTAATCCTAATCTGTGATCCATGTTTGGTATTACTCTATCCCCCACTACTGGAATTTGAGCATACGGAATGTTTTGGGCATCTAACTTGTAGGAGTACTTGAGTGGAAAACCTTTTGGCAAGGCTGAGCTGTTGTGCGTAGCGTTCACAGCTATCATTTGTCTAGCTATCCTCGTACTGGAACGATTGAATGTAGCAATGGCAGCAGTTTGCACTGTCGCCATGGCGACTTAATCAGCCAATGAATTCCCTTCAACGTGCACGCCAACACGCCGATGACTCAATGTGGGTATTACACGAGATTTTTTTCATCTCTGCCACCTGTTCCCAAAGCAACTTCTGCTTTATTGTGCAACCTTTGGAATATCTAAACCCATTCTGACCCCAATAGTGAAGATATTCATTGTATGACTGGACACAATAAAATGTATCGCACACAATGAGTGTGAGGGATTCCCAATCCGTATTTTTTAGTGCCAGTACCAGGGCTTTCCGTTCTGCCAGGTGTGCAGTGCAATCTCCTAGAGACTGCGTATGTGTATTGCTAGGACGGAACTTGCCATCCAGCATACGTCCCTTCACAATCACACATGCTGCTCTGTATTGCTGTTGACTTCCTACGGCAGGTTGGGCAGATTCGTCAGTATAAATGATGTATTCATACTGATCTAGAGGCATTATTTCATTCAGGAGAGGATATTCTTGTTCGTACTGCAGGAATGCTTGCGTTTTTAATGTAGAATCAATGTTGTATGCTACATCTGTTGCAGTGTGAGAATTAGCCCATTGTATCCATCGCGGATGCACTGCTTTTGCGTTTGGAATGCTTGCTTTGGTAACAGCGTCTAAGGTTAGTACCGGAGTCACGACAATTATGCGTTTCCCCTGTGCTAGTGCTCTCTCTCTCTCTCTCTCTCTCACTACAGCAGTTTGTACTGCTGTCAGTATCTTTTCTGTGGATGCAAAATGCATTTCAGCGTTTGTGTACAAATGTGATTTGTATGCTATGGGTACCATTTCGCCTTCATTGAAGGTGAGGTAAGTGTACCCTGATTGACCCGGGACTACACGGATCACCAAATAATGGTATTTACACGTGTGTGTAAGTGTTTGGAAGCTATCATGTCAGCTTGTACGGAACGGAGAATTTCTGTGTGCTCCTGTCTCCACTGTTGGAATGAAAAATCAGGTCCAATTAAGTCGTAGAAAAGTTGAACCCTTTCTGCGTAATCCAAAATGTATGTTCTGCCAAAATTTAGGAATCCTAAAATGGATTGTAAACCCTTCAGAGTCTTTGGAGGTTGGAGCAGCACACATTTTTCTAAAAAAAAGTAGCTGCCAGGCTTTTCCCTTCACTTGATAAGCTCATACCCTAAAAATAGGACATTGAGGTGGGCGACTTGATTTTTAAAGCTAAATTTGCAACCCACAGTGGCAAACCCCAGAATTATGTTGTTCACCCTGTTCAAGTGATCCAATAACATCGTCAGTCAGATAAATATCATCTACGTAGGACAATGCCTCCTCATCACAATTTTGAAGTAACTGTTACTGTTGCCGAGAACAACCCGGGTCTATTCTTATACCCTTAGGGCAGTCTTCAGAATTGGTGTTGAGAGCAGAGGGCCGAGAATGCTGTCAAATATCTTCTTCCAGACGCTATATTTTGGCAGAAGAATCCATTTGAGATATCCAGTGTTGTTTTGCATTTCTTCCACACAATGTTATTCATAAATGCGGCACTGTGTGCATTTTGTACTGCAAATGTTTGTGTGCGTGTGTTCAAATGCCTGTAGTCTAAAACTAGACGGAATGAATTGTCGGGTTTCATTACGGGAAACAAAGGATTATTCATGGAAAAGGTGCAATTTTCAATCACACCTTGGTATTCAAGTTGATCTAAGATCTCCCTGACCCGTTCCTTTGTGTCATGTTTTATTGGGTACTGCCTCTGTGGAGTAGGAGTAGTTTTTAATGGGATTTCATGGTGAGGTGACTCGGCATACTACCCTACATGATTGCCGTAAAGTGCGGGAGCTAGCGCTAACGCCCACTCCTGCAAGTATGAATATTTTAGTGACTCTGGAATGAGGTCTGAGAAAGCCGGTAAAATTACATCTTCCCCCTTAGGACACTCCATAAGGAACACAGGCGGCCAATCTTTTTCAGCCAAAAGGATATCGCATCCATATGTTAGGTTCTCCCAAAAGAGACCTTTCACTTTCCTGGGTATGTCCCCCTGTATTTGGATCGTAATTTTGTATAAACGATGCAGGACACTTACCCTTGTATCCAGTGATATGTTCATTCAACGCTGCTGTCACCAGAAATTCCATCAGGTTCTGGCGAGCTATTGTTACTTCTGCTGCGCTTACTAGCATCGTCAGAGCCCATTCCCCATTCAGTAGTAGAGTCTTCAGTAGCCTGGGCATTTCTTATTTTAAGGCCAGCTACCTTCTTTTTAAATTGAGGTTTAGTTTTGGGTTTATCTTCTTGTTTGATAATGTAGTCTGAAGTGCGATGTGCGTCTCTTGGCTTGACTCGCTTCTTCTGATCTGCGTTCTGACCACCGTCCTTCCCACTCAGAGTTTTTTAATGAACCCTGAAAAGAACGAGAGGAACGTGTATCAGTATCCGGATACCGGTTAGGTTTTTAATATTATCACGTTTTTAAGATTGTATTTTTATCAGTGGGCTCCTGTTGAGGAGACCCACCTCGTGATTGTGATGCATTCTGCTTATTTTTTTGATTGTTTATTATCCCATTTCTTTTAGAAGAATCGGGTGCTTGATTAGAGTTATCTTTTTCAGAATTACTCGTCACTTGTGGTTTCCCAGGTTTAGGTACCAAGTTATCTCTACCCAGCGAAGCATAGGTTTCTTCGATAATCTTAGGTAGTTCTCGCTCCTGTTGTGCAAGCGTGACTTCCCTCAGGTGTTGCCGTATAGCCGCCGCTGCTGCCTCCCCTTTTATGTTACCTAACATCATTGTTGATACCTGGGCAAAATTGCCTATTAGTTTCATCCCCAAGTACAGGGCAGGTTCTGCCCTGTACTCATTCTGTATTTGTTTCAATACATCTGGTATAACTGCTATTGAGGGGGTACAATGAGTTCTGTTATAAATGGCAGCAAAAACTGTATCCCAAGCGGTACACTCCTCTATCGGGGGAGTTATTCCCATTGGCAGGCACATTGTTAGTATTCTGTGTTTTTCCTGCGGACCCATATGGGGAAATACTACTTCAAGCTGTGGTATTTTCTGTGCTATCCAGAACGGCATTTGCTCATGTTTAGTGGGCATTTTTCCCATAATTTAGAGTTTGTGGGCTGATATTTGTCGTAGTCACTTGAGGTTGACCAGCTTTAGTAATCCTCGCAGGTTGAATTGTAAGTGTTCGCATTACGAACTGTGTAAGGTTTCTGTATAGTTTTATTACATCTATTTAAATTGTACGTAATTCTGCTGCTTGCAATGCATCAATCTCTGGATGTGGTGTGTAAGCAGCTAGGACTGGCCAGGTCGCTCCTTCTCAGCTGAGCGGACTCTAGTCTCACATTTTCTGTGGTGTGGGGGAGGATGCTCTTTAAACCAATTAATATGCTCTTGGTAGTTTAACGGGAGTTCTACGTCCTCGTATGGAAAGTATTCTTCAGGTGTCTCCTCGTCAATGTAAGTATGAAACAAATGTGTGTGTGCATCTGCAGGTGGGAATTTAACTCAAGAATAGAATACCTCTGTTCTGAATGCCTCGTGTGCCTCAATCACAAAGGTAACACTACCACCCATTGCCAGAAGGCTGTATTCCACTAATTTCATAGTAAATGCATGTCTGCAATTTTCTGTAATGTTAAGTGCACCTTCATGCTCTTCTTCCCCTGCAATTGCAGCACTGTCTCCAGTGTTAGACATTTTAAGAGGAAAAGTGAAAAGACGTTTTGCACAATGTGGGGAACTATAATCTTTCAAGCTTGAACAAACCTACAGCCAATACATAGGATACACCTACTCAGCTGCGGCGGATTATCCTTCCCATTCCAGACGTCTCTGGTTAAATGTGAGTAGCAGTCTGAGAAAGCACTACTGAACTACTCAGATTTGATCGTTAAATAAGAACCAAAACCAATGTTGGTGGCGCCATGCCGTGTAGTTCCTAAAAATACATAGGATCTGCGCATTTGTTGGACAACATAAACTAAGGGATTGGTGTCTAGACTGATTCCGGACACCCCCAAAGGATATGTCAGCCTATAGACCAGCTAGCTCACAGTGCCACCATAAGCCCCCTAACCTTACCAAGGAGCAAATAGTTTCTGGCAACCATCAAACATGACATCCCTTGACCCTTCAGGGATCGTGGAAACAGTACAATACCTTTTGCTCAGTCAATCATGCTCACTTAGTCTCAGAGATATACACAGAATAAACGTTGGGGACGTTTTCAATAAGCATTTATTGAACCAGCATCATTCTAGTATAAAACATGTTTGCTGCGACAATTATTAGACAGAAGCAAATGTAAAGACTACAAGCACCAACAAAGTAAATAAAAGGTCGAATTCTACCATGGTGCTAAAACAGTGAATATATGCAGGCATATAAACATGACAGTAATCAAGCATACTCCTACGATGCGGACCCTACCTCAGTGTGCCTTAAGTGCACCTAGCATGTATGTAGGTGTATAGCCAAGAATCCCCTAGGAAAGAGGCAACCCCATTACCTGATGGGAGAGAATGAAGGACCCCCGTCTTGGTCTCGAGTTGGACACCCCGCAAGGGATGTTAGACCACTGTGTGTTGAAGCTTCAGCAGGTCGGGACCTCCGTGTCTTGTGTCAGCGTGGAAGCATCTCCTCTGCTTATCTAGTGAAGTCAGAGGTGCAACTAGAGCCAAATTTCGGGGGGCTACTAAAAATTTCGGGGGCGGATTCTTCCAGCAATATGCAGGGTGGAGATGCAGGGGCTCTAAGAAGGTTTGAAAACATAACAAAGCCTCGATAGCAAGTAAATGGTCTTTTAAAGACCTGTGAAGTACTCGGGTGCAGCTGTGTGTGCGCCCGGGAAGCTGTCTCAGCCAGGCTGACACACATGACGTGGGGGGGGCTGAAGCCCTTTGAGCCCAATGGGCGTTGCGCGCCTGAGTGAAGGTATGGTTCTTTTATACCATAAAGATAGCCTTGGAGTTCCTACCAAATTCAATATGTTGTGAGTACAATCATGTAAATGAGCCTAAATCAATACTTGCAATTATGCAAAGTAGTTCTGTCGCCCTAGGATGAAGATGACCATGACGTTTATACAGAGTATGTTAATCCTGTTATGTACGTCTTGTGCAGGGGACTTTTCTAAGAATCCTCATGCATAATAAATGAGCCTAGTTCCAAGGAAACCAGTCGACATTTATTCAGCACATAACTAGGTAAAAGATCAGTGCTAGAACAGTTATGCAGAGCAAGGTACGGCAAATATAGGTAAAAGCTCGTTTTGCTACTTAGGCCTAGGTTGGGGTACATAACAGACATTCACAAGGTCTGTAACCTGTGCCTCTCTCCGGAGCACAAGGAAGAAGACTGTGATGCCTGTTGCTCATTTCGATCTAAAAAGATCCTGCAGGACTGTCGGGCTTGACGAAAAGAAATGCAGCAGCAGAATATCGAAGACACCCCCAATATCTTTGGAGAAGATATCGAACAGGAAGAAATAGAAGCGTCTGCAGCGGAAGAGGCCTTCTCCATCCAGGACTCAGATTCCGAACTGGCGATTGAGCTGGAGTCCCAGGATGTTCCAGCCGTTTAAGGTACTGAGAGTACCAAAACCCCTTTGCCCACAAAATCTGCTTCCACCAAACAAAATGCATCCGGGCCACCACTGCCATCCGGCCATGGTAGCCACCGAGACTCTGCTTCGAACGCCCGCCTTTGGCTCTGCAACGAAAGCGCAAGTCAAGCCTTCCGGCTCGAGTCGACACCCCACACCTTCGGCCCCTAAAATTTCAGTTCCAAAGGACAAATCTGCCTCAGTACCAAACATTTCGGCACCGAAACAAAGATGCTCCTCAAAAGCCTCCAAAGCCAAATTTGGAAACTATGCAAGAAAAGCTGGATCCAAAACAAGAGGATATTTATATTACTCCAGAAAAAGTCGAAATTAATAAATGCTTCAGGCAAAAGTGTGCGCAGCCAATCATTGGCGTATAGCCAATACACAAGGCCTTTTGGCTATGTATAATAGTGCCCACTGAGACGATATGGAGGAGTTACTCCAATACATCCCAGAGGAGCATAGGAAAAAAGGGCACAAACTAGTGCAGGAGGAAAAATTAATTTCTAATTCCTCCATCAGGTGTGCGCTAGACGCTGCTAATACTGCAGCCAGGAGTTAACACTAGTTCTCCTCAGAAGACACGTATGGCTTCAAATCTCTGGGTTCAAACCAGAGGTACAACAAACTATACTCTGCTCCCTTCAACAAGGAACATCTTTTGGCCCTCAAGTGGATGAATCACTTGAAAAGATGAAAAAGACACAGAAGTGGCAAAATCCATGTAAGCACTTCAGTCACCCTCTAACAGAGGCTCCTTTTGCTGCTCATTTTATAGAGGAGGCTCAAAAGGTACCTCCATGGATGCCACCGCATCTTCCTACAGGCCTCAAACTCAATCCTGGGTGTCTAGTTTTCAGAAATGTCTGGGATTGGTGGATTTCCTAGATGGCCGCCAAGCCTGGGCTCAAAAACGCAGGTGACTCCCTTGGAAAACAAGGTCTTTTTGTAATCAATAATTTTGAAGTCTCCACAGTATGTTTGGGCTGTTTCCTGTTGCGGGCACTAGGCCTACCCACACAAGTGAAGTACCATTTTTATTGGGAGACTTGGGGGAATGCTGGGTGGGTGGAAGTTTGTGGCTCCCTGTAGATTCCAGAACTTTCAATCACAGAAATGTAAGGAAAATGTGTTTTATTTGACAAAGTTTGAGGTTTGCAAGGGATTCTGGGTAACAGAACCTGGTGAGAGCCACACAAGTCACTCCATCCTGGATTCCCCTGGATGTCTAGTTATCAAAAATGTATACGTTTGCTAGGTTTCCTTAGGTGCCAGCTGCGGTAGGGTCCCAAATCCACAGCTAGGCACATTGCAAAAAATGGGTCAGTTTTCTGTGGAAAAACGTGATGTGTCCATGTTGCGTTTTGGGCCATTTCCAGTCACAAGCACTAGGCCTACACACACAAGTGAGGTACCATTTTTATCCGGAGACTTGGGGGAATGCTGGGTGGGTGGGAGTTTGTGAATCCACGCAGATTCCAGAACTTTCCATCACAGAAATGTGAGGAAAATGTGTTTTCTTTTTCTTCACAAAGTTTGAGGTTTGCAAGGGATTCTGGTAACAGAACCTGGTGAGAGCCACACAAGTCACTCCATCTTGGATTCCCCTGGATGTCTAGTTTTAAAAAATGTATAGGTTTTCTAGGTTTCCTTAGGTGCCAGCTGTGGTAGGGTCCCAAATCCACAGCTAGGCACATTGCAAAAAAAGGGTCTGTTTTCTCTGGAAAAATGTGATGTGTCCACATTACGTTTTGGTCAGTTTCCTGTCGCAGGCACTAGGTCTACCCACACAACTGAGGGACCATTTTTATCGGGGGGGGGGACTTAGGGGAACACAGAATAGTAGAACAAGTGTTATTGCCAATTGACTTTCTTTGCATTTCTGCCTTCCAAATGTAAGACAATGTGTAAAATAGAAGTCATTTTGAAAAATGTCCTCTAATTCATGCTTGTATGGGTACCCACAATTTTGGAGATGTGCAAATAACCACTGCTTCTAAACCCTATATTTTGCTCCCATTTAGGAAATATATAGGATTCCTTGATAACTATTTTTCACTCTTTATACTTTACCAAATTAAATGCTAAATACCCGGCACACAATAAAAACCATTGCAAGATGCAGCTCAGTTATTGGCTCTGGGTTCCTTGGTGGAACTACAAGTCCTATATATCCCCACATTCAGAAGGGTCCAGCAGACGTAACGGTATATTGCTTTAAAAATTTGACATACTTATAAGTTACAGGTGAAAACATTGGCACAAATGACTTTCAACTCTATTTCCAATTTTTTTTTATTTCAACTGTTAGTTTCTATAAAAACCTTGACGGATCTACAGAAATGACCCCTTGCTGAATTCATAATTTTGTCTACTTTTCATAAATGTATAGTTTCCCGGGATCCATTATTGCATTCACATCCATTTCTACCACTAACTGGAAGGAGGTTGAAAGCACAAAAAATAGGAAAAATAGGCCTATGTCCCAGTAAAATGCCAAAACTGTATAGAAAAGGGGCCTAGGAGAAAATGACCCCCAAATAGTCAAAAAAAGCCTTAGCACGGGGGTAACCTAGCAGCAAAGGGGTTACACACAAAGAATTGGGCTTTGATGTAAAATGGGAGAAAGAAAAAGGTAATTACATATTCTACTGACTGAATTGTGCAACGTGAAACCTGGAAACATTGCATCAATCCCAGCTTCCACTTGAATACATTGCGTGATCTTAAGCAACTACTTTTTTGCCTCTGTGCCTCCTTTACCTTCATCACACGAAAGCACCCTAAAATACAACCTTCAAGGGAGTACATACTTCTAAAACATCTCTTGTACATGCTTTAATAAACTTATGTTACTTCGCCTATACATGGGGAGCACAAGACAACTAAACTTCCTCAGTTTTGGTTCAAGTAATGGCATTCATCATCAGTGCAGTTGGGGTGGGGGCATGGCTGTTCCTAAATTAGTGTTTAGAGTGCGAGTCTTTTTTTAAAAACTTTTTCAAATAGGATTCGATCTGTGTAGCATGGTCCTTGTCTATCTGTAGCCCCACCAATTCTATAGCTAGTATCAATATGTACTTCCCTTTGCCTTTCTTATTCATACCACTTTTTTAAAGGTGGGCAAGCCAGTATATTAATAGGGAGAGCGGAGCTTAGAATCTAGCATTGCTCTAGGAGCCTGAGCACGAGCAAAGCCAACATCCTAGGCCAAAATCATATCTATGAAAGACTCTTCAAAAGTCAAAAATATTGTATTTCTTTGTAATGGGACTCCTTTCAGTTGCACTGAGAGGAGCATGCGGGTGATCTTGAGCTGGGTGGGGATCAAATGCTGTATCTGACCATGCCTGACAGGAGAGCAAAACTACCCTGAGTTCTCTGCTTCTTTTTTGTATTATTTATGCGTCACTATGAACGAAAGGGTATTGTTTTGACTTCTACTGGGTGCTCCCTTGTGTCTGGACAAAGCTACATCTCTCTGAAGAGCTCTAATGAGAGTGAAACACGTGTCATGGGTTGCTTTTATTAATTTCAGGTTAGCTTGGTTGGTATTTTACCAATTCAAAGCTGTAATACTGTGCCTGGAGTGGTAAAAGGCTCATCCTCTCCCTCACGAAGAACCCCGAAGACACCAGACTCCGCTTTCAGGAACGAATGAAAGACGTCGCAACCTGGATGAGCAACAGCTGCCTAAAGCTCAACTCGGAGAAGACAGAGGTCCTTGTCCTCAGACCATCCCCCACCGCATGGGACAACACCTGGTGGCCCTCCGCCCTTGGAAACCCACCCACCCAGACAGACCGTGCCCGGAACCTCAGCATCATCCTAGACTCCTCCCTCACCATGACTCGCCATATCAACGCAGTCGCCTCCACCTGCTTCAACTCCCTCCGCATCCTCCGCAAGACTTTCAAGTGGATCCCGCCAAAGCCAGAAAGACCGTCACCCACACACTCATAACCAGCAGACTGGACTACGGTAACGCCCTCTACGCTGGAATCAACAAATCCATGCTACACAAACTCCAGACCATCCAGAACACCGCAGCCAGACTCGTCCTCGGCACCCCACGACATGAGCACTTTACCCAGCACCTGCAAGACCTCCACTGGCTCCCCGTCGAGAAGAGAGTAACCTACAAGCTACTCACCTATGCCTACAAATCCCTCCACATCATCGGACCCAAATACCTCAACGAAAGTCTTTCCACGTACCCAAAAGAAACCTCGGCTCTGCCGACCTCGGGCCTAGCAGAGACCCAGCGCATCCGCAGAGCCAGAGCAGGTGGAAGAGCCTTCTCCTACGTCGCGGCCAAGGCCTGGAACAAACTCCCAATCAACATCAGACGCTCCCCTACCCTGCACGCCTTCAGGAGGAGCCTCAAGACCTGGCTTTTCGACTGACCCGGAGCTGCACCCCCCCAGCGCCTTGAGACCCTCACGGGTGAGTAGCGCGCTTTGGAAGCCTCCTGATTGTCATTTTACAGCTCTGCATAGATGGCACTGTGCTAGTCCTATGCCTAAAACCTTTGCTGTAGAAATGGCAAAAGACTTTGTCCCTTTCCATCTCGGCTTGGATGGCACTGTGCTAATCCCATGCTTAAAGACTGATGGAAAAGCAGACACTTGAGATGACAAATTTAGAGTGTCGCTGGTGTTGAGAGTGCTCTATACAGGAGCTGCTTTCCACCTAAACTTGAGAACTACCCAGAGTTCTCTGCTCTTTTTTGCATAATTTATGCGTCACTATGCATGAAAGGGTATTGTTTTGATTCATATATACACACACATACATGTACACATAAAAACACAGGTATATATATATATATATATATATATATATATACATACATACATATATACACACACATACATATATACACATACACACTCACACATATATTACCTACTGGCAGTCGCCAGTAGGTAGTTATAGTTAGGACCTTGTTTCTATTCAAAAAGCGTTTTTTCTTTTGCCAATATCTTTGGCGCAGTTTGACGAATGTTCGCAAAATTTTCCAAACTAATGGTTCACTTCGGTCAGCTCCTGTCTTGAAAGGCTCGGGGTGATTCGTCAAGTGGGGGCCGAGAAAAAAGGGGATCCCAAAACGCGTTTTCCCCATGTTAATTTCCATAGTAACTTTAGACAAAGCTACAGCCCGAACTGCTGAACGGATTTACACCAAATTTGGCAAAAAGGTAGGTCTTGGTCCAGAAAGCGTGTTTTTTTTTTTTTTAATGGTGTAATCCGTCTCAGTAGTTCCTGAGAAATTCAAAAATAAAACATATATCTGAGCACCGAGGAGGACTCGCGAACCCTCCCGAGCACGAGCTTCATTAGGATAGGCTGCCAACACTCCAAACCAGAATGTGTTGGCAGCCATCTTGTGACTCGGTAACTAGTCATAAGAAAACAGTTTTAAAAATGATACAAAACAAGAAAAGGGGGCAGGGTAGAAACACCCTGACCCCCTAGGCCTGCTCAGGGGTCCCACAAGGACCCCCAGGGCCAAAAAAGCATTAAAAAAAAACACAGACAAAGTAGCGCTGGGTGCGCGAATCCAGCCGAGAAAAAAACAAGCACGGACTCCTGCGCTCGTTCTTTTGGCCTCCGGGTGGGCCAGGTCCCGGGGGCAATGCCCAAATAATTAGCAGGGGCCCGCAGGGGCCCCTGCAGCCCCAGGGACTGCCACCTCCCCGGGGCTTGAGTAATTATGGGTGGGGGGCCTCGCGGCCCCCCCAATCCCCGGGGACCGCCACCTCCCCAGGGCTTCAATGAACAAAGTGTGGGGGGGCTCCTGCCCTTCCCCACACTGCCCCGGGGACCACCACCTTCCCGGGGCACACTATTTAAATGTGGGGGTCCGTAGCGGCCCCCCAGCCACAGGGACCACCACCTCCCCGGGGCTTTAATCAGTTGGGAGGGGGGCCGCACAACCCCCCTCCTGGAGCCCTCTATGGCCCTGAGGACCGCCACCCCCAGGGTCGGCTCTGCAATGTCCCGGGGTGCCCACCCCGGACATTGTTTTGCTATGACAGGGCGGGAGCACAGCTCCTGCCCTGTCATAGCAAGCACTGCTTTGCTTCTTGGAAGCAAGAGCAGGAAACCCCCGCCCTCGGAAACCCGCCAACCCCCACAGACCACGCACGGAACCTGGGAATCATCCTGGACTCAGAGCTCAAAATGGACCGCTAGATCAACTCGGTCTCGTCTTCCTGCTTCCACACCCTCCGCCTCCTTCATAAGACCTTCAAATGGATCCCCTCGAACACCGAAAGACCGTCACTCACGCCCTGGTCACCAGCAGACTCTACTACGGCAACGCACTCTACGCCGGAATAAACAAAACCTCACCCGCAAGCTACAGAACATCCAGAACGCCGCCGCAAGACTGGTCCTCAACCTGGCAAAACACTGCCACATCTCCCAGCACCTGCGCACACTCCACTGGCTCCCCGTCGAGGCGAGAATCACCTTCAAGATGCTCACCCACGCACACAAGGCCCTCCACGGCACCGGACCAGCATACCTGAACAGCCGACTCAAATTCCACGCACCCCAAAGGACCCTACGATCAGCCCAGCTCTCCTACGCCGTGGTCCCCCGCACCAGAAAGACCAGATCGGGAGGCCGCTCCTTCTCCTTCCTTGCGGCCAAAGCATGGAACGGCCTTCCGCTCCACCTCAGACAGACAACATTGCTCCCCATCTTCACAAGAAACCTCAAAACCTGGCTCTTCGACAGACCCCCTCCTTTATGGAATGGAACCTGCAACCCCCCCACCCCTAGCGCCTTGAGACCCTTACGGGTGAGTAGTCGCGCTTTAACAAACCCCTGATTGATTGATTGATTGTAATTGAAGCAGAATTGCTTTTGGGCAAGGGGAGCTGCTCGTTAGCAGCTCCCCTTGCCCAAAAGCAATGCCGGCTCTCGCAGGAGGCGGGGAGCCGGCTGGGACCATGGGGGCATTGTGGCTCCCCCCATGGTCTCGATCGTAAGGCCAGGCCCAGGGGGATGGGGTCCTCGGGGCCATAATTGGCCTCAGGAGGGGGGCAACAAGGTCTCCCTCCAAGAAGAAGAAAAAAAAAAAGTCTGGCCAGGCCCCAGGGGATGGGGTCCCCGGGGCCAATAGTGGCGTAGGGAAGGGGGGGCCACGCGGCCCCCCTCCATTATATACATGTTAAAAAATAAAAATAAAGGTTGGCAAGGCCCCGGGGGATGAGGTCCCCGGGCCATAATTAGCTTTAGGAGGGGGGGCTATAATTTAAATAAAAAAAAAAAGAATGTGGCAAGTCCCTGGGGATGGGGTCCCGGGCGAATACCGAATAATAGAAGTGGGGCGTTTTTTTGTTTCTATTTTGGAGTCGTGACTCCAACGCGGCTCTCAGCGCGACCCCCATGTAACATCGCGCTGAATTCGCGAATCCACCTCAAATAAGTAATTTAGTAGTATATAATTTTGAAGGTAGTGTTGTATTTGTGAACTTGTTTTAAAGAGGTAGTGTGATTGAAGTTAATGATGAGATTAAAATTTATAGAGTTGCTAAAAATATATTAAATTAATAGTTAAACCTGAAAAGTGTATTGTGTTGTAGTACATTGAATTCATGCTTTTGCCAATTCGGCTCGGGTTCGCGAATCCACACATTTAAAAAAATATATATATGTATGTGTAAATAAAAAATTCACTGTTGCGTTAGAGTGGCTCTAAAAAGACCCCTTGTGTTCATTATGAGTTTGTTGTAGCTACACGTAAGTGCGAATGCACAGCTTTAGGTTATTGAGAAAGATTGTTTCCTTGATCTGTGAAGTGTACTCCATCACTTCTGTAGGTGTCATCCATATCAAAACGTAGATTGTTATAGATGGAGCCCATCCTATGGTCTGAGGTATGCAGAAACAGCTTTATTGACATTCTTTCTAGCTGTCTCAATCGGTGGACAGAATTGATTTGACCACTTCCATTTCTGTGTTTGGCATATATTATGGTATACAAAGACAGTTTGAGGGAAAAGCAACATCAGTTGTGCAAAGGTGTCCTTCATTAGCATTTCCAGACCTACCCCAGTCAATGTGCCTAGGTCATTGCCACCACAGTGCACAATCATGAGGTCAGGGGGTTGGAGATGCAAAAAGGTTTTAACCAAAGGCATCAATTGGTGCCACTTTAATCCTCTCTGTGCAATCTATTTAATATCCACATTTTGTAAAGCTAGGTCTTTGTCAATACCTCTGCATTCAGCATAGCTTTTGCACCAGTAAATATAGATGTGCCCAACAATCCATACTGTAAGCATCTTGAAGGGATGTCTGGAAGTAATGAAAAGATGTCTGTAGCTGAGGTAGTCAGTTGGTAGAATGAGAGGTATCTAAAATGGTGGACAAGATGCTATTTTAAAAAAAGTAGATAATGGATTGGCTGTTTATGAACATTGTACACTCAAAAATAGGGTGCATGTTACTTTCTTTAAAAAGCATGTTTATTGGTTTGCAAAAAATGTATGAAAGTTACAGTAGATAGGATAAGGTCATATTTTGCAAAAGTCAACCACACCTGCTGTTTGCATTTGTAACCTTGTGTGCTGAACTTGAAAATATGGTGAAGTTGTGACCTGCCTGTTCAGTTGAATGTTCCATGAACTGTTGCTACGGAAACTGGCATTAAGAAGAATGGGGGAAGGATTGAATGCTATCTGTGGTTTAAAAATATGGAATTGTAGGGGGGCGTGGCCTAGCTCATGGCAGAGTAAGACGTTCTGAGGACGAGCTCCCGCGGAAGGCCTAAATCCGCGCGAAATCCTCTAGTATCCTCTGCACTTTTTATAGCTTCAAACGGCCCCCTTGACGGGTCGGCCCCACCAGCGATCGGTGGAAGCCTGCAAAGTGCCCAGAACGCCAAGGAGAGGCGATCCTGTCCAAGTGGCCGTTTGAGGACGGAAGAGTCAAGATGGCGGCCCGCCGTAACGAACGAGCTCCGGAGCCTCTTTGAAGCAGCTGAGGAGGGACAGAGGGCAATTCGGAGGGACCTGGCCGTGCGGAGCCTGGAGAGGGGCTAAGCAGAAGAGGTGAGGCGGCCCCAGTCCGCTGACAAAGCAACCGGTGTTGAGATCGCTCCGACGAAACAGCCTGTGCTACGCGGCCGTGCCCTGCGATCGGTGCGGCCTTCTTGAAGGTGGCTGCGGGTTCAGCGAGTGCCGGAAGGGCCGAGAGAGGTGGGGAGAGGGAGTTCCTCTCATGCCCCCCGGTCTCGCGCCCACTCCAGGTGGAAGACAATTGAGGCGCCGCGGGGTGTGGATTGTGCATGCTAGAGGAGCCCGTGTGCTCTATGCTGAAAGATCTGTGAGGCCCCAGCGCCGAGGTGAGCGGAAAGAGTCCCAGGGCTGCATAGCCGCATCTGGCCTCAGGTGCAAGATCCGCCGGACAGAATACGGCGCATCCGCCCCCCCCTGGAAGACTGGGACACGGAGGGGACACAGCCGGAAGGAGGGGCCGGGACTGGCAGCCTGGGGAGTGCCGGGGCCGACTCTGAGGAGACGGGAGGGGAGCGAGTGGCCCCTCTGCCCCAGTGCCGGTACCCAGGGAGAAAAAGACAGTGAGGCAGCATATTACTGGCTATGCATGCTGGGGCGCCTGATGCCACACGTCCCCTAGCTTGTGGGCTACCTGCCATAAGGCACCCGGCGGCAGGGAACTAGACGGCCGGAGGAAAAGTCAACAAACACCGTGACTGGGGAGGCAGCAGGTGGTCCCCGCCTGATAGATAGCTTTACACTGAAGGAGCGCCTGTGACTACCAGGCGATATGGGACACGCGTGACCTGCCACATACAGTCTTGATGAGGGCCGGTGCCTGAGTGGGGGAGGGGTCACGGGACTACCCCAGGCTGTAGGATACCCAGGTGAGGCACCGGCAGGACACGGCCCCTGGGGAGTTTGGGTGCGACAGGCGGCCTGAGTGGAACTGGGAGAGGTGCGAGGCTCATAGCTGAGGGCACGAAGATCGCGACGGAGCATTGGAAAGCTGCAGAAGGACCCCCAAAGACCCCGGGAGGCATTAGAGACTATACTTGACTGTGGGGACATACTCCCAGGTTCAGAATTGAGAAGGACAGGTGGCCCCACCACCCTTATATGCCGTAGTCTTCCTGAAGGGGAGATAGGGAGTGAAATCCCCAAGACTTACCACATGAAGCCACGCGGAGCGGCCACGATGAGCCCGGCTAAGATGGACATAGGACAGTGTCATGGCAAAAGACAAGGATCCGAAACTCCAGAAGCAGGGGAAAATGGACAAATATACCAAAGTGCTTCCGCCGCAGGCCGAGGCGCCAGAGGTGACACAACCGCCAATGGACACGGCACTGCTCTTACAAGCCATACAGAACTCTAGAGAAGCCCTGGAAGACAAGATTGGTGAGGTCGGATCGGAGGCATCACTGCTCCGTCAAGACCTCCGTAAGGTGTCTGAGAGAGTAACAGAGGCCGAGACCCGAATATCGGAGGTGGAAGACTCCATTAAAGACTTACAAAAGGGGATGAGAGACAAGCATAGTGCCGCTGCGGACATGCTGTGGAGAATTGACGACGCGGAAAACCGAGCTCGAAGGAATAACATCCGCTTTGTGGGATTTCCGGAGGGTGCGGAAGGTACCAACGCAGCGGCGTTCCTGACAACCTGGATGACAGATCTCATACCGGCTGCGTAGTTCTCCCAGTGCTTCGTCATAGAACGCGCGCACCGCGCATTGAGTGCCAAACACCCTCCGGGGGCCCCACCTAGACCCATCATTGCCAAAATACTGAATTTCATGGACAGAGACATGATACTCCATGAAATGCGCCGCAAGGAGGAAGTCCGCTGTGAAAACTTAAAGATCATGACGTTCCCAGACTATAGCCGGGAAGTTCAAAAACAAAGCCGAACGTTCGACTCGGTCAAGGCTAAACTGCGGTCCCGCCAACTTCAATACATGCTCCTGTTCCCGGCAAAATTGAAGGTTATCTTTCAAGGGAAAGCCTTCTTCCAAACCCCGGAGGAGGCCTGGGCATGGGTGGAGGAGAGACCAGGGCTTCGGCCTCTGGGAGGAACACAACTTGATGCCCGCACGACCCGGAACAGACTGGATGGGGAGGGGTCTCCCCGACGAAGACGTTGCACAACTATGAGCAGGCCACGAAGACTGGGTAAAGGAACCCCATATGCTCTCCGAAAAAACACAGGATAGGGGACGTCAAGACCAGCGAAAATTCACGCACTCCCAATCCGAACCCGACATTGCTCAGAGGGCCGACTCTTCTACTCACCAGACGGATTCTGAAGAAAATGATGGATCTTCCGAACCAGAAGCGCGACATCCATTGGTGGAGGCAATCCAGGCCCTTGAACGGAGTGGGGAGACCAAGAGGCCTGTAGATGGAACTCTGCCTGCGGAAATCGACCCGAATGACCAGGATGCTGCAACCTGAACTCCGGCGGGGAGGTATCGAGACTCAGTAACGACTCCCCTATTTAAGTGTTCGAGCTTCGACCTTGGGACATATTGGACATCTGAGCAACGAACTGTAAGAGTTGAGGTTTTGGGGTATATAATTGGGAGGGGGAGGACGATAGACCTACCTACTCTCTCCTGCTGAAGGTCACTTCCAGAGATGGGGGGCAGACGGCTAGGGGGTGGAGGGGGTGGGGATGGTTGGGGGTTCACACAGTTTGGGTTTGATTGGTTGCACACTGGTTTGTTGATTGCTAGGATTGCCACAAAGGGACACTCCCATAGACCAAGGGGTGCCAGAGGGTTTTATTCTTCCCCGCCTCTAGAGCCTGGGGCCACACGCACATTGCCGCCTGACATACGATGACTCGACGACCGAATTTAACAGTCATGACATGGAACGTTAATGGGTTGGGGGATAAGATTAAAAGAGGGCTGGTGTTGCAGCTCATTAAGAGACTCCACCTAGATGTCGCAATGCTTCAAGAAACACACCTTAAGGGCACACAGTGTGGTTTTATAGGTCGCGGGGCCTATAAGGTCCTGGCACACACAGGATTCTCGTCCGGGGCAAGAGGGGGGTCGCTATTATGATCGGGAAAACCATCCCTTTCCAAACCACACGCATATGGCAGGATCCCCTGGGCAGATATGTGGGAGTTTCTGGACTGTGGGGAAGGACCAAGATCACATTGCTTTGTGTCTACGCACCACCCAGATTACAAGCGCCCACCATGACCAAGATAATTGACATATTGATTGAGACGCCTCTGCGTTACACATAGTGGGTGGCGACTTCAATGATGTTATGGACCCAATAATGGACAGCACTAGCGGGGGAGACAGACCAATACCAATTACTCCTCTGAAATGATTTCCCGTAACAATGGGCCTGCTAGATGCTTGGAGGGAGAAACACCCACAGACCAGACAGTTCTCTTTTCACTCCGGGGCACATGACACATTCCATACTGGACTATATATTCATTCCTAAAGGGGAACTGCACGACGTGGGACGCAGCAGAGTACACTGCTAGAGGCCTCTCTGACCACTCCCCGCTCCTGGTAGAGATGGGTTTGAGAGAACGAGACAAAGCCCGCAATTGGAGACTGAGTCCATGGGACCTGAGCAATGCCAAAATAGCAAAGGGGATGAGGGGAGACACTGAGGTGTACTTTAAGGAAAACAAAGACTCGGTCCCCTCTGGGGTGACGGTCTGGGAGGCATATAAGACAGTGCTGCGGGATAGAGCCCAAAGCTGTATAGCCTGGGAGAAGAAAGAGAAGGACAAATGTCTTGTGGCGTTGGAAAATAAAATAGGGGAGCTTGAAGCACAAGCCGCCCAGAGAAGTGACCCCGAACTGACACGTAGGCTGAGCGACCTACGGCTTGAATATAAGGAGCTGGTTACGGACAATGCCAAAAAACAGCATTTAGCGACACTGCATCGACTCTACGAAGTGGGCGATAAGGCGGAGAAGCTCCTCGCCTGGATTAGTAGACGGGAGGTCCAGGACAGGTGGGTGAGAGAAGTGATAGATCTCCAAGGAACCAACCAACCCACGGATGAGGGAGTAGCAAAAGCGTTCGTGGAGTATTATAGAGACCTATACCGGGCCCGGGTGTCTAAATCACATGATGAGATTAGGGACTACTTGGCAGCAATCCCCGCCCCAGTGCTAGAAGAGGATGCTTGGGGCCTAGAGGACGACCTGTCTGACAGAAATCCAGGACGCAGTGGCCAAACTTCACCCTGGAAAGTTTGGCCACTGCCGACAGAATTCTATAGGCGTTACACTAACATCCTGAGTCCCCACCTACTTAGGCTTTTCATGGACTCTCATAAAGAGGGTATCCTGCCGCCGGACCTCAGGATGGCCACTATTGTCGTTATACATAAAGAGGGTAAACCCTGCAATCAATGCGGCTCATATAGGCCCATATCGCTACTTAACTCGGAAGTCAAGATTTTGGCCACTATCTTGGCAACCCGACTCCTTGGAGTTGTTACAGCCCTGGTTCATGAAGACCAGTCAGGATTCATGCCAGGCCGCTCCACCCGTCTCAATCTTCGGCAAACCCATAATTGGCTTATGAAGGTGAGAAACCAGACAAGCCAGCAGGCGTTCTCATCATTGGACGCAGAAATGGCGTTTGACGCTGTAAACTGGCTGTTCTTAGATGCTGCACTGGCTAAATTTGGGTTTGGACCAAATTTCCGTAGTTGGGTGGCACTCCTCTATAACCAACCAATGGCACGGTGCGCTTTAATGGTACAGGCTCGGCACCTTTCCCTTAGAGAGAGGGACACGACAGGGCTGTCCCCTCTCACCCCTACTCTTGCGCTGACCCTTGTGTACTTGGCCTGCACAATCAGGTCCCATCCCTCTATCCGAGGATTCCGCAGTACACCCGCAGACACCGAAGAGGAAAAGATTTCCTTATATGCCGATGACATTTTACTGTACATTTCTAATCCCGCCTCGACTATACCGGCCCTGACTGAAACGATAACTGAATACGGCCACCATTCGGGTTACAAAATTAATTGGAATAAGTCGACGTTCTATTGCCCGAATAACTCCCAAGCAGACTGGCCCCTGCCCGGAGAACTACGAGTAGTCCAACACGGCTTTAAATACCTGGGTATATTCGTCACTCCACATCCAGAGATGTGCAGGAAGGAAAACCTAGGGACAATCCTAAATAACTTCAAATTGGACATTGCAAGATGGAGGGACCTCCCCCTCACCCTGCTCAGACAGGCGGCCTTTTACAAAATGATTACCCTGCCCCAACTGTTATATGCCCTTCAAACCTCATACCACCCACTTCCCACAGGTACCTTTATGGAAATAGCTTGCAGAACTCAAACATTATTATGGCTGGGGGGATACCCTAGAATATCGCTTAAGACACTACAACGTAACCCATATAATAGAGGGATCGCACTCCCAGACAGAGGCTTATTATTGGGCATCCCACCTGATACCCACAAAATGAATGGGTACACAAAAATAGGGACCATCCCACGTATCGCCTTGAGAGGGAAGAGATGCTGCCGCATACACATTTACACTACCTTTATGGAGGGAAGGGGAGCTCCCGCCTGCTACCTGCGACTCGAGTGACTGACGGCATGGGCAAGGGCGACCAAGACTATGGGCTGGACAGGTCGGGTCACGAGGAGCACACTGCTCTGGGAGGGGGCATGGTTTAAGGAGCTTGAAAAGCTCAGCGGGTTCGGGACCTGGGATATCCTAGGGATCTCCACAATAGGAGACATCACTGAAAAAGGGGAGCTCAAAACGTGGGCAAAGCTCAAACAGGAATACGATATGACCAACTCCCAATTCCTCAAATACGCACAACTGCGCCATGCCTGGCAGAAGGAGGGTATCCAAAGTGAGCAACTTCCGGAATACGCTCCTCTAGAAGGCAGGCTCCTGCAAGAAGAATTAACACATAAGGCGGTCTCCTTCACCTATAAAACTATCAATAATATCCCAGATCGGCTGGTGGGGCTCCGAGCACGCTGGGAGAGAGAGGTGGGGTCCATGGAGGATATAGACTGGGAAGTGGTGTTAATGCATCCCAGGGAAGTAGCCATAAAGGCAAGGCTTCGTCTTATTCAACTTAAGATACTACACTGCACGTATTACGACCGAGATAGGCTGCATAGAATGGGGCGGGCAGACTCACCATTCTGTCTGACTTGTACCACGGCTAAAAGCAACTTCTTTCACACAATCTGGGCTTGCCCTGAGTTACAAACTTATTGGACGCAGGTACTTGAGTTACTGGGGGCGGTGCTGGGGGTGACGTTACCCATGGAGCCACGTTTCGTGATACTGGGAATACCAAGTGAGGTGGACGTCACCAGAACACAGTTAATTTTCACCTTCCTGGGGCTGGTGGTTGCCAAAAGAGACATAGCAAGGAGATGGGTGGTGGCCAATAAACCCACCATATAGGAATGGATGAGTGGAATGGATTTATAAATGGCAGCCAAGCACACCACGTATCGCAGCAGGGGATGCCCCATAAAATTCGATAGAATTTGGGACCCATGGAGAAGACATTTTGGATTGGACATTGGGGATGATACACAACAGTCCGTAACGCATACAACACAGGGAACTCCCATAGTGGGGTTAAAGGGAGGACTGTCAGACAATACACCGGGTGGCTGTACAATACTGCTCTCCGGTCCCAATCACGACAACACACCGGAAAGGTGGAGATATGGGTGGCGACTATAATCTTATAGGACTCCGAGGGGAGGAGGGGAAGTGGCTATGTTAACCAAGAAAATGTTTCTTACTGTAGGCGATCAATCACTGTAGATGTACCCGTGTAAAACTGTACTGTGCTAATTGTTCAGTTGGAAAATAAAAAATAAATTAAAAAATATATATATATATGGAATTGTAATTTATATATAAGTGATATGTTATTAAAGTAAGATTTCCCAAGTGAGTACTTTCTTTAGAAGTGGTGTGTTCTCAAAAAATAGTGCTATTTTTATTTGTAACATTTTTGAACTCCTGTATGGATTCGCGGCACCATCACGTTGGTGCACGATGGAATCGCGATTCCAAAAAATTCCAGAATCAGTTTGGGCACTTTTAGAAGTCAGTTGGTAAGGGTTAATATGTCTAACCAATAGAAATGTGTTTTGCAATTTGAAATTATGTAGGAAGCAATGTGATTTGTTACTTACATTTATTTGTGTGGAAAAAGAGAGGGAAAGTTTGCCTTTCTGGTTTTATCTTGTTGAAAGCAGTACATTACATTGATTGTGTGCATAAGAAAATCTTTTATGAGTTTCTGATATATCATTTTCTACAAATCAATTTGGAAGGGGTTATAAATTTGTGAGGTGTATTATGTATTAGCTTTATTTTTAAAGTTAAAAATTAATCAAGAACTGTGATGTTTGAAATATATTATTAAATGTAGAGATGTGTTTTGTAGTTTGTTTTATTGCATTTGAATGCTGTTTGAAAAAGATTTTGTATAGTAATATATGTATATTGGAAGATGGATTAGTGATTATGGTAGTTTGTTTTAGTGTGTGAATATGTACATTTGTAGTATACCACATAATTTTAGGTGTTGCTTTCAAATTGGATGTGCAGTCTGAAGTTTTAAGGTGTGCATGGACTTGTGTCTGAAGTAGGTCTACTTCTATATGTATTTTCATATGTCTTATACATTTGAAGGTACATTATGTATAACAAAGGTGTGTTGTTGCTTTTATGTGGTAGGCTCTAGATTGTGCGTAGAAGTAGAATGGTGAAGATGCAGCACAAAAGTGTGGTTCAAAAAATGTTGAGATAAGGTATTAGTGATTAGAGTACTTTTTATAAGTCTCTAGAGAGGTACAGTTGAAATACGCCACGTAATATTTGGTGTTTGTTTCAAATTCAAAGTTTGTTCTGTGAATTTTTCACGTGAGAATGGTGTTGTGGTTCAGACATATGCATGCATGTTTTCAGGAATATGATGACTTATACCAGAGACATGTTCCTGTTTTGTATTTGCCTAGCTTTAACATTATAAGTAGTTGTAGAATGGTAAAGCAGTAGGACAAACGTGAGGTTTGAGATATGTTTGTAGAGATATTTACTAGAGTAATTTGTATGAGTTTGTGCAAACATACATTTCAATTGTACCGTATAATTTTCACTGTCTGTTTGAAATTTGAAGTGTAGTCTGAAGTTTTAAGCTGTGGATGTTGTGACTGAGGTATCTCTCTACTTGCACATGTATTATGGTACGTGTTATGTGTGTGAAGATGATAGATGTAGAAAACATAGGTATACATTTATCTGTATATTACTTTTATATATGGTGCTGCTAGCAAAAGGTACAGACATATGCATGCATGCTTTTAGGAATATGGTGTGACTTACAGCAGAGACATCTCCTCCAATCACCCTGTCAGGATGTATGCACTCTTCCAATCACTTAGCCAGTACTGATGCACTTATAAAATCATTCAGGCTCTACCTATGCAGTTATACAATCACCCAGGCACTATCCTAGTACTCCTCCAATCATGCAGGCACTACCCTTGTTCTCATGCAATCACCCAGGCACTACCCTTGCACTCCAATTATCCAGCCACTAATCCTGAAGTCCTTCGATCATCCAGCAACTACCTATGCACTTATGAAATCACTCAGGCAGTACTTTTGCACTCCTTGAATCATTCAGGCACTACAATAGTACTACTCCAATTACCAAGGCAGTATCCATGCACTTATAAAATCACCTAAGCACTTCCTATGTACTCCAGAAATCCTTCAGACGTTACCTGTGTACTCATGCAATCACCAGGCATTACATATGTATTCCTCTAATCCCCAAGAGATTACTTCTGCAATCATGCAATGATGAATGCATTAGCTATACACTGGTTTAATCACCTAGGTAGTAGCCTTGCACTCTTCCGATCACCCTGTGAGGATCTATGCACTCCTCCAATCACTAAGCTAGTGCCCATGCACTTATCACCCAGGCAGTACCTATACACTTCTCTAATCACTGAGGCACTTTCACAGTACTTCTCCAATCACCCAGGCAGTACTGATGCACTTATAAAATCACCAAGGCACTGCCTATGTACTCCTGAAATCCCTCAGACATTACATGTGCACTCATGCAATCACCCAGGCATTACCTATGTACTCTTCTATTCCCTTAGACATTACCTTTGCACTCATGTAATCACCAATGCATTAGCTATACACTGGTTTAATCACTCAGGTACTACTCTTGCAGTACTCTAATAACTCTGGCAGGATCTATGCACTCCTCCAATCACTTAGCCAGTACTGATGCACTTTTAAAATCACTCAGGCACTACCTATGAACTTATGCAATCACCGAGGTACTACCCTTGTAGTCCTCCAATCATCCAGGCACTACCCTTGTTCTCATGGAATCACCCAGGCATTACCTATGTACTCCTTAATCTCCCAGACATTACCCCCGCACTCATGCAATCACCAATGCATTAGCTATACACTGATTCAATCACTGAGGCACTACCCTTGTACTCCTCCAATGACCCACACATTACCCCTGCACTCATACAATCACCCAAGCATTACCCATGCAGTCTTCCAATCATCCAAGCACTACTCATGCAGTCATGCAATCACCCAGGCACTACCCTTGCACTCCTTCAATTATCTAGCCACTACTCCTGAAGTCCTTCGATCATCCAGCCACTACCTATGCACTTATGAAATTATCCAGGCAGTACTTTTGCACTCCTTGAATCATTCAGGCACTACAATAGTACTACTCCAATCACCAAGGCAGTATCCATGCACTTTTAAAATTACCAAGCCACTGCCTATGTACTTATGAAATCCCCCAGACATTACCTGTGCACTCATTCAATCACCAGCCATTGCCTATGTATTCTTCCAATCCCCCAGACATTACTTCTGCAATCATGCAATCATGAATGCATTAACTATACACTGGTTTAATCACCTAGGCAATGCCCTTGCACTCCTCCAATCACCCTGTGAGGATCTATGCACTCCTCCAATCACATAACCACTGCCCATTCACTTCTAAAATCACCCAGGCAGTACCTTTGCACTCCTCCAATCACTCAGGCACTACTTTAGTACTCCTACAATCACATGTATGATATGAATCAAAATGCATATGCAAGTAAAGATATACCTTAGTTACGAGACATCTCAATCATGATATAATGCAGACCTTAAAAGTTGACAGACTGCACTTTACATTTTATTTGGGTAGCTGTACAGAAATCCTTTACTTGTGCTCTAGGATTCTGTTGTATAGGTTGTGATGTCTTCTAATTTTAGGAATTCTGCAGTGTGTGACAGCTTTGAAAGCAATTAAAAATATTTCTTTAATTATACCTGATATTTGAATATAATTATTTTAATAATATTAAAGCATTTAACAAAATTATTTAAAATCGTCTTTGCTTTCAGATATTCACCATTATTAGTAATAAAGATTGAGTATGGCAAGAAAAGAGCAAAAGAAAAGATCAAAAAATACTATTTAAAGGAAAGAGAAAAGCAGAACTTAGATGAAGTACAACATGTGACATTGAAGAGAAAGACTTCTGGTAAGAGAACTAAAGAATTTGTTAAAAAAGTTTTAAAGAACGTAATGATTTTTCAAAATGGAGTAAAGAGAAAGAAAAGTAGTACAACGTATCAGAAGGAAACAAAAAAAGGACAAAATAATGGAAAATCAGGTTATGGGAAAACAATATGTTGAAAGAAGGATGAAACAATTTAAAGACACTAGAAAGAATGTATAAAAGTAGAGTACTAAAAATTTGTTGAAAGATTGCAAAAAATATAAAAGAAGATCAGCATTTTTCAAGAATAAACAGATTGAAAGTGTAGTTGAAAAGGCTTTTTAATTGAAAAGAAAATTGTTTATATTAGTATTGAATAGAATAAAAACATTAAATAAAATAATGCACTTTAAGAAGGAGAAAAGTAAAAGAAAAAGACTGGTTAATAGAACTAACTTTTGCAAAATCTTTTCTGGGGAATGGAAGCATACTTCTAGTACCGAACCTTTTTTTAATGAAGAAAGCTATTTTCAACAAAATGCATTAGTTCACGCAGTTGATACCAGTGGTCGTTGCTATGAAGTTAAAAACGGTTGTCCAATTGAAAAAGAAAAGATGGTTCCTAGAAATGTGGAAGAAGTAATAGCTGAAGAAGTTCAAGGGAGACTTACACAAGCTCCAGTGTATAAGTGGGATTGTAGTAGTATTTGTAGTATACGACAGGAATCTATTGATAGATTATAACATTTCTTACAAGATTATGGTAAAAAAAAAGTGTTAAACAGAAGATTAAGATGTTGCAAGGATTAGATCCTTGTAAAGTGAGAAAATACACTAACTTGCAGGGCCATTCTCTGGCTTATCTTTCTAGAAAAGTGTGTCAAAGTACTTATCATTTAAGAATGTTAGCAGTACATCATTCAGAAATGCGGAAGTTAGTAAGAAGATTATACTACGTAAAAGTCCTGCATTATCTCTAAATGAAATAAACACAGCTCTTTTGCAAGGTTCAGTGTTGGATGTAAAAAAGTTTCTGATATACAGTTTCGTTTCTTTGGTCCTCAAGAGGAGTGTAGAGAAAGTGAGACTTTGATAAGTGTAGGTGTTGAAGAGATGGAAGATACTACTACTGTGAAGTTTGCAGAAGAAATTACAAAGTTTAAGGTAGTTTCTTAGTGAAAATCCAAACTATGTTTGCATTTGTTGTCGACGTACTCACTATAGAAGTCAAACTAGGAATGTAGATCTGTATTTAAAAAGTGAAAAGGAAAACAATGATAAATGTGGGCAATTTGGTGCTTATTTGTTTGTGGAAGGTCGTTTTGAGTTGGGTACTGATCAATGTATTTGTAAATATTGTTACAACAAATTAGAAGAGAACAAAATGCCAGCTAGAGCTGTACATAACCTAGAGTTGGTTGCTATACCTCCGGAACTGGTAGATTTAAATGCATACGAGTCAATTCTTATTCAATCTGTGCACCCTATTCAGGCTACGAACTTTGCTCTGAACTGAAAATGATGCACTACATCGACCAAGATGCCCAGAGGTAATGACGCTGAGACGTGATGACAGTGTGCTCCTACCCCCTTTCACTGTTTAAAAGGCTCCCTCGAGCCGCCTGAGCTGACGAGCTTGGGAGTGCCTGCATGCCCCGAGAGGAATTATGCCTGTGAAAATTAAGCGGCAGCATGTCCAGCAACCTACGACCTTTTCCCTACTGATGACGGAGGAATCCAGAAACACGTGTCTAGGGATACACAATAACAAATTAAGGCATTAGCCTATTATTACTACGAACTTTGCTCTGAACTGAAAATGATGCACTACATCGACCAAGATGCCCAGAGGTAATGACGCTGAGACGTGATGACAGTGTGCTCCTACCCCCTTTCACTATAATTTGTATGGAGCCTAAAACAGGTAAGCTGCCTCCAACAGATTTACAAAGAGGTTTAAAAGGAAGAGTTGTGTATTTACCTTTAGATTTTAAGAAAAATATTGAAACTGTTGGTGTATAGAGAGGAAAGTGAACCTGCAGTAATTCTAGTTTATGGTGTACCAACAAAGTCGGAAAATATGGCAAGAGTTAGTAGATGTCACCAAACTTCAAAAGGCTACATTATATCTTGTACAAAACCATATTTATTATAAAAATGTATATGTGGAAGAAGAAGAAATTTCTTTGGAAGATACAGCAATTTCAACAGGCCAAATAGAAAAAGTGGACAACTCCAGGAGTGAAGAAATTTATGAACATTACACTATACATCCTCTACATTCAAAAGAAGTGATAGGAAACATTATTGAATTATTCCATATGAAGAAAGCAAATGGAACTTCCATGAGTGTATAGGAAAAAAGTTTGGAAGCTCGTTTTCCACAGCTCTTCCCTACTGGAAAAGGTGGACGATATGATGAACGCCCAGTTCAGATTCCAGCTTCAGAATATCGTACATTAAGATTGTACTCAGAAGAGCCAAGATTGACAGTGTATTCCATATTTATTTAATCTTCGGTTTGAAAGTGACTTGTCTGGACTTTCATATGCAGTGAACCACATATTAAAAACAGGAGTTCATCTTACACATGTTTCTGCAAAGGAATTCATGGACAAAGTTCAACAAAGACGATCATTTAGAATCTCAGTTAATTTGATGGCGTGTCAACGTGGAACTAATGAGTATTGGTATCGTCGTCAAGGAGAACTTAAATGTATGTTAAGGAACTTCAGAACCCCTACATGGTTTGTTACACTTAGCTGTGCTGAGAATGCATGGGACAATTTACTTGAATTTCTACGACAAGCAAATTCAAATGTAAAAAACATTGAATTGAATATAGCTGGAGAACTGTGTTCCTTGGATCCTGTAAATGTGTGCAGATATTTTAATCAAAGGTTTCAAGCTATGATGTCTTTAATCTGCAATAAAAATAATCCACCTCTTGGAGAAGTTATTGATTTCTTTTGGAGGAAGGAGTACCAAGCCAGAGTTGCACCTCATATTCACATGCTGTTATGGATCATGAATGCACCAAAATTTGGAACGGATACTGATGAGTGTTTTGTCTTTCATTGAAAAATATGTTACCTGTGCCATTCCAAAAGAAGGAGGAGAAAACAACTTGATACAGCAAGTTTTACGGTTTCAAAGTCATCGATGTGGAAAATATTGTTGACGAAAATACAAGTCAAAGAAAAGATTTTATACAAAATGTCTTTTTGGATTCCCACGTCCAGTAATTTCAAAAGGAAGACTCAACAGTTTCATGTCAGCAGTAAGGCATACTATAACTCGAAAATCTCCGAAGGATACTTACAACATAAAAAGAACTGAAGATTCAAAGTATATTAATGCCTACAATCCAGTGATTTTGACAATGTGGAATGCAAATATGGATATCCAGTATTTTGCAGATAATTTGATTGCTGTTGCTCGCTATGTTACGTCATATATAACCAAATCTGAAAAGACGGAGTTGAAAGAAATGTGGGAAGAAATTTCACAAGATAAGACTCTTAGTAAGAAATTGTACAGCTTTAGTTTGAAGATGCTTTCCCATCGAGAGATTGGATCCTCCGAATGTTCGGATCGGTTGACCTCTGCTAGTTTATATTCAAAGTGTTGGGAGGAATCATTTGGGTAAGTCTAGTTCTTGCTGCAACACGAAATAGAGTATTGAAATCTGTACAAGAAATTGAATACTTAGCATTGAATGAACCAGAAAGTACAGATATTGTTAAAACAAATATGTTGGATACGTACTATCCTAAAAGAAGTCCACATCTGGTAAACATGTCTCTATGGAGTACTGCAACATTATAGCTTTAAGAGAAATGTTACAGAAAATATAAATGAAGAAAAATATGCAGTAATTGGATGTGAAGGATGTTTGGTAAAACATGCCAAAGGAAATCTTATTAACCACAGGAAACTCAGTTGCGAAACTCCAGATACAAGGGAATTTTTCTATTTAGCACTTCTGCAACTTTTCAAGCCTTGGCGTAGTGAAATGGAATTACTTGGAGATTTTGACTGCTATGAAGATTCTTTTAATGCATGTAAACATAACATTCAATGCACAATTTTTCAAAATTATCTACCAACGTTAAATGAATAGATTGAACAAGAAACTATTGCAGCTGAAATAGCTAGGGACAGTTCTCAAGATAGTCAAAGTTCTGCTCCACTAATTCAAGATCCATTAGGACAACCAATTCTTGAAAATGAAACAGCAATAGCCATGAATGAAGTAGAAATGGCAATGCAAAAAGCACAACAGGATATTATTGAGTTGGAAAACTTGGAAGAACTAAATATTGAACAAAATGAAATATATCAGCAAGTGACACAACAGATACAGCATGGTTTGCTGCATGAAAAAAAGAATGCAACTACACATCATTTCAACCTATTCAAATGTGTATCAGTGGTCAAGCTGGAACAGGAAGAAGTTTCTTAAAGTTTTGACTAGTTGTCTACAGAACACCACTGAATCACATTTATCTTGTGTTGTAACCGCTCCAACTGGGTTAGCAGCACATAACATTAAAGAGATTACATTACATCGTTTACTCATGCTACCAGTTGAACATGAAAATAAATTGGAATATCACAAGCTATCTGGAGAAGCTTGTTATAAAGTGTCAAGAGTACTCAAGAAAATGAAACTTCTGATCATTGATGAGGTGAGCATGGTCTCAAACTTAATGCTTGCCTTTGTACATTTAAGAATGCAACAGATTTTAAAAACAGATTATGATGTATTATTTGGAGAAAAACAGGTCATTGTATTTGGCGATCTACTACAACTTATTCCTGTGAAAGGACAACCAGTTTTTAAAACTCTTGTCCATGAAGATACTAGGAAATCTTTGGGAAGTATTGGTAACGTAAACATTTGGACTTATTTTGAATATAAAGAACTTATTAAGAATATGCGAAAAGCAAGTGATGAAGATTATGGAAACATTCTTCAAGATATTAGAATTGGTGTTTTGACAAAATATGGTAAAGAAGCTTTACAAAGTCGGCTACTAACAAACTTGTTTCCAAATGAAAAAATACCAGCTGAAATAATTTACAAAACAATTGGAGAAAAGAAGAGTACAGTTTGCCTAATGCCAACACTGCAAGAGTGTTCTACATTTAATGAAGAACTTTTGAAACTGGAAAAACAACCAATAGTGAAAATGGAAGCCATTGATAAAATGGAACACAAAGGAGTTACTATTCTTCTCTCAGAGAAATTACAGACAAAATTGGATTCTTTGGAGAAGTCTGTATCTAAGACTGCTGGTTTAGAAAAGACTTTATATCTATGTGTAAACTGTCGGGTAATTTTACGGCGTAATTTGGATGTGGAAAAAGGTTTAGTAAATGGAGCAATGGGAAAAGTTGTTGATTTTGTTAATTATCAGAACAGAGATGGAATTGAATTTTTGAAGATTAAATTTGATCAGATTGAAGAGGCAAAACAGATTGGACGTTGTGCTGTTCGTTTTTTGCTTGTAAAACACTTGTATGTTCGTAGAAAACAGTTTCCTCTTTCTATAGCATATGCAGTAACCATTCATAAATCTCAAGGTTTAAGTGTAGACAGTGCTTTGGTAAATATTGGAAGTACAGTGTTTAAAGAGGGCATGACATAGGTTGCATTGTCTCGAGTAAGAACATTATCTGGTTTGTATTTGATTGATTTTGATGAGAAAAAGATTAGTGCTGATGCAAATTGTGTAAGAGTACAATCGGTTAAGAAGACTGTATGCTCCTAACTTGGATGAATATCCTGTATATGAGAAACGTGTAATGTGTCCAAAACGGAAATATTGAAAAACAACTTGGACGGACCAGACTAGCAGGTTGTCTAGCACTGTAGTGTCTGGCACCACAAGGGTTTGTTAAAAGAACCCTCACACACCAACCTAGTTGGTGTCATGCTTCATCATCGGGTTCCCAGCTGAGTAGCCGAATGCTACTCAGCTGTGCTGCGACACCTGGTTACAGTGGAGCTGGTTTTTTTTGAGTGAGTGTGATGAAGTGGTGGATTAAAAATACCTCTGGTACTCTAACTGATAGTTACTTTATTCCCAGTGGTCCAGGGTATATTTAAAAACAATGAGTGGATAACGTTATAAAGACTGTTAATTGTGTCTTAGTTATCTGCCGGTCAACATGTTTCAGCCCTAGGTCAAAAATTTTGGGGCTTTCTTCAGGACCTCTCTCACAGAATTAAATAGTGAAAGTGAAAAAAGTGAAGGGTGAGTGGTAAAAAAAGTTAAACAACGTGTAAGCGCATTTTTAGCACACGCGCTAAGGTGTGCTAATTATGCTTAGTGGACTGACCGTAATAATGGTCCACCACTGTGTATGTACCTGTAAAAGAAAGCGAGACAATACAGTACAACATATAAAATATGCAACATTGGAATACTTTGTATGCCATTTCACGGATTCATTTCATATATCATAGTGGTGGTTGCTAAAGCACTCAGTGTGAGGTATACGTGTAGCGCCAATCATACACAAATCATGCATTCAAATGTAAAGAATATATACGTGAAATAACATGCATGTGGAAGAGCTAGTCAAGGCGCTTAGTTATGGAAAAGTGCTAATCTGCGTGCAAAGTGATGCGCAGACAAGCATGTGAATTCCTAGTAGGCTGCGTGTTGCTAGCCTTAGACGGCGGTCGAAAAAACCGCGTGTAGCCGGTTGGAACGCGCCGTGTGAATTTATCTTTATCGTTACTGTCGGTGAAACGATATGAAAAGACCGAAGCGTAGGTTGCCCTTATTAGGGACACTGGTATTGATTATTTACGAAAAAACACTTCAGATCTGGTCCCGGGAGGGGTGGCCCCCTATAGTCAAACTCCACGGAGGAGTAAAGGAAATGCTGTTAGTCCCGTAGTTTTTAAGGCTGAATGAATGGGAAAAGAGGGTTTCGATGTCACAGGGTTACCGCATAAATGTCAATTATATTAAATGGTAAGGTCTTACTTTGTCAAGGTGCTCGCCCGCATTGCTAACTACTCCGGTCTCCTCGGGATCAGGATGTTTCCCGTGGTCACGACCGGAGGAGGTATTTATGGTGTATTTCCGTATTGGACTCCTTCGTGTCGACGTGACACGTCGGGAAAGTCTCCCTGAGCGTGCGGCGTAAAGAATGACTAGAATGTCAGGCTCCTTAACGTGGCGTGTTAACAATACGTCTAGTGAGCGTGAAAATGCGGGAATGCTTTAAAGTGAGCACGCATTTATAAAAAAGGCCACTGTGATGTCAACTAGTATGAAACTAGTAACTGAAAACGGAAATTTAGTAACGCCAAATTAGAGGATGATTTAAAGGATGGAGTAGTGCCCTGTCAACGTGGTTGTTTCATTTGTGCAGCTGATGTGGCTGCTATGTAGAGCTTAATGCGGGCATTTTTAAATGGACACGATGCGTTTGGTTTTTTGAACTCTCAGTATGGTAGGCATCATTAGAGAGTAATTCAGTTAGGGGAGGTCTCTGTAATAGTTAGACATAGTTCTGATTTTTATATGCAGCAAATTCTGCTGTTTGGCAGCGTATGTCTGGTAACTATACATGACATCTCTTTTTTGACGGTCAGCGTATAGACCAACAGTGAGCTTGGTATGGTTAGCTGGAAATCAGAACTATGTCTAACTGTTACAGAGACCTCCCCTAACTGAATTACTCTCTAATGATGCCTACCATACTGAGAGTTCAAAAAACCAAACACATCGTGTCCATTTAAATATGCCCGCATTAAGCTCTACATAGCAGCCACATCAGCTGCACAAATGAAACAACCACATTGACAGGGCACTCCATCCTTTAAATCATCCTCTAATTTGGCGTTACTAAATTTCCGTTTTCATTTACTAGTTTCATACTAGTTGACATCACAGTGGCCTTTTTTATAAATGCGTGCTCACTTTAAAGCATTCCTGCATTTTCACGCTCACTAGACGTATTGTTAACACGCCATGTTAAGGAGCCTGACATTCTAGTCATTCTTTACGCCGCACGCTCAGGGAGACTTTCCCGACGTGTCATGTCGACTCGAAGGAGTCCAATGCGGAAATACACCATACATACCTCCTCCGGTCGTGACCACGGGAAACATCCTGATCCCGAGGAGACCGGAGTAAGTAACAATGCGGCGAGCACCTTGACAAAGTAAGACCTTACCATTTAATATAATTGACATTTATGCGGTAACCCTGTGACATCGAAACCCGCTTCCCATTCATTCAGCCTTAAAACTACGGGACTAACAGCATTTCCTTTACTCCTCCGTAGAGTTTGACTATAGGGGTCCACCCTCCCGGGACCAGATCTGAAGCGTTTTTCGTAAATAACGTAAATATCAATACCAGTGTCCCTAATAAGGGCAACCTACGCTTCAGTCTTTTCATATCGTTTCACCGACAGCAACGATAAAGATAAATTCACACGGCGCGTTCCAACCGGCTACACGCGGTTTTTCGACCGCCGTCTAAGGCTAGCAACACGCAGCATACTAGGAATTCACTGCTTGTCTGCGCATCACTTTGCACGCGGATTAGCACTTTTCCATAACTAAGCGCCTTGACTAGCCCTTCCACATGCATGTTATTTCACGTATATATTCTTTACATTTGAATGCATGATTTGTGTATGATTGGCGCTACACATATACCTCACACTGAGTGCTTTAGCAACCACCACTATGATATATGAAATGAATCAGTGAAATGGCATACAAAGTACTCCAATGTTGCATATTTTATGTGTTGTATGTTATACTGTACTGTCTCGCTTTCTTTTACAGGTACATACACAGGAGTGGACCATAATTACGGTCAGTCCACTAAGCATAATTAACACACCTTAGCGCGTGTGCTAAAAAATGCGCATACACGTGGTTTAACTTTTTTACCACTCACCCTTCACTTTTTTCACTTTCACTATTTAATTCTGTGTGAGAGATCCTGAAGAAAGCCCCATACATTTTTGACCTAGGGCTGAAACATGTTGACCGGCAGATAACTAAGACACAATTAACAGTCTTTATAACGTTATCCACTCATTGTTTTTAAATATACCCTGGACCACTGGGAATAAAGTAACTATCAGTTAGAGTACCAGAGGTATTTTGAATCCACCACTTCATCACACTCACTCAAAAACCAGCTCCACTGTAATCAGGTGTCACAGCACAGCTGAGTAGCATTCGGCTACTCAGCTGGGAACCCGATGATGAAGCATGACACCAACTAGGTTGGTGTGTGAGAGTTTTTAACAAACCCTTGTGGTGCCAGACACTACAGTGCTAGACAACCTGCTAGTCTGGTCCGTCCAAGTTGTTTTTCAATACTTACCAGGGACAAGGACGGCCCGTTCACGGTTCTAGCTCTCATTAGTTTTTCGCAAAACGGAAATATGACAAACATTCTAGTGAGACTCAAAAAAAGAAAACTATTCAAAAGAATGATGAAGCTGCAAAGAAAATGAAAATGGACACTGTTGATGATATTGTAGGATACCAGTTAGAAAATAGTTCAGGTATCAACTGCTATGCTAATGTAATTGTGAATGTTGTGTTTTATCTACAAGATCTTTATCATGAAATTATGGAAAAATCGAGAAAAAAGATTGTTCTTTATTATGTTATATTTTTCAAAAGTTGGTAACTGATAGAACTGAAATCCATACTGCTTCTGGCATTCGGCATCTTCTGGATATATGTACTGGTTCTTCACAATTTACACTCAATATACAACAAGATGCACAAGAATTTCTTATGTTTATGCTTGCAGTATTGAAGATGAAGGAATACAGATTGAAAATGTATTTGGACTAAGTTACAGATGGAATCATAAATTTGAAGAGAGTTTTTCTTCTACCACTGAAATAGACACTGAACGATTCATATATTTGACAATACCAGATTACAAATCAGTGTCTTTTAACAAGTTAGTAAAATCAGCTAATCAAGATATGAAATGCTCTCATTGTAAATCAGAAATGTTGTCAACGTTATATATAGAAAGATTTGGAAAATATGTCATTTTAATGTTACAACGTTGTAGAAGCAAATGGAAGAAAATTGGAAACAAAAATTAAATTTTGTGGCAAGTCAACTATCAATTTCAGGAAGAACTTTTAAAGCTGTGGCTATTATTTTCCATAATGGACCTACTACAACATCTGGACACTATGCTGTGTATTTAAAGTGCAATAAAGGATGGACACATTGCAATGATACCCATTTTGAATTCAAATGTAGGTTGCCTTTCGAATTACCGGATTCATATCTGATATTTTTGATGCCAAAGTTTTGAAAACATCATTCGGCCTATTGGGAAGATGTAAACCCGAATTAATTAGTTAATTTGGGATATTTTCAATGCAAATTGGTTTGGAAACATTATTCGGCCGATTGGGAAGATGTGCAGAATTACTGTTTGGATTATTGTTTGTGCTAATTGTATTACATTTGCAAAATTGTGTTTCAAAGAAATAGTTTATATATTTGATCTTTATATTATACGCGATGTAAATGAGAATGTGTATTTCAGAAATGTACTTCAGAGAAATAAATGATTTATTGTAGTTCAAGAATATAATTTAGAAACTGTAGATAGGTAAATAGATAGTTGAACTTGTTGTAAATATTTTCAACGCAGATATGGTTGGTTTTTTTTTTTACAATCTCATTGATTGTATTTTTTTTCCCGCTGTTATATGATGATCTACATTGAAATCACTGTGTATGGTGAAATTCAATAGAATCTGAAAACAGCAAAAAAGGGAAACTGAATATGTTATGTAATTGTAAAATTATGTTGTGTTCTTAAAACTATATTATATGCAATAACTATTTTCTTTTTTACAGAAAGTAATATTAAAGCTTGAAAATATTTTAAATTCTCTTTACAATAAAACTACTGTAAAATAGTTTCGCTCAGTTTGGTATCTACTTTAATAAAGAAGGTAAGATGAAATAATGTAATAAGCATAATAATATGAAGTAATGCTTACAGTCACTTTTATTGCAGTCATCCATGTTTTGAAATACTACCCATGCAGTGATCTATACCATTAGGCACTATTCCCACACTCCTGCCATCACCCAGGCACTATCCATGCATTTGTCCAATCATCTAGCCTGTATCCATACAGTTATAACATCACCCAGACACTACCTATGTACTCTTTCAATCACCCAGGTACTATCTGTACACTCATGCAATCAGCTAGAAATTATCTGAACACTCTTTCAATCACTCAGGTAGTACCTATACACTTCTCCAATACTGTAAACATTATCCCTGCACTGATGTAATCACCTAGACACTACTCTTGCACTCTTTCAATCATCCAAGCAGTATCTATACAATGCTCTATTCATTCAGGCAGTACACATACACTTATAAAATCACCGAAGCTCTATTTATACATTCCTCCAATAACCCAGGTACTACTCCTGTACTCCTCCAATCACCCAGCCAGAACCCTTCAAGTTTTAAAATCCATCAGACACTACCCATGCACTCCTCCAATCATCCAGGCCCTACACTCTTGCAATCAGCAAGACATTACCCCTACACTCATGCCATTACCAAGGTATTAACAATGCATTCCTCTAATCCCCCAGACATTACGCCTACACTCATGCAATTAGTTAGGTATAAGCCATGCACTCCTGCAATGCCACAGACATTACCCCTGCACTCATGCAATCACATAGGTTTATTGGAGGAGTGCATGTGTAATGCCTGACATTACCCCGCACTCATACAATCACCCAGGCATTATCCATGCACTCCTTCAATCACTGAGGCAGTACCTGCACATTTATAAAATCATCCAGGCGCTACATGTGTACTCATGCAATCACACAGGCACTACCCATGTACTCTTCCATGCACCCACGCATTACCCATACACTCTTTCAATCACCCAGACATTACCTCTGCACTGATGCAATCACCCAGGCAGTACCTATGCACTCATAGAATAACTCTGGCACTACGGTTGCACCACTTCAGTCATCCAGGCACTATCCATTGGGCCAGCCACTACCCATGCACTTATAAAATCACCGAAGCACTACCTATGCACTCGTGTAATCACTCAGACACTACCCATGCACTCCTCCATTCACCCAGACATTACCCCTGCATTCATGCAATCACCCAGGCATTACGCATGCACTCCTTCAATCACTCAGGCAGTGCCCATGCAGTCATACATGTGCTCAGGCACTTCTGTAGCATTCATGTAATCATCCAAGCACTACCCATGCAGTCTTCCAATCATCCAGCCTCTACTCCTGTACTCATACAATCACCCTAGTACTACTCATGCACGCCTCCAATCACCCAAGAACTACCCAGGCAGTCCTACATGCACCCATGCACTACCCATGCACTCTTCCATGCACCCAGGCATTACCATGCACTCCTTCAATCACCCAGACATTACCACTGCACTCATGCAGTCTCACAGGCATTACCCATGCACTCCTTCAATCACTCAGGCACTGCCCATGCACTCATGGAATAACCCAGGCACTACCCTTGCACTCTTCCAGTCCTCCAGGCACTACCCATGCACTCTTCCGTGCACCCAGGCATTACCCATGCAATCACTCAGGCACTACCCATGCACTTATAAAATCATCCAGACACTACACCTGCAGTCATCCAATCACTCAGGCAGTCTTTTTGCACTCATCCATTCCCTCAAGCAAAACCCATGCACTCAGTTAATCACTCAGACACTACTCTTGCGCTCATCCATTCCCTCAAACACTACCCATGTACTTATCCATGCACTCAGGCACTACCGATACAGTCTTCCAATCACCCAGGCACTACCCCTGCACTCATGCAATAGGCCAGGCACTACCCATGCACTACTTCAATCACTCCAGCACTCTTGTGCACTCCTTCATTCCCTCAAACACTATCCGTGCACTCATCCAATGACTCAGGCAATACTGCTGCACTCATTCATTCACTCAAGACAGTACTTATTCACTGATACAATGACTCAGACATTACCCTTGCACTCATTCATACAACTTTGTCTATTTTTAACCAATTAGGCGGTTCTAAAAAGAACCATTTTTCTTTTTACATTTGTGTTTTTTGAACTTTTATTAATTTTTTGGTGTTTTTTTAACAAAAGATTGAAAAAAACGAGGAAATGAACTAAAAAACTTTTCAAAACATTTTGCAATAAGAAACTCAAGAAAAAAATTAACAATGATGACTTCGCAGCAACAGCTGCAACAGATTGTTCACCTGCACAAAGCAGTTTCTTGCATCTTATGCAGTGCTGTTCCAGTCCTGCAAACTCTGGAATAATTTCTGTGGATGTAGTGGATCCTGCAGAAGTACTAGGTCCTACGACCTCATCATCTTGTTGGGACTCTTGCATTTGGCGCCGATGTTGTTCACGTGCAAGACTGTTTGGGTGCATGGTCTGAAGGTGTTTCAGCATAGACGATGTCCCGCACGAATACTTCTCTGATCCACGAGATAATATTTTCTGGCACACAGTGCAGGTGACTTTACGCGCCTTTACCTTCTTCTCTCCTTCTGGGATAGAGAAGAAAGCCCACACTCCTTCCTTTTCTTAATGGGTTCTTCCAGCTCCTCTTCATCAGCAGGAATATCCTGTGGTGCATTTTGAGATGCCATTTCCTCTCTTGGGAAAAAACACAAAAAAAAATCTAATAAAGAGGGACAGAAAACACAAGAGGTGTTTCTTCAAAAGAAGCTCCTGGCAGAATGAAAAAAGTGGGTGGGGTCCTTCAAGTTCTAGAATAGAAAGCTTTTAAACAAATGAAACTGTTTTTTTTTGTTTTTTTTAAAGTCACATGGGATTCGTGCACCAGGCGCGAAATGGGCGCACACCCGGCGCGAATTCCGAAAAATATATTAAACAATATATCTTTATTACAATTACAAATGTATGATATTTACAGTAATATTAAGTAATCTCTTGGTATAATATATATAATACATTTATATACATATACTTTTAAAACTTAAAGATTTCGGGGGGCGTGGCTTACCGGGCCAAGATGGTGGACGCACCTTGAGAGTGCTCCTGGACCCCTCCGCCATCCGCTCAAAATCCTCTCGTCCTGCGGGCCATCCTGCCCCGAAATTCACCGCCCCCTCAGCGCAGCACCTCTGGCTGTACCTCTGGTTGTGCGGAGTCCCGCATTTCACTGCCCCTCTGCTGTTGATCGGCCGGGTCCCGCGGCTAAGATGGCAGCCCCCTCACCCTGACTGCGGCGCCTGCCGCCCTTGGATTGCTTTGCTCGGCCTCTTGCCCGAACGCCTGAGGGGGCGGAGAGGCCCTCCTGCAGCCTGACTATCCAGGGGAAATCGCTGGCTCCGGGGTGATACCCGTGTCCTTCTCCCCGCCTCACCCGGCCGGGCTCAGGCGGGCGCGGTTTCCTGGTTCCACCCGTCGGCGCTGGAGGGCGCGAGCCCAGTGCGCGGCGGCCCAGCTGCCTGTGTCTGCGGTGACGGCTGTGGCTGCGCCCCGGTCCCCCCCAGCGGCGCTGCTGCGGCATCGGCTGCCATATCGGGCTGCGGGGGCTGGAGGGCGGCAGCGATCGATCCAAGCCCGCCGTGAGGCGACTCCTGTGACCCGGGAGCCGACACGTGGCGGACCTTTGGACGGGTGAGTCCCGGCGGAGGGTCCAGGGATATTTGCGGAGGGGAAGGGGGGGGGGCCCGCGCGGGAGGCCGGCTGAGGTGGGGACCGGCCCGGGTGGTGTCACCTGTCGTTTGGCCCGGCTGAGTCCCCTCCCCTCCTGAACTCCGCGGCTTCTGGGCCGGCTCCCCTGGGCCTTGGCGGCATCTTGTGGCGGCGTCTGACTCCTGAGGCCGGCATTGAATTCCTGGCGGGGGGTGCCCTGAGGGGTGGTACCGGCCGCATACATCGAGCGGCGAGGAGCCCATGGTCGGGGCCCTCAGCTGCCGTCCTGCCCCCCCAGCCTATTACCGCCTGGCTTGAGGAGAACGGGGGAGCTGTAGTGGAGGCGCTCCCCCTGGCCTGGCCCTAAAGCCCTAGTTCCACCCCACCATCTCCGGAGACAGTGTCACTGGCAGCGGGGGCGCTCGGCCGCACTCACCGAGCGGCGTCCAGATCCGTGTGAAGACCTCCCTCACTGGCCCCTATTGTTCTGCGTCTGCTGGGTCCGCGGGCCCGTCTTGCTGCGGACGGGGCTGGGGTTCCGGTTTGGCCTCCCCCCACATTGCTACTCATTGGGGTTGAGGCCTGAGGGGGTAGAACCGGCCGCATGCCTCTAGCGGCACGAGGCCCACGGAGGCGCCTCTCCCACCAGCCCCTCCGGCCCCTCCACTGCTGCCCTGCTTGAGTGACACCTGGTGTAATCTGTGGGCCTTGCGGGCAGGAACCTCCCTGCGGCCCTGGTCCGGAGCTCTCCCCCTTTGTCATTGGGGGACCATCCTGCCTGCGGACGTGGTCTCGGCCGCACATACCGAGCAGCAGTGGGTCTGAGTGGGCCTCCTCCTTGCTCTGGCTGCCCCCTTTTTGATCTTGGCCCGTCCGGGGAGGATCACCGGCCCCCTGCTGCAAGACCCATCTGAAGAGACTCAGTCCCTCGCCCTGTGGAGTGTCACCATGGGCAGATCGGATAGACTGACCAAGACCCCTGCCACCCAGACCAAAATGGACCGTTTCACTACCACAGATGTGGGGGCGACCGGGGGTACCACGGACCAGGAGCCTCCACTGCCCACGGATTTGTCCACCATCCTACAGGCCATCCACGCTTCACAATCCTCGGTGGAGGGCAAGATCGCGGAGGTGCGAGTGGATATGACCCTCATCCAGCAGGATCTCCGGAACGCCACGGCCCGGATCAAAGAGACTGAAACCCGAATTTCCACAGTGGAAGACGACGTGCAGCAACTTAAGGGGCAAGTGGCTCATCTCCAATCGCACACCCAGGAGTTGCACCGACGGGCGGAGGATGCCGAAAACAGGTCCCGGCGCAACTACCTCCGCCTGGTGGGCTTTCCGGAAGGAGCGGAACAGGGCCGTACGGTGGACTTCCTGGAGAGGTGGCTGCGATTGTGGGTCCCTGAGGGCTCTCTCCCCATGGTTCGCGATCGAGCGGGCCCACCGTTCTCTTGCCCCTAAACCACCACCAGGTGCGGCCCCCCGGACGGTCATAATGCGGGTTCTCAATTTTAAGGACCGCGACGCTATCCTGGCTGAAGCCCGCAAACAGCAAAGGCTCCACTATGAAAACCATACAATCATGATCTTCCCGGACTATACTCGTGAGGGCCAAAGTCAGCGCCGCTCGTTCAGTGAAGTCAAACAAAAGCTAAGAGCACTCAACATCCAATATAGGCTCCTCTTTCCGGCACGCCTGCGAGTGGTGTTCGCTAACAAGACACTGTTCTTTGACACTCCTACTGAGGCCTGGGCTTGGGCGACGGAGGAGCGTCCTCTACGAACCAAAGACCGGAATCCACCGCCTGGGGAGGTGGACGGCGGGCCCGTCCACCCCAGGCCTTCCGCTCCCCGGCCTCAGCGCAACCGCTCCCGCAGGCGCCGTGGCCAGAGACAAGCCCGGTCAGACTCCCCGTTGGGCCCCTCTCGGCAGCCAGTAGTGTTTTCTGAAGAATCCTCGGCTGGGAGGCGATCCGGCTCGTCCGGCTACCTGGACCGCGGGGGTATCTCGCCCCGGCCCTCATTGCTGGACCTCCCAGACACGGACCTTTCCCGTAGCCCGATGCTTCTGGGGGACCCTGCTTGAATTTGTCTCTGCCTGCCGGGCCTGGCTCCGCAGCCGGAGACTGCTTTGACTCATATTGTTTTTCCTTCCCAACGGACTTGATTATGTACATCCTGTCATGAGGAGGGGTCCTCCACGCTTTCCCATTCCCAAGCGTTCTAGTTTGGTCTTTAGTTCAATTTGTTTATTGTTAGGGCGACAGATGCTTCCGTTCCTGAAGTGTAGGGTGGGGGATGGGATAGGGTGGGGGACCGTTGTCCAGAGTTCTCCTTTTAGTTTTAGTTTGTTTTAGTTGTTTCTCAGTTTTGTCGCACCAGCACTCACATGGCACCCTGCTCTGTACCCGGTGGGACGCAATGACTTCTCTCTGGATACCTAACCAAGTCTTCAGGCGACCCAGCTCAGGGCCAGGCCTCCCTTTGGGATTTTACCTCCTCACTGAAACCCCCTGCCACTATGCCGGACACGCCTCTGCTAGGGGCCTCCCTGTGCATCATGTCCTGAAACGTCAATGGCCTCCTGGACCGTTTCAAGCGCATGGCTGTATTACGTTATGCACAACGTCTTAGGGTAGAAGTCCTACTGCTACAAGAGACGCACTTGTTGGGTAACCACTGCCCCTTTTTAGCACGCTAAGGTTACGGTAGGATTTGGCACTCAGGGTTCACTCGGGGATCCAGGGGGGTGGCGATCCTGGTGAAACGTTCTCTTCCACTCGTGACTGCGCGTGTCGTTCACGATGCCCAAGGCACCTTCGTGGCCCTTAGCGGCACACTGAACGGTAGCCCCCTCAATCTTGTGTCGCTCTACTCTCCCCCTTCAATGTTAACAACGACCCTAGCCAAATCCGCCGACCTCCTAGCATCCCTACCTTTGGGTCTCACTTTCCTCGGGGGCGACTTTAACGCGGTCTCCTCACCCGCCCTAGACACGACCGGCCCCCCTTCCCCTGGTAGACTTGCGCAGGCAAAACAGCTGACGACTTGGTCCGAATCGCTGGGTTTATGTGATGCGTGGCGTATTTGGCACCCACACTCTAGACAGTTCACGCACACCTCAGCGGCTCACCATACGCAGGCGCGTATCGACACCATCTTCGTTCCATCGATGGACTGTCTCATGATTCGAGATGTCTCTATCCTCCCCCGTGGCATCACTGACCACTCCCCGGTTATGATTCACACAGGCTCCCCTCCCACCTCTATGCGTCAGACGTGGAGGCTAAACGCTTGGTTCCTTCAGGACAAGGAGTTCGGGAAGGTGGTGGGACGGGACCTTAAGCAATACTTTCTGTCCAACGAAGGACCCGTATCCTCCCCGGGCACCCTGTGGGAGGCCGGCAAGGCTACGATTAGGGGCGTCGCCAAGGGCCAGCTCAAACTCCAGCGGCAGGCTCAACTGGAGCAAATTACCTCCCGGGAGGCGCAGGCACTGCGCCTTGAACGTACCTCCGCCCGAACCCCGGATGCATCCGAGGTGAGGCTTCTTGCCCACCTCCGTTCGGAGATTAAGCAGCTGTCACTGGAAGCGGCCAAACTCCTCTGGCGCTCATCCGTGGCCAGGGTGTATGGTTGGGGTGACAAACGGCTCACTCCTCCACCGTTTAGCCACATACCCTAGGGCAAACCGCATAATCCCTGAAATCTTGGCTCAGGATGGTTCAGTGTGCCGCTCCCCAGCGGAGATGGCCCGCGCCTTTGCTTCATATTACCACCAATTATATGAGGCCAAAACTCCAACCCTCTCTCTCACGGGTCTATTGGAGGTCGGGAACGGCCACCTTCCTCGCCTGGACCCCATAATTCAGGAAGATTTAGACCGCCCCATCACCCACGAAGAAATTAGGGAGGCGATCACCCTTATCTCCTCCGGCAAGCGCCAGGCCCAGACGGCCTCCCTCAAGAATACTACGCTCACTACAGTGAAACTCTCACCCCTCACCTTGCGGATCTGTTTCGGGAGGCAGTAGAGAATGGATCCTTCCCCCAAGAGACGGATATGGCCACCATTGTGGTTCTTCCCAAGTCCGAGCCGCCCTCGCAACGGGGTGTGGATTACCGCCCTATCTCCCTCATCAATACTGATGTAAAACGGTTCGCCACGGTCCTCGCCCAGCAGCTCAAACCCCATCTATCCGTGCTGGTTCACCCCAACCAGTGGGGGTTCATGCCCTCACGTGGCACCCGGCATTGCCTCCGTAGACTGAAATTGGCCTTGGCCCACCGCCACCTGCTCACCCCATACCTAGCGATTCTCCTTGTAGACTTTGAGAAGGCCTTTGACTCGGTGGACTGGGGATTTTTGGAGGATGTCCTCGACGAGATGGGCCTCGGCCCCCACTTTCGAGCCATGGTCAGGGTTCTTTACGCCCATCCAAGGGCTCGTGTCCTGGTGAATGGGGTTCTGTCGGAACCCTTCTCGGTCTGCAGGGGAATGAGGCAAGGATGCCCTCTTTCCCCCCTGCTCTTTGCTCTGGTGATGGAGCCCTTGGCATCCTTGATACGATCGTGCGAACACCTGCAGGGATGGGATTGGCCCAACACCGAAACCGACAAAATCGCCCTTTATGCGGATGATGTCCTCATCTACTTAGCGGATCCCGCCGGTCAGGCCCCCATTGTCTCCGCATCCTGCATTCCTTCGAACAGGCTTCTGGCCTCCGGCTGAACCCCGACAAATCAGTCCTGGTTCCCCTCCACCTGTCCCGAGAATGCTTCGATTGGCAGTCCACCATACCACTTCGCCGTCAATCATTCAAATACCTGGGGATATGGATGACTACTCCCTGAGCTTAGCTGGGCCCTCAACGTTACTCCCCAGGTGAGAAGGGCTAAGGCGGACCTCCAGAAGTGGCAAACACTGCCCATGAACCCCATGGGGAGAGTCGCCCTTTTTAAAATGATTGTTCTCCCCCGGTTCCTCTACGTTCTTCAAAATACCCCCCTATGCTTCCCCAGGACCTGGTTTCGCGAATTGGATAGCATGGCCAATAAGTTCCTTTGGGGGAAAGGTAGGGCCCGACTGGCTTTGAATGTCTGTAGGATCCCCTCGTTTGACGGGGGCCTGGGGATGACTCACCTATATCTGTACTACCTTGCCACGCGCCTGCTCTCTATACACGACTGGTTCAATGGGGGTTGGTCTGATCTGGCTTACAGGCTTGAGTTGGGTGAATTGGGCCTGACCAAGGTTCAGTCTATGCTGTATGGGGCTCCTATCCCGTCCCACTTACCAGAGGTGACGCGCTCCCGCGCTACTGGCCTGGCGGGCCGCACTGCGACACACCAAGTGGACACATACACTGACCCAGTGTACACCCCTGTGGCAGGGGACCTGGATCAAAGAGGTTAATGGGCTGCGGGGTTTCCGGGCTTGGGACCTTATAGGGATCTCACAACTAGGTGATGTATGGGTGGGGGATCACATGCGTTCCTTCAAAGACCTTCAAAGTAGATACTCCCTGCATCAGTCGCAGTTCTACAGGTACCTGCAATTGCGACATGCTCTCCACACACACCTCACAACAGGTACACAGCTTCCTGACCATAGCCCGCCTGAGGCACAGATTATGCTGGGGGACCTGGGGAAGGGTGGCATCTCCCGCATCTACCGAACATTGATCAATAACACCCCTACTTCCCTGGATCGACTACGTGCTCAATGGGAGGAGTGGGTGGGTACCCTGGAGGAGGAGGATTGGTGCGACACCCTTATGGCCCCTAGGATGGTCACCGCCTCCGCCAGGCTACGTTTGGTACAGCTCTACTATTTACATGCAGCTTACCTCACCCCGGTGCGCCTTCATCGAGCGGGATTTAGCCCGACCTCCGCTTGCACTAGGTGTGGTCACGATCCAGCTGATTTTCTCCACATGGTGTGGGCATGCCCCGCTTGACGCAGTTCTGGGGGATATTGAGGAGGAACTCACCGAGATATTGGGGTGGGAGGTTCCCCACAATCCAAAGCACACGATCCTGGATATTACTGACGGGTTGGATGGGTCTAGGAACGAGAAGTTGTTTTTCACTACAGCAATGGTGGTGGCCAAGAGGGACATAGCGGCCTCCTGGAAATGCCACCACCATTGCTGTAGTGAAAAACAACTTCTCGTTCCTAGACCCATCCAACCCGTCAGTAATACCCAGGATCGTGTGCTTTGGATTGTGGGGAACCTCCCACCCCAATATCTCGGTGAGTTCCTCCTCAATATCCCCCCAGAACTGCGTCAAGCGGGGGAAATTTGCACTAAGACCTCTTTCCAGGTTCACGATAAGTGGCTGCACTGGTGGGTGACCGGGTGTGAGTGGATATGTGAGTGTTATCAGTGCCTCTGTGGGTGTGTCACTGGATGTGTAAGTAGCTGTGTGTGTGTGACTGGGTGTGATGACTGTATGGGTGTCTAACTGGGTATGTAAGCGGCTGTATGGGTTGGTAACTGGCTGTGTTAGTGGGTGTTTGGGTGTGTAACTGTGCAGCTAGTGGTGGATACATAAGTGGTGTGAGTGGATATGTAAGTGCCTCTCGCTGTCTAACTGGGTATGTGAGTGGCTGTATGGATGGGTGACGGTGTATGGGTGGGTAAGTGCATGTCTAACTGTCAGTGCTGGGTACATGAATGGCTGTATAGGTGTGTGAGTGGGTATGACAATCCATGTATGGGTGTGTGACTGACTATGAAAGTGGATGTATAGGTGAGTAAATGGGTGTGTGTGAATGGCTTTATGGGCGTGTGACTAAAAGTCACTGTCTGGCAAAATGAGTGGAGGGTACATAAGTGCTTTTGCGGAAGTGTAACTAGGTGTGTAAGTGCCTGACTGACTGCGTGAGTGGGTGCAAATCACATACTATTAAATTACATACTATAAGCAACCACCCACATCTAATTTCAAACACATTCATTCATACTGGCTTGATAAAAATAACTTTTCAATATAGCAATTCCTCTGCTGCTCACTATAATTTTAGATAAAGCCCTCATCCAACCTCCCTTTTATTTAGTCTTTTACTGTAGTGTCTAGAAGTCACATGTTTTCTTTCAGCTTATATACACTCAGGTTTTTTTTAAATATACTTTTTTATAGTACAACCTAATTAACATACCTGTCACCCTCCGCGAGGCACTGATCACACTTATTCTTAAACCAGACAAAGCACCCAAGTGCTGTGATTCATATCGCTCCTATCGTTAATCAACACGGACAATAAGATATACGCGAAACTGCTGTCAAATCGGCTCCTCCCACTCATACCCCTAAGAGCCCGTCCAGACCAATATGGCTTCATACCGGGCTGCACCACGTCACACAACCTTCTCTATAATGCACCAAATCAACCCTTCTCTGCCGGCGGTGGCGGCCCTGCTGGATGCCACTAAGGCATTCGATTCATTAGAATGGCCCTTTCTCTTTTCTTTGCTTGGCCGCTTGGGCCTTCATTCACAAAATTAAGCTGCTCTACACACTGCCATCGGCGCGCATTAAAATCAACGGACAAATTACGGATCCCATAGCAATCACCAGGGGGCACAAGACAGGGCTGCCCGCTCTCGCCGATTCTATTTGCTATTGCGATGGAGCCACTCGCAGCACGGCTGCGCCAGCGCCAGCACCAGCACCATACGCAGCATGGCATTGGGTTTTCGACCCGCAGTTTGGTGACCTCTAAGTACGCGGATGTTGCATTGTATATACGCGAGCCACAAAATAACTTGGCAACAATGACGAGAGAGGTGAAACGGTTCGGAGGCTATTCTGGGGTACAAATAAACTGGAGCAAATACATCCTTTTTCCCTTAACCGATGCGACGCTGTCCTTTCCCACGGAATACCCAATAAAATGGGCTACGGGACCGATCAAGTATCTTGGCATATGGCGGAGCAGAGATACAGAAGAGCTTTGGAAAGCAAACTTCGGTAAAACTATGGAATGGTTGGAAACCAAAATTCTTGTGTGGAAAAATCTCCCACTCTCCCTAGCGGGTCGCATTGCGATAGCCAAAATAGTGGTTCTGCCAAAGCTTCTATATCTGTTTTTAAATATCCCGATACCACTCACCTCACATTTTTTTAAGAGACTACGCTCCAACATGATCACCTTAATATGGGCCGGTCGACAGCCGCGCATCGCCTACGAAATCTTGACGTTACCTTTCTCACGTGGTGGGATGGGAGCCCCAAATTTTAAGCTCTAAGCACACTGCGCCCAGGCCAGCTTTCTCCATTTTTGGCTGCACCCAACACCCTTCCAACCACATGCAGCAGTTGAGACTGACCTTGCTTCCCCCTGGCTGCTTCAAACGGCATTGTTCCTGCCATACACGGCCCCTAGAAATGAACACAGTTGAATGTGTGCGCTGGGCGTGGGAGGGCATTCGCAGACAGAGGACAAAGCTCTACATGCGCCGACGATGCAACTAGCAAACAACCCCTCTTTCCCCCACTGCAAACCAGTGGAATGGCGCTCCGGGCTACGTCTCTGGGTATACGCACTAATGCTGACCTCTATCCCAACGGGCAGTTTCTTCCTCTCCCCGAGAACACTACTCCACTTGACAACCTGCTGTATTATCAAATCAGAGCAACCTGCAGAAATATTAACGGTACATTCCTAGACTCCCCACTGCCAAACGCAGCACTCCAATACGTCCACACTTCAACGTCTCCACACAAACTTGTTACTAGGCTGTATGCGCTCACCCTTGCGGCCTCCCCGGCAGACACCGAGCGCGCGCTGCGCATGGGTGGCAGATCTATCGGAGGGACCATCACCAGAGCAGTGGCAATACTGCTTCAACCAGACCAAAAGACTCTCCCCCAACTAGCGACTGCGACTGATGCACTTTAAATTTCTGCACAGACTATCGCACCCCAGTGGCACTACACAGAATGGGCCTGGCTGTGGATGCGAGATGCGCGCGATGTTCGGCACCGGACGCAACATTTACACACCTGACCTGGACATGCTTGAAGATAGCGAACTACTGACAGGACGTGTGCAAAATCATTAGTGCCATCACCTCCGAAACAATCACACCTGACCCCCTCACATGTCTACTGGGATATGTCAAGGAAGCCCCGGACGCTAGCCGCGGACTGGTCACAATGCTACTGGTGTTGGCCAGACGTAGGGTGGCGATCCACTGAGGCCGCAGGCCGGTACCACTGCCTACAAACTGGCTAGTGGACGCAGCACACTGTCAGACGCACTTGAGCGAATACTGGAACCTAATGCTTCTGGCAAGCAGACCGCATGATATTTGGGCTCCCCTGGTGACGTACCTCACAAATCAGATGACACTGAGGAATGCCCTGACAATCCCAGATCCCGCTGCCCTGAGCGATAGTGCAATCCCCGACAGTGACAGACCTGCACCTCTATGACTGGGAAATATTATAACTTATGCACATGCCAGTCCATAATGATGTTTGCATGCCCGGATAATCACCAAGTTGCCATGTATACTCTTTGTGCCGTTGTCATGATGGTATTCTGCTAAGACTAGATGTCAAAATGTATAATTGAATGCATACAATGTAGCATGCTTTATTATCAATAAAGTTTTAAAAATCCCCCCCAAAAAAACATACCTGTAAAATCTTTGCTTTTGTCCAACTTTTATTTTAATATCAGTTTTCAACTGCAAATATCAAGTCAGAAATATGGCAATCCTCCTCCACTCTCAGTACAAAAGTACAAATAATGACTACCCTTCCCACTGTGCTCTTACTCATACTCCTGTATTTAACAAATCAGACTTCCTTTCATCTTTTATTTTTGTTAAACTACTTCTAAATGGTCACCATTTTCTAACCCTGGTTTTCCGCAGGGCTCAGCACGGCCACAAAGTGTGGTGCGCAGATTCACATGAAAGCCCTTAAAAGCATTAAACAATCTGCTGGTAATGCATTTCAATTATATTTTATTTTGCATAATATTGTCAATTATAAGACATACACTCCCTACTGAGCAATTTTTGTACACTAGCCAGCTTTTCAGTTTCGCACTGCAGTCTCTCTTGTCCCCCCCACACTCATCTCAGTTTTCATAGTAACCATGTCTCCAATAGTCTCTGCCTACCAGTAGGTTAAAAGTTCACAAGACTCTCTCAACAGCACACTAGCTTCAGGTTAACTGTAGTAGGTGTGGTTGACTGTTTGCAGGGGCCATTGAAGTCCACATGCTGCCCAACAAGAGTGCCTGCCATGTCCCGTGGTGCGGGACGCATCCCGGATCGTGCCCGCTGCGGGACTTACTATCCCAGCCTGCCACTACTACCTGGGAGGAGGTGCCATTGAGACCACACGCCGCGCTACAAGAGCGCCTGCCATCTCACTGCATATTTCATTTAATCTTCCTCCTGCTTTGGTACCCTAAGTAGTGGTACTCACTGGGGTTCCTGTATTAACGCATGGAATCACAGAAGATTATCATACCTTAAGGAATAAAGTGGCACATTTGCTGTCCCAATTGGGCAGTGAAGGTCATAAATTATCACATAGACTTATTATGGCCAGAATGGTCGACTAGGTGGGACCTCTACCCAAAACCTATGATGGGGATTGCATTATTAAATCTTGACCATCCAGGTGTAGCTCCCACTGTTTTGAAGCTTGCTAGCCTGAAGGCCCATACCTCTACCATCCAGGCCTTGCACCTGGGTTACTTTTATCAGCTACCTGTTGTTGCAATTCCCCCTAGACCCATTGTGAATATTAATCATCCCCGTAATAAATAAGAGCTACCAAGGTAAATGGTTTTGTCTTAAAGACATCTAATAGGTTCGAGGCCCTGGGTGCAGAGGCACTTGACTGACTTATACACCCCACAGTAGAGAACTTGCCTGAAAACATATCCGAGAATGGTCGGGTTGCCACTAGTCCACACTCCAGGGTGTCTAAGTACTCACCATCAAGGGTTCCTTTGCCCTTGGTATATGGTGATATCGGACATGGGCCCTTATTTTCCCTGTTACAAGCTATTGCTGGGGACCATAGTTTTAATGGGATTGCTTATGGAGAAGTGTACATTAGGAGAGAAGTGGCATTGGTTAGGTGTGTCATGCCCACTTTGGACGAGTTAGGACCACCGCCTCAGAATAGGGGGTTACCTCCAGGTGACTTTTTTGGTTTAACCACCAGTAATGATTGCGGTCTTCTGAGCACTGTAGGCTGTACAAATATGCACAGTGCCACTAATACAAGTTCATCAGGGCCAGGTGCCCTGGGTGCTAGAGTGGATTTGAACTCCGCTGGGGCAGCAGCAAAGGATATATTATTGGCCCATAATAATACCATTAGTGGTTCCAGACTGGCTTCTTGGAATGCGGCAGGTGTAAACAATAAAAGATCAGATTTAGATTGGTTATCTTACCTTAAATCATTTTCTATAATTTGTCAGGCAGGAGACTCTGGAGACTGATCGCTCCTTTTTAGATGGCTATAAGTCTGTTTTACCCCAGCCACACTATCTTCAAAGGGTAGACCCAAGGGAGGGTTACCAACTCTGGTCTCTCTCTAATTGGAGATTGGTGCTGTTGGGCGGAGTGTTTCGACCGGAGGGTGGCGTGACTGCTCCTCTGCCCTCGCAGATGCCTGGTGTCCTTGGGGCGCACTTCTCCCGCATTTTGCCCTGATAACGACGCCCTCATCCACTCTGGTGGGACTCCAAGTCCCAGAGTGCAACGGCTGGCCCCAAATCCATCGCAGCTGAGTGGGAGGTGTTACCTGAGCCCACTTAAGCGCCGACACATCCCGCGGCGCGGGACGCGCCCGGGCAAAGCCCGGGCCAAGGGCGGGCCCGTCCTGCGCCCGTCAGTGACAGGAGGAGGCAGGGCTGGGCCATATCCCTTTCGTCCATTCTTGCAATGATCGCCAAAAAGGGTAAGACTTTTTGACTCTCCTGTGGACCATTGCACTGTCCAGGCGTTCCAACCATACCCAGGTCATCACCTGTCAGAGTTATGTCAGTTGTTTAATCTTCTGGCTGTGACTGTGAGATCACATTACCAAGTGTTGACATTAGCCCGGGTCCCTAAAACATTGGAACTGCTGCATAAACTGGATATCCTGGCAGAAGCTTGGTTACTGTAACATGTGATGGTCGTTTAAAAACAGTTTATCGGTGTGGGCGGAGGTATTCTTTCTTCCGTTCCAGCACCAGTTGGAAGCATTCATTGTATATTTATATAAGGGTGTGATCAACGTATTGGACGGGAGGTGGAGTTGCATCTGGACACATAATGGGGAAACGTTTATGTCCACCTAAATCTAAAACCACTAGTGCTCCTATACTCCCTCCCACCTCGATTGACAAAATGCTGCAGAAAGCTATAGGGGCGGTCAACACAGAAATTGAGCGTACAGAAAGGTGGTTGTCACTCACACCCGACCTATCCGCACCAACGGTTGATCCTTCTACTCTGTTAATCCCCTTACAACCCCCCCCCCCCCCAAGGAATTACCCTCTACGCCTCCCCGAGATGCTCCAATTAAAAAACGACCAGCAAAAGCAGAACCACAATTAGTATCCCAAAGTAGGGGAAACGTAAACAAACATCTGAGGCAGGTCCCAAAAGAAAGAAACTGTGCGGGGAGGCTATAGTTAGCATTCAGGAGGGCGAGGGACAGGAACAACGTCAAAACAGTCCTTTACCCCCCAGTACAGGTCTGAATCCTCCCCTTGGGCACTAAATATGACAGAATTAAAGAATCAATTAAGAGTCATGATCAAAGAAGAACTGGCCCCTTTATTTAATCGTTTAGATAAATTAATTGCTGTGGGGGAAGAGTAGATCACCAAATTTGAACTCTGACCCTGCCCGCCCAATAGGAAGAGGGACAAACATGGGCGGCCAGGCGGGCACTCCTGACCCAACACCTCCGGACGGGTTGGGTGGAGAGGCTTCTGCAGGCTCCACCACAACCCAAGAGATTAGGGACTCGAGTGCCAATAACCAACAGCCTAGCACGAGTTCAAACCTGGCTACTGGGTCACAGACAATTTCACCCCATCCCAGGGACACGGTTAAAACTATTCCCCTATTACATGGGTCTAGTGGGAACTCGAGTGGGCAGGCACCAACAGAATGCACAGATGTCAGGCCTGAATCAGTAAATTTGCCGGGTATAAATCTACCCCCAGCCTGTTCCCCGTACGTAGTTGTACTGGTGGGAATTCTCGGAATTCCCTCCAATAAAAGGGAAACTCAATTCGATCTTAGAAATAAGTGTCTCTTTTGGTTAGTAAAGCATAGGCAGTTTGACTATGGTAGAGCAGGGGAAATTTTGACGGTACGCCGAGTCAGCTGGGTGGGTAATCGGCAAAAAACAGTTTTAGGGGATTGCGTAATGATTAATTTCAAAAATCCCAATACCGTGACCCACCTTCACAACCAGATTATGAATCACCAGGACACAGTGACAGGAATTAGACTCCACCCCTTAGAGTTCTTCTACCCCCAGTATCAAATGCCCTTAAGGGGTTATATCCCCCCCCCCCTTTCCCAAGTTGGCACCTAAGACCCATAATGGAGGGTGGTAGGAAAGTGCCCTCTACTTCTCTATTATATAACATCCCAGTTACCAACAGATACGGAATGCTGGAGGAGGTAGACTGACATGAGGAGGGCCTAATGGTGGACAGGCCTCCTGGTATGCAGGAGCGGGTTCCTGATTCGGGAATGAGCGGTGGATCAAGGGCAGAAATATTGGCTATTACTACAGACTCCACACAGATGATCGAATCAGCAGGTTGGGGGTCACAAATTAATGGGCCCTCTTGCACCCTATTACCTGCCCTGGCGAACAATATACCTAGGGAGAGTGAGCGCATATATCCAATAGTTAGAAATCATCTGACCCCACCAATGGATACTAATATGCCATATATTAGAGTGCGAAAGGCGATAGATGGGAATAGTGGGTCGGTCAATAGCTCCAAGTTAGCCCACGTAATCGTCCATGAACCCAGGGACTCAAACGTGAGGGGTATGCCGAGTGACAATGTGGGGAAAATCGTGGGCGAGTTAAAACTTGTCTCATGGAACATAGCTGGTCTGGCTGGCAAATTACGGGATGAGCAGTGGCTCCTTTACATTAGAAATTTCCACATAATCTGCTTACAGGAAACTTGGGAGCCAGTAAATAGAGTTTTCCTAGAAGGGTACAAAACGTTTTTTGCCCGGCAAAACGGTCTAATGTTGGTAGAGCAAGGGGGGGTTTAACTACGTTTATAGACTTAAGGATCCAGGGTAGGTGGAAGCCTATGCCAGGAGATTCAGAGGTTTTACAGGGCCTAACCCTGGCTAGTAACACATCGCCTAGCAATTATCAATTTTTACAACGCACAGTCAAACCCAGGGATCACATTCCTTGGATGAATTGAGCAGTCGGTTGGGAAAGCTGCAATCTGAGAATCAAGCCCATGCACAGCTAGTATTAGCTGGAGACTTTAACTGCCACTTGTGTCCCAATTTGAGGAGTGAGGGTGACTGGTCGACTTGCACATTGGAAAAGGGACCACACATGGAACATACTCAGCCTGGACGGGAATTGAGTGTCCTTTTAAGCCTTTATGGTCTAATCCACACCATGGACCTGATAGTCTCACGCCCAAATCTAAATGTGCCTCCTACTTATAAGGGTAGAGGCTGTGCTTCATTTATTGATTTTATTTTTGTTTCTCATTTAGTGAGGAGGTTTATTATCGGTTTTAATATCAGCAATAGCATATATAGCGACCATAACCCCCTAATTCTATCACTCGTAGCCCCTCATAGCCACCCTGTGGCGTGTAGACTAAGGGGGGGGACATTGTCAGCTACTGATCAAGGTAGGCGGCTACGTTGGGCGCAGGTGGACACTGTCGCTTTCAATAAATCCCTTTTTAGTAGAGGTCAGCAGGAGATCCAGAAATGCTTAGACTTAGAAGTCCAGGATTGTGAAGTAGTTAAGACATTCACAGCCATTGCACAACTAGTGGATAGCTTACTAAAGGTACCTGTAACCTCTGGCTGTAGGGAGGATCCAAGATGGTTCGATGAGCAATGTTCGCAGGCCCGCAGAGCCCTGAAGAAGGCCCTGAAACAATTACCCAGCGATAGGGGGCAGATTGCGACATGCCGTAAAACGTATAAGCAAGCAGTCAGGACGCGTAAGCGCCAATTACAGACGAAGGCTTGGGAAGATCTAGAGGAGGCTGCCGAGCTAAAAGACTCCACTGGATTTTGGAAAGTCATCAATAGCCCATGCTTTAAAGATTCTAATTGCCCGAACTTGTCTCATAATATCTTGCCGGAGCAGTGGCAGGCTCATTTTGAGGGTCTATATAATCAGCCCGCAAGGGAGTATGAACAGCAGATATCGCCATTATCTCGTCCACAGACGTAACTGTTTTCTCCTTAGAGGAGGTTAGGCTAGGAATAGATTGTCTTACACAGAATAAAGCCCCGGGCCCTGACAGGATCCCGCCCGACCTCTTTAGAAGCAATCCAGAGGAATGGGCACCCATTTTGGTGAGGGTCCTCAATGCTGCAGTTGAAACAGGTATGTCCCCATCATGGTCTACGGCAACCATTGTCCCGATTTTTAAAAAAGGGGACAGGGATAGTCTGCTTTGCTACCGCCCAATATCCCTGATTGACGTGACAGTCAAGGTACTGGGTCGTGTGGTTCTGAATAGACTGGCGGATTGGGCAGAGACTCACAGTATAATAACGGATGTCCAATATGGGTTTCGGGCGGGGAAATCAACGGCGGACCAATGTCTAAACCTTTATCTTGTTGCTTCAAAGTACACCATGGCTAAGTCGGGGGCACTCTACCTAGCCTTTATGGATCTTACTGCAGCATTTGACCGAGTCAATCGCTGCAAGCTCTGGAATCTAATGAGAACGTTGGGCGTGGATCCGGGCTTGATTAATATCCTAATGGCACTTCATTCAAACACATCTGCTGCGGTAAGGTACACGCAAGAGGGGAACGTCACAGACCATTTTAAGTGCACGAGTGGGGTGAGACAGGGCTGTATTTTAGCACCCTTTTTATTCACACTATATATTAACGACCTGGATCGAGCACTAACCACATTAGAAACAGACACCCCGAAAGTAGGCTCAAGGCAAGTTCCTGTCCTTCTCTACGCAGACGATGCGGTTCTCCTGGCCCGCACGCCACAGGGCTTGCAGCTTTTGCTTGATGGATTTGTAGGGTTCATGAATGACATGGACTTGTCCCCTAACCTCTCGAAATCCTACATAATGGAGATGGGGAAGAAGAGCAGGAAGACAAATACTTACAGTAGGCCCGCACACTCTCGGGGAAAGTACCCGCCCTCTCATACCTGGGCATCCTGTTTGACCAGAAATTGGGTTTTAAGCAGCTACTTGAGGCAAAATGCCTTGAGCTGACAAGGTCAACCAGAGCGATTAGTAGCTTTGCTCACAGATTAGGTAAATGGTCACCTGGGACAATAATGAAACTTTATAATTCTTTTTGTTGCTCCAAAGTAGTATATGGAAGTGAGGTCTGGGGATTTATGAAAACAAATAAATTACAAACTGCTGAAAATCTTTATTTTAGGCGATTGTTGAAAGTCCCGCGGAGTACCCCTGCTTTTATTGTTCATGAGGAGTTGGGCTCAAAATTTATTGCCGATATGGTGGCCATAAAACCCCTTCTGTGTTGGGTGAATATTTGGTCCAACGTAGAGACAGGTTTCAACAGGCAAGTTGTACAGGACTGTCTCTCATTGGATCATGCACTGAAAATTCCTTGGCTGAAATATATAAAAGATGCCTTCACTATGTTAGGTAGATCAGACCTGTTCTTTCACCCAGACAAGGCTTGTTCATGGGATAAAGCGTCCATTAAGGCCCTGTTCTTTAAATATGCCCTGGCACATAGGGAGGAAAAGGAACTGATGAAACCCTCGATTAGAGACTGTTTTAGTGACGTCAACACAAGGCATGGAACCATACCTATCTTTTATATTTAGTGCCCATGATCGTTTTTTAATCACACGGTTCAGATTGAACCTTCTTCATCACCTATTAGCAGTACCTTCAGGGTATATGGCCAAGGATGTTCAAAGAGGGCCCTGTGGCTGCGACAGTAGGTCTCCGCAGGATACCCTACACTTTGTTCTCTTGTGTCCGTATTATTCGCACCCAAGAAGATTTCTGAAGGGGCTTCTCAGGGAACGTAGATTCAAGCAGGCCCGTGTGGCTCTGCTGTTTTTAAAACTGTCTTCAGACGTTGCCACCCTTTTCTGTGTCTCTAATTTCTTAAGAACTGCTTTAAAGTTAAGACTTACCAGGGGCACTTGAAAGGGGAAGATTCTTTTTTAAGGCTGTTTTATAGCTTTTGAGCACTTTTTACCATAAGTTTCCTTTTTTTTTTTAAATTGTTGTGGTGGTAACATTCCCTTATGACCTTTGCTTAATACTGATGTGTTGATGAAATTGTATCTTTTATGGACATATTTTAAATGCCGAAGATTATTATTATTATTAATTGGATTGTAGGTTGAGAAACCGGACCACAATCTCCCCTAATGTCCAAGCTATTTTATTCTTCACTTCTGTAGGTGGTAGTTTTTTGGTTTTTAATTTTTATAATGCGACTCAGGGCCCTAATGATTGTAATTCATTGTCTATTCTGCAGACCCAGCTTTTAGAGTTTGAATCTCAGGGCATTGCTAGAGCTGGTTTTATTCTAGTAGGGGATTTTAATACACAACCATGTCAACACTCTTTTACCCTATGTAACCAGTTTCTGGGGAGGATGTTTTTCCATTCAGAACATAGCCAAGCAGGAGGTTGCTTAAATGACATTTCTGTGGAGTTTAGTTTGAAATGTGTTATGACTAAAGCATTCAAGAGCTCTGATGGTAGTTTTGCCCCTACTTTTGTTGGACGTGGCAGAAGCACTATTCAAGATTTTATTTTTGCTTCTGCCTTTTTGGGGAATCCGCTTGGTCTTTTTGATACAAGTATTTCTGGTTTTAGGGATCCCTATTGTATTGTTGTTTGCATCAGTGGCCTGTTTGAAAAAAACCTCTGCTCTAGCAACCAGATTTATGCTGAATGGAAAAATTAGTAATCAGAGTAGAAGAATTAAGTAGGCCAAGGTCATCCCTGAGATACTCATGAAGGGTCTACTGGTTGCAATAGACAAGGAATTTGCCTACTGTCTAGGGGGATTTACCAGATGACTTTGCCTTTTTGAGCGCCTATCACAAGATTGAGGCTCCTAATTAGGACTCCTAACTTTACTACTACTAAATGCCTTCTGTGAATACCAAAAGTAGTAAGTTTAGGATTTTATCTCAGATTAGTTCTGTGAATCGGCCCCTCTGTGACTTGCATAGGGATATGAAGGCGGCAGTTGGGTTTAACATGGGCGGGTACTGTACAAACCCCTTTTTTCAGTTTGGGAGTTAGGCAGGGGTGCATAAAGGCCCCTTTTCTGTTTCACTTATACGTGAATGACTTAGGGCCCAGGTTACTTGTTAAACAGGTGGACTGTCTTCGCATTGGTTCTCGTCGAATTCCTGCATCGTTGTATGCTAATGATACTGTCTTATTGGCTAGAACCGCAATGGGTCTCCAGAATTTGTCAGATGGTTTTGTGAGTTACATGAATCAATTGGACCTTTCCACCAACTACAGTAAATCCCAAGTAATGGTGTTTGGCCCTAAAAAGACTAAGTTGAGTTCTTTTCATTTGCAGGTCACCAGTATTTCTAGGGTACAGCTGTATACTTATTTAGGGGTGGTTTTTGATAACCGGAATACGTGGGCCCCACTGCTTAAAGCCAAGAAATGAGCTTTTCTGAAATCTCTAGGCGCTCTTTTTTCTTTTTCCTCTAGAATTGGTAATAAACCACTGAACGCCTTGATCAAGATATATCAGGCCAAGTCTGTCTCAGTAGTCACTTATGGTAGTGATGTCTGGGGCTACGTTAATCCAAGGGAACTTCAGGTGGCAGAGAACGGCTTTTGTAGGCATTTGTTGGCGGTTCTGGCCTCTACTCCAGTTTTTATGGTTCATGAGGAACTGGGGTTGCCCTATCTCTCGGATCTTATTGCAGTTCGTCCCTTGATTAGGTGGCTCAGTATCTGGGTGAGGCCGGAAAAGTTTCTGGGAAGAGAAATAGTTCAGGACTGTTTGAAGCTTGACAGGTGTAGGTCAATTAAATGGTTGACTTATATGAGGTAATCACAGAGAGGGACAGAAGGCTTGGTAGGTCCAGCATACGGGCCCCAACCAGTAACTATGTAGACAAAAGAGTATGCTGTTCCTAAAGGGACCGGGAGGCTGTGAGGGGGGCGAGGGGTGGCAAAGTGTCAGACCAAGTCAGTTGTTGATAGATGCTAGGAAGGGTTGTGCAGTACTAGTCCAGGGATAGCTCCAATAAGGAGCAAGGGCCCTCACACACCCGAGGGGTGTCATGCTTCATCATAGGGCAGCTCCTCGTTGGGCCGGCGCTGCAATGCCCAACGGGCCCCGCAGCGGGGCTCTTTGCCGGAGGTCTTCTCGGTTTTAGCCATTGTGAAGCCAGATGGTTCGTGTGAGGGCAACCTATGTTTAGTGAGTAGAGGTGGGATAAAGTGAATGTGGTTTAAAAATGGCTCCTGGATTCTCCCCAAAAACGTTTTTATTATAGGAGTACCTGGACCATAAATAAAAGAGTCGTGAACTGAGTGGGAAGAATTAGACCAGTGTCAGTTCAAGTGAGTGGTGCAAAGGATCGGGGTCAACATGTTTCTTGCCTTCAATAAAGTCCAAAAGGGATCTTGGCAATTCTTCAGGACCTGTAATCTTAGTCTACTCTAAGCAGGACGGCAATAAGTGAAATAAAAGAATTCAAAAGTCACGTCCCCTTATGTAAGGATTCTATAGCAGTCCTAAGTGTGTGAAGACAAACAACACACATTCATGTGAGAGGTAAAAAATGTATACCTTCCGGAAACAAATGGCACCTAAAGGAAAAAACAAGTGTTATCATATAGTATAACAATATTTGGTAAAACGAGGTCTGAATCACATAGGAGTGAGAGTGAATAAAACCACAGGCGAAGAAGGGAAGGGTAGTGGTTGGCCTGTGGGGAAGCAAGTACGCACCTGTAATCAACATCCAGCAAAGTTGCAGGACATACACATTATAAAAGAAACACAATTGGGCATAACATATTTGTGTTGAATACACAGCCGTACCATGCTGATCCATCGCGAGTGTCTCTTGCGTAGATATCTACACGTGCAGCTAATGCGGTATGGTCATATCAGGTGGTGTTTCCTAAGAAAAGCATCGACAACATGCAGGCAGAGAATAGTTGGAGAATCATTAAACAAAAACACTGGGTAGCTGGGGGTCGCGTAACTCCCACAGCTTCACCACATCATCCAGTGGTCACATACATCATTTTTTGGGTGTGGCCAAGCCGTGTGATTGTATTGCTGTCGTGAACTAGTGATGGCAATCATACAGTCTCTATGACTTAGGAGCTTGCCTGGCCTCAAGATGGCCGCATAGTTTAAGAGCTCCGTCACACCCATCCTAAAGGAATCCGGTCAGAGACTGAGGAGAATTATTACACCGATGCGCTTTTGATCACGCTATGCAGCAGAGCCAGGAAAACGTTTCTGGAAGCTTTTTCCCGCCGAACCGCGAAGTAAGACGATGAAGCAGATCTGGGCGCGGCCTGGCTGCGATTACGTGGGCACGTCCGGACCATGAAGCGGAGGCGAGCCGAGACGACTGCTAGGACGGGGCCGTCGAGGGCGTTGACCGCTGCGCCGACGGTGAGGATCGTTCGCCGAGTTCCAAATCAGCAACCGGAAATCTGCGCGCAGAGTGGCCCAGAGGAGTGGAGCAGACCTGTGCAGTAGAGCCAATTGCGAGGCCTCCGAGTAAGTAAGGAGCGACCTGGGCTGTGACCTGAGCTGCGGGCCTGAGGGCGGGGGGTGAAAACTTAAGACCGCCAGCTGATTGAAGCTCCCACTGGGCCCTCCGGCTCAAGGAACGCTGCGAGAGGGAACCGGGCGGCTGTGTGGATTAAGGCCTTTGAATCGGCCCCCTGCGGTGAGCGATCGGAAAGCAGAGGAGAGGCGTGGGCCTAAAATAGAGGCACACTGACCGAGTACTGCGGTGGCACAATCAGTTCGCCCAAATAGCCAGAAGTAGGCAGAACCGGGACAATCTTCATTGCCAAAACACAGGGGAGGGCGCAGACGCAGTGAGGAGCTGGCATAAATAACACAGAAGGCCTGTTTGCTGCTTGTGTGCCCCCTGTAGACCTCACAACGAGCATAGAAGCTGGAAGAATAGCGCGGCGAGATCATGACGCCTGGCATTGGGTGTGGTGGCGGTCACTTGGGCAGCTGCTGTGGGGGGGGTGTATCAAGAGCCTTCGGTGCCCAAAATGGGGAAGCCAGATAAAACACGGTCACACGAGCCCGACCTGCAGAGTCCCACGAGACCGGACCTTTATCGGGGTCTGAGCCCGCAGCTGGGAGGTATGTAGTCATTGGCAGTGGCTGCGCACCGTCACTCTGCACTCAATAACACCCCTCTGAGCAAGTTGATTCCATAACATCCACCGCCAGGGAACCTTCCTTCCTTTACTGCCGCCAGCGATCTCTCCCCATGTCCTTTGGGAGCTTGGAGACCCCGGTTTCCTGGTTGAGGCTATAAGGCTCTATTTGGCGGTCTACCACTCTCCGAGCATCACTTTGACCCTGAGGTGCCCATGGCCCCCCTACCACTGTGTTCCTGGACAATTGCCCAACACTCACTACTGCTTCGGGGAATGGGGATGATCTGCAGATTTAGGAGCCGTCTCTTCCACCTCTCCTATCATGGCGCGAGCTGGAGGATGAGGCGGACGGCGTTTCCCAGTAACACCAGGACCATTGCCTTCTATGAACTATGACGATGCCCCATGGGCGGAAACTGAAACGGTTTGTACTTACCGCAAAGCCCGAGTACCCTTGGCCGTTGCCCGGTGGAGCTGTCCTATGCAGCTATAGAGGAGTCTGGCTCTGGTTCACCCCCTCGGCCGTCACCTACCCAGCCGGACATCGGACATTGTTTATCACGGTTCTTCACGGTTTTATCTGTCTCTCTCTTTGACTGATTTGTTCCCCTTGAAGTACTTTACCCCTTCCTGTCTACCTGACTATCTCCATTCCTCTCCCCCGTTTACCTTCCCCCCCGCTACCTTCCATTCCCCATAAGACGCGTCTTGGTTATGCTACGCGCTAATAACTATATTATTGTGTAATCTCATGTTTTTCTCCTAAGCCTATACTTGTAACTGCAACTGTAACTGATGTAATTTTCGTATCCTGTAGCCCGCTGATCCTCATGTAAAGCGCTCAGATACCCCCGGGTCTAGCCAGCGCTATATAAAACTCTGCAAATAAAATAAATAAATAAATAAAAATATGCACTCACCAGAAGGTAAAGGTGAATAGGCCCCAGCAGGGACTAGCCGGTGTGCTCGCTAAATTATGCTAGGGGAACCAAACTGGAAAAAGGGGATACGGAAGGTTATGCAGAACATGTAGGTGAAATGATACCAAGTGTCTAATCTGAGGCGAAGCAGTAAATAAATACATGTTATTGCAAGGAGGGGATTACAATGCATGGGACTGTGCAGAAGGGAGAAAGTTGGTAAATCGTCACATTCCAGTCTCGAGGTCAGGAATCTGGGACACAACAAGGGACAGGAGGCGTTTATGTAGCCTTGACACATGGTGACCCACGCAGTAGTTATTGCATGACCTAAGGCTCAAAACAAAACTCAGAAAACTGCCTCACTCAGTTGTCCGAATCCGCTATGGCGCTGGTAGCGGGGATGCGTTGCAACACAAATCCCTTGCAGTCATCTAAGGGTCTCAAAATCCACATAGGTACGGGAAATGAAAACGCTGATTTACGCATATACTCGACTGCATGGAAGATAAGCCACTAAGTTTGTTCCACAAATTAGGAGTGTTAGAGCCCTTAAATTGGGCCGCGGTGCAGCGGAAAAAATCCTCGGTGCACACGTTACAAGTGCTCCCGCTTGCCAAGAGGCATGGAGAAGCAAGGACACGCAATAGGTAAAGGCGGGGGTGAAGGGCGGGCGATGTGCAGAGGGGGGCGCACTTGACGCAATACTCACTGCGGTCCACGAAGAGCCCGGTGCGGCACCTACCCCACGCCGGCTGTCTCTGGGTGACTGGCGTGGGTTCGACAAAGGGTTTATGTAGTGAGAGAGGGCGGTGGCCATCCACAAAGCCAAAAGTGATAGCCATCTTGGAGTGGTGCATGAGTGCACACAGCGTATGTGATAGACAATAAAGTTAGGTCAACAAATGCTTGTGACCCGGGCGGCCATCTTGGAAGGGGGTTAGATAGGGTGATACTAAAGTCCAAAAACCCAGTGGCCATCTTGGAAGGGGGTTGAGTTGGACGGTTTCATAGGCCAGGTAGAGGTATGGGTAATATTCAATGCTGTACCGATAAAGAATTAGGATGAAGAGACTGCATGGATTGTCAGTTGGGGGGGGGGCTATGTTATAGCGTGGAGGGGCACTTAGTGGGCCTGTATGACAAAGGTCTCACCAGGGCATCTCTCAGGTATATAGCCCAAATTCACGAGACTGATCAGGGAAGCGAGCAAGGGGTGATAGGGGGTGACGTGTTCTGGGGAGGAAGGTATTTGTAGACCTAATTTACATTAGTCTCCTTGTAAAATGCATTTTAAGATGTGGTTTTAATCTTTCAGGTGTGATGTAGTTTTATTTTTTTAATGCAAGTTTTATGGATATGAGCCACCTACTGAAAGTTCTTGGTATGTCTTATGAATATTATGCTTTTATGGATACAAGTGGCTTATTGCTATATCAACTGGTATATTTTATTTATTGTGCATTTAATCATGTTTTTTGCACTTTTATGGTCTTAGCCAGACCTGAATAAAGTTATTTCTGACTGTTTGCAATTCAAAACATATCCCAAACAATATAACTTTTCTCCAAAGCCAATCACAGAGTTAGTTACTTTTTTTCTTAAAGTCACTATCTAATTTTAGTTCCCTGCACATCCGCACCATCCAATCAAATATACTTTTATATTTTACTTGCTGTCCTCCATTGTAACTGCCTTTCATCTTCAAATCGGTCTCATTCTGCTGCAGCCTTTTCCTGTGTGCTACTCTTGCTTGTCTCCAAAATGGCCAGAGTCTGGATAGTGGGCCATAGGTTTGTGCTTTGGGCCAGAGACAGTTCTAGAAAGAGTGGCATTGACAGGGACCTAGGTTTACCCAATGTAAACATTACTTGGGTTGACCAGAGAGGGTTCAAGTGGCATCAATTGCTGCCTTTGGTTGAAAGCATTGTGAACATCCAGACCTCATGATTCTGCACTGTGGTGGCAATGACCTAGGCACAATAACTGGGGTCGGACTGGAAATCCTAATGAAGGATACCCTTTGGTAAATTAATGTCACTTTTTCCACATACTGCCTTGGTGTTTTATTTTCAAATCAGTTTTTCAAATTTCTCAATCCAATCCTCAGCCAAAAAAGTATTTGCCAGCTATGTTGCATCAGCGGATCCGTTCTCAACCAAAAGCACACATTCAATACAAAACACCACATTTAATAAAAAAGATATCTTATTTTAGTGGGTGTGACTGTGGGTTTGTGAGTAGCTGTCTAGTGCCTGTGTGAGTGGTTTTCTGGATCTGTGAATGAGCGTGTAAGTGGCTGTTTGGGTGTGGGTGTAGGTGTATGCTTGGTTGTGTGTGTAAGTGGTGAGTGTGTGGTGGGTGTGTAAGTGGCTGTTTAAGTGGGTGCATGGATAAGTGAGTAGGTCTGAGTTGGTTATGTGTTTTTTTAAATTGGGGTCTGGATCCGCGAATTCACACAGAGGGCTGCACTGAGCGCCATGGTGATCTGCGTATTCTCATCCCCCCCCAAAAAATTATGAAAAAAAAAAATTAAAACTTTTTTGCCCAAGAGGGTCCCTCACAGACCCCTCCATCAGTTCCATGGAGTTATGATACCTCCATCCTGACCTTCATATCCCATTTCTACTTCATCCCCCCACCCCTGGAACCATGAACGAATTCACAAAATGGCGGCTGCAACTCTCTCAGGTTGCTGCCAGCCAATCACAGCATTGCGGTTGGTGCCACGGCAGATCTGCGTCTAGATATACATAAATCTTTTTCCTTCGGTAACTTCAAAACTACTGAATAGATTTGCAAAAATTACTGTTTGTGGACAACGATCTAGATTTCTGCCAAATTTGGTGTAATTCCATTCAGTGGTTTGGGCTGTAATCGTGTCTAAAATCCCTGTGGGAAATTGCATGGGGAAAATACATTTTTGCCCCCCTTTTCTCACCCCCGCTTGACTAATCACCCTGAAACTTTACGTCCAGCAGCTGAAATGAGTAGCAAACTAGTTAAGAAAAGTTTGTTAAGATTCTTCAGACGGCACCAAAGATATTAGCAACACAAAAAATGCTTTTCCTATGGAAACTAGGTCCTAACTACCAAATATAAATATATATATATATATATATATATATATATATATATATATATATATATATATATATATATATATATATATATATATATATATATATATATCTTTGAACACTTCTCTGTTGTTCGTTGTCGCTCTCAGTACAGCGGGTGCCTCAGCTCGCGAGGACGGACTCGTGCATACACTTCCACATCAACAGATATACGCTGAGCACTCAGGGCTTCACCATATCAATAGATTATTTCCTATCGTGTGCTATCACAAACTGACAAACGCATTTGTGATGGTTGCACACAATATGAAATAAATAATCTATTGATATGGTGAAGCCCTGCATGCTCAGCGTATATCTGTTGACGTGGAAATATATATATATATATATATATATATATATATATAAAAATCATATAAAATGACTTTAGGTGTGCTACACTTGTAATAAATACGTCACAAAGTTAGTAATCTAGTTGTTCATTAGAACACCGTGGGGGGGGGGGAGGAGCACAGACTAAGACAACAGAGGGCAGAAGGGAGGTAGCAGCGGCAGTAAACTGGCCATGCCTTGCAGACGGAAGTGGCAGCATAACGAACCAAGCAGGACAGGTGGGAGAGGCAGTGGCAGAACGGACCATGGACGGCAGGGAGGAAGGGGGCGGTGTAGCATCCAACTATGCAGCATTGGAGAGGCCGACCAGTGCAACAAACCATGGAAGGCAGGACGGAGGGGCTGTAGCAGCAAAACAGACTGGAGGGGAGGAGAAATGGGGTAGAGACACAGACTTGGACAATGGAGGGCAGAAGGTAGGTGACAGAGGCTGTAAGCTGACCACACAGGGCAGGCTGCAGGGGTAGTGCCAGCACAATTGACTACACAGGGCAGGTGAGAGGGCAGTGGCAGTGCAATGGACCATGGAGGGCATGAAGGAGGGACAGGTGACAGAGCAAAGGGCGGCAGAGCAGCAAGCTGACAACACAGCACAGACAGGAGTGGCATTGGTGGCCCAACAAACTATGGCGAAGAGGAGGGAGCCGGGGCATGCCAATGGACCATGAAAGGTGGGGATAAGGTGTAGAGATCGTCCGACTCGTGGTATAGTTTTCAATTAAGTTTATTCTTGTAAAGATGGGGGAAGAGCAGAGTGCACGTCCTTCACGCATGAAGTCCACAGCAACTGCCGTTCTTGCCCCCACATTCCACAGAATTAACATTCTACCACGAGGGCTAGAATTATCATTCACTTACATTCTACTTAGCAACATCACATATCTTCCCCCTTTAATAGATCACTATATTTGAAAATACATTTCTTAAAACAATCTTACATTCAACCAGTGGGAACCAATTGAGTAAGAAATTACAACCACTCTGAAAGGTTTTCTAAATATATAACTCTTCCTTAGGTTCAAAAAGAGCAATATATAGAATTCAGCCTAACGTTTCACCCAATCACCAAATCCTTAAATCTGGCTGGTTTTGAAACAATTCTCCCTGAACCAGTTACAGTTGTTTTCTCAGAAAGGGTACCTGAGGAATGTGCCTGATCAGTGCACATTCCAGACTGAATAACCCCTTTATCCAGGGAGGGCAATTCTGCAATCGATTCAGATTGAACAGGAGAATCAACTGCAGGAACAGCTTGATGTGCACTTGCGTCACCATCGTTAGATACATTTCCATCCTCATCCCACAAAGGCATTCCCGACTAACTCAATCTGTCAACCTTCCAAGACACTATCTTATTACATTTGGAAAGCTTTTCATCACTGAGCTTGGCAGAACACCAGTAAAAACTCCGCACTTGCAACGGTTTAGAAACGTGACTGCTACATTTCTTCACAATTTTATCCAATTTGACAAGCACCCATTCTCCCTCTTTTAGAGCGACATCCTTCATATTGTGTTTTTTGTCATAAAACGTTTAATATGTCCGACGTGCCTTTTCCAAATTCATTTTAACTAACTTTGGTGACCACTTACTATTATCTACATTTGACAACCACACCACATTATCTTTGGTAAATGGATTACGTCCTCTCAAAATCATAAAAGGACTATAACCCGTGACATTGGGAGTTGTACCATATGCCTACACTAATTTGTCCAATTCAACTGGCCAACTCTTTCCTTTATTGATCACTGCTTGAATACTCCCCATTATCACTCTGTTGAATCTTTCTACAGAGCCATTGGTAGCTGGGTGATGCACAGGAGATTTTTCTTTGATACCATTCCTAGTCAGAAAATTAGTACATTCTTCTGCAACAAACTGCGGCCTATTATCACTCAACAACCATTTGGGTATACCTTCTCTAAGAAAAATTTTCTCCAAAAATCCAACTATACTTGCTGCATCAACATGGTCACGAATTTCCACATCTGGCCATTTTGAATACGTATCCAGAAATACAATAATATATTTGGGAGTTCTCACTGTGTCTAGGACAGGCCCCAGAATATCAATAGCTAACACTTCCCAAGGATTATCATCCATTTCATCGAGGCCTAAAGGTGGTCGCAACATATTCTGGGTCTTATCTGCATTAGCACAATTATCACAACGCCTGACGAACTTCTCCATACCAGCGTCAATACCAGGCCACCAATAAGACGTTATAACTTTCTTCTTTGATTTCACAATCCCCAAATGACCTTCATGCATCAATTCAACTACTCTTTGACTAAGACTCTGCGGGGGAACCACCCTACTGCCCCGGAACAAAAACCCAGACTCTGAAATGGAGAACCCATCCTTTAATTCCCATAGCATCCTAGATTCCTCAGAAACCTTGCTTTTCTCAGGCCAACCATGTAAAACGTAATCAAAAATAGTCTTCAAAGTCCGGTCATTCTCATACCCAGTTTTCCATTCTTCTTCTGAAATGTCCACAAGCTCACAATCCACGCTGGCCACGCTATATTCTTCCCATTCATTCGCATCCACCATCTCCTGGTAAACAGGAGACCAGCTAAGATAGTCAGCTACCTTGTTCCTCCTACCAGGTAAATAATCTACTTGATGCGCATAGTCCAACAACTGCAAGGACATACTGGCAATACGAGGAGTCGCCTTGTCCAACCCTTCTGCAGTTAGTACCTAAAGCAATGGGTTGATCTGTACGCAAGGTGAACTCCATCCCCCATAAAAATGTTCCACATTTGGTCATCACCCACACACATGCCAGCATTTCCCTTTCTATTACAGAATACCTCTTCAGGTGATGTGAGGGCACGAGATGCAAAAGAAATAGTGCTTTCTACACCTGAACTCGAAATTTGTGTCATAACAGCATCCAAAACTTTACCACTGGCGTCTGTCGTCAAAATGCTGTGTTCTTTAGCATTAAAACCCTTTAATGGTAAAGCTTCACAAATATTTTTTTATGCTTTCAAATTCCCTCTGCAACATATTCCACACAAAAGGGTTCTTGGTTTTCAACAACTGACGCATATTATAAGTTCTCTGCAAAATTCCTTACAAATTTTGCATAGAATTCGGCCAGTCCCACGTTCTTTGCAAACAGGGGCAGGTGCAACCTTTATAGCTGCAATAATTTTGTTTTGGGGGAAAATACCCTTGTCACTGATTTCATGACCAAGGTTTATCACAGAATTCCTGCAAAATTTACATTTACTTAGTGCAGCAGTTAAACGAAACTGAGTTTTCTCAACACCTTACACAAATTCTGATCATGATCTTCCTTATTTGTTCCCATGACCAGAATATCATCTTGGAAATAAAGTACAGAATTAACATCTTTTAACAGTTTATGCATTAATCGCTGGAAAACTGCTGCGGCTGAAGCCAGTTTAAATGGCATCCTAATAAAACGAAAAACAACCTAAAGGTGTGATAATAGCAGGCAAGCCTTTACTCTCTTCATGTAAGGCAACCGGATGATAGGCGGAGGCTAAATCTATTGTGGAAAATCACTTGACCCCCTTTGTGCATGCTAGCAGCTCTGAAATGTTTGGTAATGTGAATTTGTCCATTATGATGTTTTTATTGAATTCTCGAAGGTCGATACATAATCTTAGATTCCCATTCGTCTTCCTGGCCACTACCAAGGGAGCCAACCACAAAGCACTCGCAATAGGTTCTATTATACCTTTCTTCTGCAAGGTCTCTAGTTCTTTCGCAACCTCATCCCGTACACTCAATGGTATACTCCTAACTTTATGACTGACAGGTCTCGCTCCTTTTTTTAGAACAATTTTGTGGACAAAGTTCTTTCACTTACCAATTGCCCCAGAAAAGACTTCCTGAAATTCATTCTTTAATCTGCTCATAAGAGTTAGTTCTGCCTCATCTAACAACACCCTGATCCAAACTGTTGGGATTCAAAACTATGTTTAACTTTCTCTGGTCCACACATCCTAAAACGGTAGGCCCCACTTCAGATATGTAAAGTTTGCTCAGTCATTCTGACCTTAAATTGGAATGGTAGTACCAGACACCCAAGTATTGGAATTTGTTCTCCCCATTGAACGCAACAGGATGAATATCTGTATCTTCCAAGTGTTTTCCTAGAACACTCTTAAATCTTTCCTCCCACAAGTTTTTATTAATAATAGTGTACGGAGATCCTGAATCTGCAGCAATCATAATTTGAACAACTCCAATAGTTATCTGGCACTTAGGTTTATTTTGTTGTGTCAGTTCCAGATTCAAAACTGGACAATCCACGCACAACACAACTTCTCCATTTATATTGTCATCATCTGAATGTTGACTGACTGACACTTCGGTGACTAATTTCACGCTATTCATTTTCCTACTCTTCTTCCTACATACCTTTGCATAATGCCCCACAACTCCACAGTATTGGCATTTAGCTTTCAAGGCAGGACAACTCTCATCACTAGCCAAATGATCTTTGTTAGCACAACAGTAACAACTCAAATTCCTATCTTTATATGGCCCCTTAAACTTCTTTTTCGCCTCTCCTCCATCTTTTCGTTTTCATACTACGTGCCCCTGAAACTACATACAGTTACTCTTTCCTTAGGAACATTAGGACTACTATTGTTAACAGTTGCGCACCTTTTAGACATTTCACTTTTCTTCACCAAGGCAATGATGTCCTTGAGGGATGAATCACCACAAACCCACAATCTATCTTGCAGGTTGGGATAATTCACTAAGATGTGAGTGTCATCGAAACAATCATCACCTAAGACAAGACGCATTGGTGTGCCCATCACCACGAAAAGACAATGTAGCTGCTGAAATTAGCACAAGCGGCTCGCGTACAGCCAACCTTCTTGATACTTCAGCTGGCAGCTGACCTCAAACATGCCTCGTTGTCAAGACGACCAACGACCTGGTAACATGCCTTGGTGTGCGTATCACCATATGCTTGAAGCACAACTCCCTTCAAGATGGCTTCCGATGTTGCTTAGACTAACGCGATGAGTTGTTAGGACGACCAACGACAAGGTAATACGCTTTGGTGTGCGTATCACCGAATACTTGAAGTGCAATTCCTTCAAGATGGTCTCCAGGGTCTTGACGCACTGACATTGCCAGTCACAGGATCGCGCTCCTCACTAGCGCTCCGTGCACACGCAGACCTCACACTATGCAGTATCTAGGGACCTTGCACCACGCGCAGCTTAAACTTCACTGTAGGCACTTTCCTAAATATGTGCCTCGACGGAAAGAACACCTCACTTGATAAGAAGGTCATGGACCAAAGAAAATGGACTGTAGTGACCCCAACTCGCTCTCCCCCCCACCTCACAGTATTCGAGGCGATGACACCCACAAAACAACTGCATTCGTCACGGACTGCTCCAGACAAGGAAGATGCAGGTAGGTCTCCTCAGATCATCGCCAAATTGTAGAGATTGTCCAACTCGTGGTATAGTTTTCATTGAAGTTTATTCTTGTACAGATGGGGTAAGATCAGAGTGCACGTCCTTCACGCAGGAAGTCCGCAGCAACTGCCGTTCTTGCCCCCGCATTCGACAGAATTAACATTCTACCACGAGGGTTAGTATGATCATTCACTTACATTCTACTTAGCAACACCGCATAAGGAACAGACTCAAAAAGAGCAGGGGCAGTGGTAAAAAGCTGACAACACAGGGCAGGCAGACAGGACAGCAAAATGGACCATGAAGGGCTGGAGAGAGGTAGTAGTGGCACAGACTTGGACACTGGCGGCCCGAGGAAGGAAACAAGGCCAACAAGCTGACCATACAGGGCAGGCAGGGAGGGAGTGGTGTCAGCACAATGGACCACTAAGGGCAGGTGGCAGGGGCAGCACTACAAAGAGTAGGAGGGAGGGGCAGGGGTATGCAAACGGACAACAAACAGTATTCTTCACTTGAGTGCAACACTGCGCATCTCTTGCTTACTCACAGGAGAGTCATTTAAATTAAAATTCAAAAGAGAATACTGTTATGAAGCAGCAAATAAAATGATTTTTGCCACAGATGAACACCTATGAATTACATTATAGAGGTGGAAATATATTATACCAGAGCCCTGAAGAAATCCTAGGGTAACACCAGCTTTGACGAAACATGTGTTGGTTGTCTGGAACATTAGTGATTGAAAGCAAAGAATAAAAAGAACTGGAGAATGTATTGCTGAGAGACTTGCTATTTGCAGAGTGGGCTGAAAGTACCTGTTAGAAATGGGGGTCTCTAGTTGGCAGAGGTAGGTACCTTTGTCCAAATAGGGACCCTTGCTTCTAGTCAGGGTAAGGGGGATACACACTGTAGATAGCCCCTGCTCACCCCCTTGGTAGCTTGGCACGAGCAGACAGGCTTATCCCAAAGGCAATGTGTAAAGTATTTGTACCAACACTCACAGTAACACAGTGATAACACCACAAATGGACACCACACCGGTTTAGAAAATAAAGTATCTTTTTTCTAAACTTAACAAGACCAAAGCGACAAAAATCCAACATACAAGTTAAGAAAAATGACTTTCAAAAGGTTTTAGCAACTGAGCCCATAGAAAACTATGGATGCGTGATTTCTTGCAAAGTACCTGTTGCAACAAAGTTCACCAAGCCAAACAGCTGCAGCGATGAGAAGCGTCAAAAAACAAAGAGATGAGTCATTCCTGAGACCTTCGTGGATGCGATGCGACGGTTCTGCTGTACACAGGGGAGCGATGCGTCGTGTCCAGTCTGTAGGGGGAAGCGATGCGTCAGTTCTGAGACAACTCTGATCCGCGGGTGATGCGTCGGGGAAAACTTGCGGCACCGGGCCGATGCGTGGAAATCTGGGATGCGTCTGCGGCGCTGTGTTGACCTTTTTAGCCTCGATCCCTCTATTCTTGCAGTGGCGACAGGAGCTGCGTCGGTTTCAGCAGCAGCACGGCGGTGCGGGGAGATTCTTCTCACACCACGGCGTTGCGTCGGAAAACTGTCGCCAGAAGAGCGATGTGTCAACTTCCTGGTTTGTTGCGTTGCTGTCCAGCTCCCAGCAGCAGAAAACCTCCAGAGGCTCCACACAGTCACAGGCACTCCTGGCAGGTCAGAACTCCCAGCAAGGAAGTTCAGGGGAGCTAGGGGTGAAGTCTGTGTTCCTGAGACCTCAAAACAGGAGGCAAGCTCTACTCAAGCCCTTGGAGACTTTCCTCACTCAGGGGACACAGCAAAGTCCTTCTCCTTTCTTTGGCAGAAACAGCAACTGCAGGCCAACCCCAGACACACAGCAAGGGCAGTACTTCTCCTAAGTTTCTCCAGCTCTTCTCCTCAGCAAAGGTTCCTCTTGATTCCAGAAGTAGTCTAAAGTTCAGGGGTTTCAGGTATAATACTTATACCCCAAAATGTCTTTGTTCTCTTTGTGCAAGGGTCTCTGAGCCGAGTCCAAACCAGTTCTGTCCTCTCTGGTGCAGCTGCCCGGCAGGAGGTGGAGGCAGAATTGTGTAAGGCAGACAGGCCCTATTCAGGTGCAAGGGAAATCTCCACACACCACTCCAAATGCAGACCGGGCCTATTCAGGTGCTAGTGAGAACTCCTCCCCCTACTCTGAATGCAGCCCAGGTCTATTCAGCCCAGCCCTGACTCATTCAGGAAAGGCAGGACACACATCAACCCCCCCCGGTGGCATCTGAGAGAATGCACCTCCCCAGCCCCTGTCACTCCAAAACCAGACAGTCAATACACAAACAGGCAGAGGCACACAGAACGGTTAAACAAGAAAATGCCTACTTTCTAAAAGTGGCATTTTCAAACACACAATTTAAAAACCATCTTTAGTAAAAGATGTGTTATTAAATTCGGAGTTCAGAGAGCCTAAACATTATTTTTATATCTTATCCCTATGGGAAGATATGCCTGTAAAATGTTACAAAGCATTCCCCATTCTGTCCTATGGGGCAAGATAGCCTTTCAATAGTGAAAACGAAATAGGCAGTATTTCACTATCAGGACATGTTACACACATCAGTACATGTCCTACCTTTCACATACACTGCACCCTGCCCAGGGGGTACCTTGGGCCTACCATAGGGGTCACTAACAAGTAAGAAAAGGGAAGGTTAGGGCCTGGCAAGTGGGTGCACTTGCCAAGTCGACATGGCAGTTAACTGCGCACAGACACTGCAGTGGCAGGTCTGAGTTACCTTTTCAGAGCTACTCATGTGGGTGGCACAATCAGTGCTGCAGGCCCACTAGTAGCATTTGATTTACTAGCCCTGGCACACTTGGTGCACTTTACTAGGGACTGACCAGTAAGTCAAATATGCCAATCATGGATGACGAACCCTGTTCACAATTTACACAGAGAGCATATGCACTTTAGCACTGAATGGCAGTGGTAAAGTGCCCAGAGTCCTAAAACCAACCACAACCGGTCATGACAAAAATAGGAGGAAGAAGCAAAAAGCTTGGGGATAACCCTGCAAAAAGGGCCAAGTCCAACAGTACCCTTTTAAAGAACAAGTTACTTACCTTCGGTAACGATATATCTGTAAGAGACATATATTAGTTATGGATTCCTCACCTTAGAATTACCCCCAGGCGTCAGACTGGATCCGGAGAATGTTTCTTCAGCAGTACCCCTGCGCGTCGGTAGGTGGCGTCGGTCGACTCCGCGTTAGTCGTTGGCGTCGTGGTCGCCGGAATGACGTCGCGGTATCAACTTAGACGCCACCCCTGCGCGCTGAAGTCAGTTCTTTACACGACATTCCACGGCAGAAGCGCAGAGCCATGCAAGACACTGACCACTGGTGCACAAACACTAGGGCCCTGAAAGGAAGTCCCTTACCCTAGAAGTCAGTTCGCAGAACGGGGAGGATGGGTGGGCGGTGAGGAATCCATAACTCAATATATGTCTCCTACAGATATATGGTTACCGAAGGTAAGTAACTTGTTCCTCTGAAAGAGATTAGTTATGGATGCCTCACCTTAGAATAGACCCAGCAATACCAATCCTGGAGGTGGGTCTGCGAACTAAGTTCACACCAGAAAGTCCTGGAGAACTGAACGGCCAAAGAAGCAGTCTCTCCAGACTTGGCTGTCCAGGCAGTAGAGTTTAGTAAACATGTGCAATGAAGCCCACGTAGCTGCCTGGCAGATATCATGAAGGGGGACTCCACGTCCCAAAGCAGTAGTGGCTGCAATCGCCCTGGTGGAATGGGCGCGCAGCCCCACTGGAGGTTCCTTTTTCGCTAAGGAATAGCAGATTTTGATGCAAAGAACGACCCATCGAGAGATGGTTCGTTTTTGCACGACCCGACCTTTCTTGGCGCCCACATTGCCAACAAAGAGCTGGTCATCCACCCGGAATTGCTTTGTGTGATCCAGATAGAATGAAAGCGCACATTTTGGATCCAGACGGTGGAGCCTCTTCCTCTTTAGAAGGATGCAGGGCGGGAAGAAGGTGGGCAAAGTGATGGTCTGTCCTATGTGGAAAGAGGTAACCACTTTGGGAAGGAAAGAAGGCCTAGTGCAAAGGACAACTGTCCGGATGAACAGCTGGGAAAGGAGGCTTGGAAAAAAGAGCTTGAAGCTCACTCACCCTGTGCGCAGAGGTGATGGCAACCAAAAAGGCAGTTTTAAGTGTGAGAAGTCTGAGAGGACAATTATGTAGCGGCTCGAAAGGAGCGCACATAAAATAGGTCAGAACCAGGTTCAAGTCCCACTGGGGCATTACGAATGGAATTGGAGGAAACAAGTGAGTAATGCCCTTAAGGAAGCGATTTACAATAGGGGACTTGAAAAGAGAAGGCTGGTCAGGAAGCCGAAGAAAGGCCGAAATGGCCAAAAGATAGCCTTTGAGAGTGCCCAGAGCAGAGCCCTGCTGGGCCAAAGAAAGAATAAAGAGAACCTCTGAAAGGGGGGCAGAAAGGGGATCCACAGCCTTGCCCTGCCACAAACTTGTTCCATCTACAGGAGTATACCGTTTTGGTGGAGGGACGCCTGGCTGCCAAGATAACATTACAGACTTCGGGAGGAAGGTCGAAAGCCGTCAACTGGCGCCGCTCAAACTCCACGCAAGGAGGTGGAGGCTGGACAGGTTCGGGTGGAGGACCGTCCCCTGCTGCTGCGACATAAGATCCTCCTGAAGAGGCTGTCTGATCGGAGGATCGATGGCCATGTGTAGAAGCTTGGGATACTAGACTATTCGTGCCCAGTCCGGGTACACAAGAATGACTTGGGCCTGGACGTGCTTGATCTTCAGCACTCTGGGCAGTACCACATGGCAGTGGTGTTGTCCGTGAACAACTGCACTACTCTCCCTTTGACAGAAGGGAGGAATGCCTTCAGTGCAAGACGGATCGACTGAAGCTCCAGAAGGTTGATGTGGAGCCTGGACTCTGCCTCTCCCATGTGGCCGCCCCACTCCAGAAGTGATGCATCTGTCACCACTGCAAACTCTGGATGGGGAAGGGAGAGGGACCTGCTGTTGACCCAATCCCGGTTCGTTAGCCACCACTGCAATTGTCGTGCAGTGCCCTCTGAGATCTGGACGCAATCGGAAAGATTCCCCTGATGCTGTGCCCACTGGAACTTCAGGTCCCACTGCAGAACCCGCATATTCCACCTGGTATAGTACACCAGCAGGATGCAGGAGGCCCAGTAGCCTCAGGGTCATTCTGACCGAAACCTGGGATAGAGGCTGAAAGATCAGAATCATAGCCCGAATATCCCGGACTCGCTGCTCGGAAGAATAAGTCCGAAAACAGCGCTGTGTCCAGAACCGCTCCGATGAAAAGGAGTTTCTGAGAGGGAATCAGGTGCGACTTCGGCACATTGATGGTGGACCCCAGCGAGTGCAGGAGGTCTGCCATAGCCTGGAGGTGGCAGACGAAAGCCTGGGGCGAGCCTGCCTTCAACAGCCAGTCGTCAAGATAGGGGAAGACTGGAACCCCTGATCTGCGCAGATGAGCTGCGACCACTGCCATCACTTTCGTGAACACCCGAGGGGCACTGGTAAGGCCAAATGGGAGCACACTGAACTGAAAGTGCTCGTGGCCTACCGTGAACCGTAGGTAACGCCTGTGAGCCGGCAGGACGGGGAGGTGAAAATAAGAGTCCTGCAAGTCCACCCTACCATCCAGTCTCCAGGGTCGAGGGCAGACGGGACCTGAGCCAATGTCAATATTTTGAACTTCTCCTTCCGGAGGAAGCGGTTGACGTTCCTGAGATCCAAGATAGGACGCAGGCCCTTGTTCTTCTTGGGCACCAGAAAGTAGTGGGAATAACAAGTACAACCTACTTCTGGGGCAGGAACTCGCTCGATTGCTCCCTTGGCCAAGAGAGCCGTAACTTCCTGTTGGAGAAGGGCCAAGTGATCCTCTGACATGCGATGGAATTGAGGTGGCATGGATGGAGGGGTAATCTTGAAGGGGAAGTCTTGAAGGGGAGGGAGTAGCCCCTTCAGACTATCTGCAAAACCCACCTGTCCAACCGGATGTTGAGCCAGTGGGGGAGGTGATGGCGAATCCTGCCGCCCACTGGCGAATGGTGGCCGTGAATGGTCGGACTAGGAGGGCTTGGAGGATGCTGCAGAGGGGGCGCTGGTGGACTGGCCCGCCCGCTGGCCCCCAGACCCACGACGGTGGGTCCAAGGTCCTTGGCCACGTAGATGCTGGACAGCTTGAGCAGGCCTGTGGCTCTGGGTGGAACATGGTGGGGCACCCCTTCCGTAGCCACGAAAGGGGCGAAAAGCAGACTGCGCGGGAGAGAGGTGGAAGCAAGGCCCAAGGACCTGGCCGTAGCACTGGAGTCCTTAAAGCGCTCGAGCACGTGGTCTGCTTTGTCGCCAAACAAGCGACGGCCATCAAAGGGCATGTCCAAAAGTGTAGCTTGGACATCACACGAAAAGCCAGTGGAGCTCAGCCAATAGCGCCTCAGGGCTACTGACTTTGAAATCGTCCTGCCCAGCAAGTCGACGGTGTCCAGCCCACATCTTATGGCGAAATTCACTGCGTCTCTCCCTTCGGCAACTGCACGGGAGAGCACGGCCCGGGCCTCCTCCGGGCACTGTGGCAGCACCTGCGCGACCGTGTCCCACGCAGAGTGAGAGTAACGGCCCAAGAGACATGCTGTGTTCACCGACCGAAGTCCTAAGCTGGAGGAAGAAAACATCTTCTCAAGGTGGTCCAGCTTCTTGGATTCCCCATCAGGTGGTGGGGTAGGGAATACGCCCTTGGAAGTCGAGGCTTGAACCACCAAGCTCGAAGGGGTGGGGTGTTGGGAGAGGAAAATGGGGTCGCCCGGGGCCGGGCGGTGGCGTCGGACAATCATCCTATCCACAGAAGCCCCTGTGTTGGACTTGGACCAAGTGCCCAAAAGGATGCCTGTGAGGGCCTCATTGAACGGCAGCAGGGGCTCCGAAGAGGCCGCTGCCGGTTGAAGCACCTCGGTCAGGAGGTTAGTCCTAACCGCCACCATAGGAAGCTCAAGGTTTAAGGCCTCAGCCACCCTACGCAACACTACTGCGTACGATGCACCCTCATCCGTATCCACGGTAGGGGGAGAAAGCATGCCAAGGTCTGGAGAAGTGTTCAGACCACTGGCCTCACCCAACTTCTCTCGCTAGTCTGGTTCTTCCAACTGGTCTGCTAAAGGGTCCACTGACCCCTCCCAGTCCTCCTCACCCTCCTCTGGTAGCCACTCAGGGCAATAGGGAACACCAGGGGAGAATAGGGGTACAAAAGTACCGGTCGGCGCCGGTCCCGACATCGGTCCGGCTCCGTGTCCACATCGAGTGGGAGGGTGGGGTCAACGTTGGCTGGGGACACAACCGGCAGAGGTGTCGCCTCTGGATTCGGTGCCGGAGGTGTCACAAGGTTGACCGGCGCCGATCCGGATCCATGCCTGGATCCTTGGGGCCCTGCGGCGCCGGAGCCACCGGCATCGAAGGCCTAGAGCCCCCCAGCCGAGTCCGCGGGGCCCGAAGGCGCGCTGGCAGAGTCGGGCTGCCCAAAAATAGAGTGGAGGGCTTCGTAAAAGCTACGAAGTTAGGCAGGGGTCGCCCCGGCTCCCGGAAAGGGAGGGAAGGTCACAGCCGACCCAACAGGCTCCGCGGGCGGAGCTGGACAACTACCGTCCGCATCCCGCGTCCAGTCGGCCGACGGACAGGGAGAATGCAAAGAGTGACGTGCTTCTTCGCCTTCTTTTTGTGCTTCAACTTACCCGAAGACGAAGACTTCGACAAGGAGTGGTGGTGATGGTCCTGCGACCTACCTCTCGACCGGGACCTCGAGCGGCGTGGAGCAGACTGCCGGGCCTCCAGAAGCTTTCGGTACAGCTCCTGCAAAGACTTCGGGCCATGGCCTGGCAGTCTGAGCACGACTTGTGGTCATGCTCCAGGCACCAGAGGCACACAAGATGGGGGGTCCGTCACCGACATCCGCTTGTGGCAGGAGCCACAAGGATTGAAGCCGGTCCACCGAGATGACATCCCTGTGCACCAGGAGTCAAAAGACTCGAAAAAGTCAACAAAAGTCGCAAAAAGAGAGCCAAAAAGTGACTCGAGGTACCTCTCTCTCCGGATCTGCGCTGGCTGGCGCGGAAAAAGAAAGAACTGACAGCACGCAGGGGCGGCGTCTAAGTAGATACCGCAACGTCATGACCACGACGCCAACGACGAACGCGGAGTCGACCGACGCCACCTACCGACACGCAGGGGTACTGCTGAAGAAAAATTCTCTGGATCCAGTCTGACGCCTGGGGGTAATTCTAAGGTGAGGAATCCATAACTAATAGTCTCTTTCAGATATTCATATTAGATTGGCACAAAACTTTCAAAGATCACTTACTGTATTTAGCAGATCACCCAATGCACAACACTGAATCTTGAGTATGATTGCCATTTTAATTATTTTACTTCTAGCCATAAACCCAAATCAAAATTAGATATGAGTGGCACACATACTGAGTAAAATGCTTGTATATCAAAGAATAAATACAAAGATTAAAAATTATTCTGCAACATCAACAAACAGCCAGCTGAAAAATCCTTGATTTAGATATTCTTCAACAGTTTAATTGGGTGCTGGAGTTTACTTCATTACAAAAGGACAACTGATTAAGCAAGTTTGGAAGCTACATATTATTCCACAAAGCTGTAAAATCATATGGTGGGAGTTTCAACAATTCTAAACAAATCAGACTAATATAAAATTATTTTGTACGGTCTCACTTATTTTTTTGTACAAATGTTAGATGTCCAAAATTAAAAATGCTAAGGAAGGTCCTTAGGTCCATATAAGGCTTTGAACCTCCAACAGGTTTTTGCACTTCTGCAGGATTATCTTAATGAAGGAGGAAGCAAACCCCTGAAAGTGATCACTCATCAGATCATTCCGTATAGAGCTAAGGCAACGGGAAAGTCTTTTACAGTGATGTATGTACTGGAACTTTTTCTGTTCACTTCTCATCTATCCTATAATGAAGTTGTTCCCTCGTCCTTTTGTCTGCAGTTTGAGACCATTATATGGCACTATTTAATTCCTCACTTTCTTACATATTTGATCCCCATCTGACCTCTGTGTTTCTATGTGTGTTGTATGTTAAGAGGTTAGTCTCATTGATTATTCCTTGTAACACGCTGACAGAATAGCACTATATAAAAAAATAATTCTAACAAATAAAAGAAACACCTGAAATCATGGAACACCCATCACCTTCACTATCAATATCAATATCTACATACATCTTCATTTGCTGCATGGTTATTTTGCCATGAGAACAAGTAGATTAACAAACAATTCTGCTAGAATATAAAGAGATAAGGGCTAACTAAAGGTGCAGATATTATAGTAATATTGTCATTTTGACAAGGTTAACAATCCATCATAGACAGTCCGAGGGTATTCCATCCACTCAATGTGTTCTTTGTCTCTGTAAACACTGCTTCAGTTTGTTTCAGAAAGACCTTCTTTCAACGACAGGATTTGCACCCTAGTAGTGAAGTACTTATACAGAGCAGATCAGAGAGTAAACAAATTCCAGCACAATGTTTTGGTCAAGTTCAGTTTATATCAATGTGGCATTAGAAAGGCAGGCCCAGTGGTTTGATTCAAAGACATCCTGCGGGGCCTTTATGAATGACCAGGTCATCAATATGCAGACAAATTTTCACCTCAGCATGACTAACTTTACTTTGAAAATGCAAACAAATGGTTCATGGCATAGTAATTTGTATGCTATTTGTTTATTCCAGAGACAACCTGAAAATCAGTCTATTACCTATACAAGGAAAGGGTCATTAAAATCACAAAACCCCACATACAATATTGCTAAAAGTACCAATCATGGTCCACTAAAACAAATATCATCCAGGAACTATTCAGTATAGGAGTTAAGAACAAGTTTCTTTGGTGACCTCTACTACAACATTTAAGTTACATGCTTAGACAGGAATCCCATCTTAAAAGAAAGAAAATCTTTAAATGGCCTCTAAGTGTTACTGGTCAATTTCTTGTTGACAAATCTTAGTTGCTCCATTACCTGGTGGTTTCTAGACTCCTCAATTAGACTGACAATCTTTGGGCTAATATTTCCCACACCATTCTATACTTTTGCTTTCTAAAGAGGGACCCTTTAGCAACTATATCATTTGGATCTTGGTTACGTAACAGGAAAATCACTGCCACTCCCAACTTCCTTTCAAGTTTTATTTTCAAGAGGGGTGCTAGAAATTGCTTTTGGTCTGTAGCATAACAAGGGCATAGAGAAGGGAAATTAATATGGTCTTTCAAGTCAATAGCACTAATACAAAGTAGATTATACCAGAGAAAACCAACGTTTGATAAAATTGCCTAAATATGTTCATAACCAACATACTCACACCCTTTTTGGCATTCAAAGATAGGATCGCTGAAGAAAGATCAATAATCTCAGCATGACAGCAAAATTTCTATGGTGAATGATTGACCACTAGGTACGAAGGCATGTCATTCTAGACTTCCAATATATATTCCCGGTCAGTTAGGTAGTATTTTTTAAAACCCTACCCCTACATTAAGAACACAAAATTGGAGTTGGGAGGAACACAAGTGAATCTTTCCCTTTTTCAAGTAAGCTACCAGATTCGCCTGCTGCCATGTTGAGGAGAGTGCAGCTCTTCCTAACGGACTCATTGCTGGTGGATAACATTAGCTGCATAAGATGTACACAAACTTTTTCTTTAAAAAACTTTTGGAAAACAATATGCCTATGGCAAGTAGTAGCCGTATTGCCTTTTATGAAAGCAACCCTAACCTTCAGCATGTTTCGTGACATTAAAATGATGAAGGCAAATATTTGATAAGTAATCTATATCAGTAGGCAAGATTTCGGTCCTTTTGTTATATAATGTTTTATAGAAGCCTTCAAATCATTTAGTGATTTCGTAGAACAAGTTACTTACCTTGGGTAATACCTTATCTGGTAGGGACTATCTAGATGCAGATTCCTTACCTCATAATATTCTCCAGCGTCAGACTGGATCCTGAAACCTTTGACGCGCAGTACCCCTGTGCGCCAGTAGGTGGCATAGTTCGGCTCCACCCGCACCGAAGGACATGCATGCTGCCTATATAGGCGCCACCCCAGCACGCTGACGTTAGTTTCTTTTCATGATTTTCAACGCTAGAGGCGCAGAGCCACAAGGAACACTGACCACTGGGGTGCGAAGTTAGGGCCCTTAAAAGGGGTTAACCCTTCACACTATAATCTGTTTGTAGAGCGGGGAGGATCTGTAAGGAATCTGCGGCTAGATAGAGTCTCTACCAGATAAGGCGTTACCGAAGGTAAGTAACTTGATCATCTGATAGAGACTTCTAGCTGTAGACTCCTTACCTTAGAATAGATAACTATGCAATAATTCACCAGAGGTGGGACTACAATGTGGATTAGACTAAAAAGTCCTGTAGGTCCAAACGGGCAAAGTTACTGTCACACCGGACCAGACTGTCCAGGCAGTAGTAGTGCTTCGTAATTGTGTGCAAAGAAGCCCACGTTGCTGCCTGAGATATCGAATACAGGAACTCTGCGAGCCAAGGCAGTGGTCACAGCCTTGGCTCTGGTAGAGTTAGCACGCAAGCCCTCAGAGGTTTGCTTTTTGCCCAGTGCGTAGCAGATTTTAATGCAGAGCACTATCCATCGCAAGATGGTCTGTCTCTGCACCAACTTCCCTTTCTTGGCCCAACAAACCATAAAGAGTTGATCGTACACCCGGAACGTACAAGTTCGATCTAGGTAGAACGACAATGCTCTTTTTGGGTACAACTGGTAGAGTCTCTCCTTTTCTTTAGAGGGATGAGGCGGTGCATAAAAGGTAGGCAGAGTGATAGAAGGGCCTACGTGAAAAGGAGTTACAACCTTTGGTAAAAAGGATGCTTGAGTCAAAAGGACCAGCTTGCCTGGGTAGATGGCAAGGTACGGAGGATTTGCAGACCGTGCTTGTAACTCACTGACCCTCCGGGCAGATGTTATTGCCACTAGAAAGGCTGTTTTGATGGTTAGAAGTCTGAGTGGGTAGTTGTGGAGCGGTTCAAAGGAAGCGCACATTAGGAATGCAAGAATCAAATTCAAGTCCCACAGGGGCATAAAAAAGGTGCTGGTGGAAACTTATGTTGGAGACCTTTCAGGAACCTTTGTAGAATAGGTGATTTAAAAAAAAAAAAAAAAAAAAGGATGGCTGGTCTGGCAACCACAGAAATGCCAAATGGCAGAAGATCAACAATTTTGCCTGTACAGCATGCCATGAACTTGCACCAACGGCAGGCGTATACTGGCTTAGTGGAGGGACACCAAGCTGCCAAAATAACATTGCAGACTTTGGGCAGAAGGTTACAATGAAGTATATGAAAACTATCCTGCCTGTAAGATTCTTTAATGGGCGGAATTTCTCGCCATCCTAACCACGCTCAATAAGAGTCTAAACATGAGTAAAAAGTGAGCCAAGAACACAAAAATAGCTGAAACAGATAGGGTAATTAGCCTATGTTTTGAAAAATCATCATGTAATGCATTACACACATTAAACAATGGAAAAATGCCAAGGATATATTGTCATGTTTATTATAGATATGAAATTTCAAGAACTTGGGTATTGTGTTATCACATCAATAAATATTTCTATATACATAATAGAAAACAAAATATCAGACACCAAGACCAAAAATCTAAATCTCTAATCACCAACTTCCACACATACCGCATTCATACAGCATACAATTAACACATTCTAAAACAACAAAAAATGCATATATTATCTATAATAAAAATGGCAAAACATCTTTGGCGTTTTTCATTGTTTAATACATGTGTAATGCATTACATGATAATTTTTCAAAACAGACTAATTACCCTATCTGTTTCAGCTATTTTTGTGCTCTTGGCTCACTTTCTACTCCTGTTTAGACTCTTATTGAGCGTGGTTAGGATGGCGAGAAATTCCGCCCATTAAAGAATCTTACAGGCAGGATAGTTTTCATATACTTCATTGTATCATTTTCCCCCGATTGGTCTGCCTGTTAATTTATATCCCAGGGGCCCTCTCTACTTTATTTTGGGCGGAAGGTTGAAAGCTGTCAACTCTGGTTGCTCAATCTCCATGCATGAAGGCAAAGCATTTTCAGGTGCAGAACCCTGCCCTGTTGCTGCAACTCACGATCCTCCTGAAGAGGCACCCTGAACAGAGAACTGATGCTCATGCTCAACAGCTCTGGATACCAGACTCTGTGCCCAATCCAAAGCCACAAGAATGACTAGGGCCAGGTTGTTCCGGATCTTCTTAAGAATTCTGGGCAGGAGTGGTATTGGCAGAAAGGCGTACAGGAGGCCGGAGCTCCACTCAAGACAAAAAGCGGCTCAGAGAAAGAGTTGCCTTGGAAACTCCAGTGCGGAAACTGCTGACATTGCGCATTCTCGGCAGAGTCAAACTGATCTGACCAAGGCTCTCCCCACTCTTGAAAGAGGCCTTGCGCCACCTCCGGATGGAGACTCCATTCGTGATCTGCTAGGCATCAATGGCTGAGTTTGTGGGCTTGGACGTTCAAAGAGCTTGGCAGGTGTTAAACCACTAGGGATATGTTCTGGTGTTCCAGCCACATCCAGAGGCACAGTGCCTTGTGACAAAGGGTCCACAATGCCACCCCTCCCAGTTTGTTGCAATCCACATGGCGGTGGGGTTGTCTGAACACCTGTACCAGCCTTCCCCTGATTGAAGAAAGAAAGGCTTTCAGTGCCATACAGATCGCCCAAAGCTCCAACAGGTGGATTTGGAGCCTGGATTCTGGGTGAGACCAAAGTCCTCTGATCTCCATCTCCCCCGGTGGCCGCCCCACCCCAGGAGTGACAACTGTCATTACAGTCAGCTCTGGTTGGGGAAGGGAGAGGGGTCTACCACTGACCCAATTGTGGTTCATCAGCCATCACTGCAGATCTTTCACAAATCCCTCCCAGATCTGGACCATGTCGGAGAGATTCCCAGATGCTGTGGCTGCTGGGCCTTCAGGTCACACTGCAGAGCCCGCATGCGCCCAGGGGCATGAGTAGCAAGCAGGATGCAGGAGGCCATGAGGCCCAACAGCCTAGGAGCCAGTCTTACCGAAATCTAGGCCAGAGGCTAAAACATCACTATCTACGCCTGAATATTCTAGACTCGCCACTTGGGAGGATAGGCCTGAAATTGCACTGTGTCGAGAACAGCTCCGAAGAAGTGGAGTGTCTAAAAGGGAGTCAGTTGTGACTTTGGCATGTTGATAGTGAACTGCAGCGAGTACACAAGGTTCACTGTAGTCTGGAGGTGGGAGAAGACTGCCTGGGGCGAGCTTGCCTTCATCAAGATAGGGAAAGGCTGGAACTCCTGATCTCCACAGATGTGCTGCAACCACTGCCATCACCTTGGTGAACATTCAAGGGGTACTGGTAAGGCCACAGGAGAGCATGGCAAGCTGAAAGTGCTCTTGGTCCACTGTGAACCGCAAGTAACGTCTCAGCAGGCAGGACAGGGATGTGAAAATGTGTCCTGCAAGTCCAGCGCTACCATCCAGTCTCCTGGGTTCAAGGTAGACGGGACCTGACTGAGCGTAAGCATTTTGAACTTCTTCTGGAGGAAGAGACTGACGAGGTGCAGGTCTAAGATAGGACAGAGGCCTCTGTCCTTTTTTGGCATCAGTAAGTAGCACGAATAGCAACCACGACCTCCTTCTGATGCCAGCACCCTCACTTCCTGACAGAGTAGGGAGAGGTGGTCCTCCATCAGCTCGACATAACTGGGTGGCATGGGTGGTTACAAAGTGGAGGGAATAATCCCTTTGGATTAGCTGCAAAGCCCAGCGGTCGGATGCTATTTACCTCCAGTGGTGCAGGTGATGGTGTATCCTGCCCCCTATTAGATGTCCCTAATGGTCAGAGGCCAAACTAAACTGGTTTGGAAACTACGGCTGCGCAGGGGAGAAGGGGGCGGGTTGGTGGTAGTGGACTGGCACACTCCTGGCTACTTGTCCTACATGGTCTGTGGGCACCGCATCCTCTGCCACAAACAGATTGGGAAACATACTAGCTGCAGTGGCTGGGAGGGTAGAGAAGTGGTTGAAAACCCCTTCCGTGGCCAAGAAAGGGGCGGATGGTGGACTGGGGTTGACAAGGCGCCATGGAAATGGCCAAGTAACCTGGCTGTAGTCCTGCTGTTCTTAAAGCGCCTCAGCGCCGAGTTCGTCTTCTGTCCAAACAGTCAGGAGCCATCAAAGGGTAGGTCTATGAGCAAGGACTGGACAGCCCCGAAAAGCCAGTGGTGCTCAACTTGGCGTGGCACCTAAGGGCCACTGATGAAGAAATTGCTTGCCCAGCAAGTATGGCGAACTTGGCTGCATCTCTCCTGTCAGCAACTGCTTAAGAGAATGGCTGAGGCCTCCTCCAAGTTCAATGGCAGCACTTGTGCAACAGAGTCCCAGATCGTATGGGAATATCGGTCCAAGAGGCATGTGCTGTTCACTGACCTCAGTGCTCTGCTGGCAGGAGAGAACCTACTCTTCCAAAGGTATTCAGCCTCCTGGATTCCCTATCCGGTGGGTTTGTAGGGAACGTGCTGGGGTTGATTATGGGGATGGAAGACTGGCCCACCAAGTATTCTGGGGTGGGGTGCTGGGTGGGGAAACAGGTCCCCTGGGGCGGGGCAATGGCGGCGGGCAAAATGTCCTGGGCACAGGAGCCCCTGTGCAGGGCTTGGACCAGACTTCGAGCAGGACAACAGTCTGGGCTTCATTGAAGGGGATGAGTGGTTTGGATTGGGTGACTCCCGGTTGAGCAACCAAAAGACACACAAATGATGGACGGAATGCAGATCAAATAAAACATTCACCCCCAGTCAATAGATCTGGGTTAAATCCATCATTCTTTTGCTCACCATGCCACCACAATTTAGACCCAGCCATATGCAAATCATTCTTGACCCTGCTCCTCATGGGAACAGTCTACCCGAACTGCAAAGCCAGGCCCTCCCTGGACCAGAAACAAGCATCCTGGGACCAGTTTCGGGGAATCACCCCTCATCAGCCAGGCTAGCTTGAATCCAGTGGCACAGTGAGCCCGGGACCCATGTCAGGACATACCCGGCGCAGTTAGGGTCAGAAAGCAAAAGACAGACAAATGGACCGAATGCGGAACAAATCAAACATTCACCACCGAGATCTGGGTTAAATACATCATTCTTTTGCTCACCATGTCACCCCAGTTTAGACTCAGACATATGCAAATCAGTCTTGACCCTGCTCCTCATGGGAACAGTCCAGCCCGAACTGGACTGGTTGAAGCACCTACGTCAAGTCATTCGTCTTGACTGCCACTGTTGGCAATTGAAGGTTCAAGACCTCAGCTGCTCTCCTCACCACCACAGCGAACGGGGCACCCTCCTCCACAGCCACGGTGGGGGGGGGGGAAGATACCAGGCCAGTGTCTGAGGAGGTGTCCAGTAGCATCTGCCGGATCCTCATACCAGGTGTCCTTAGGGTCTTCTAAGGACTGGTAACGATAAGGGCCCGCAGACCACTCCCATTCATTACCCAATACAGGCCTGTCGTAAGAATAAGGCAGAGACTCCAACATGGCAGTCTACCAACGGCCGGTGCCGGAATCGGATGACGCCCGTCTGGCTCCGTGTTGGAGTTGGGAATGATAGGGGCTGCACCACTGCGGGGCGCGTCAGCACTAGAGAGGGCACTGGGGAAGGTCGTGGTTGCTCGACCAGCACAGCTCCGGATAAGTCACTGGATTCCTGGAGCCCAAATGGCATCCAGTACAAGCCCACCAGCAGAAAACCAGTAGGGGCTCCTCCGAGACACATGGGGGCCCAAGGGCACTCCGGTGGGAGTTGGGACACCCAAAGAGTGAAGTGCATTGCCTCATAAAATTCTTTTTACCTGGAATGGGGTACTCTAGCTCCCAGAAACTCAGGGAGGCACGGAGATGTCACAGGCTCCTCCATAGAGCTAGTCTGAGTGTGCATCCGGTCACACAACTTGTCTGAAGACTTGCGTGGCGAAGTCAAAAATCTCTTTGATGACTTCTTTTTTGGGACTTACTTGCAGATGACTTGCAATGGGATGACGATCGCCTTATGTAGCTCTGCGAACAATCTCTAGACCTTCCTCGCAACCGAGATCTGGAATTTCACGGGGGTCCGTCGGCAACTGGCTGCGAGGAGCTTGAGGGACCACTCCCTCAGCACTTTTGGATGCTGTGCAACGCAATCTCTGCATACCTTGATGTCGTGATTATGCTCCAGACACCAAAAGGCAAACAAAGTGTGGGTCCATTACTGACATCTGACGGTGACAGGCGCCACATGGTTTGAAACCTGCTCTTTGGTGGAGAGTCTTTACACCAGGAGACAAAGGCTCACAAAATTATCTGACAAAAGGTAGAAAAAGGTCAGTTAAAAAGTGAGTGGGGGTAGCTTGTCTACGGATCTCACGCGGAAAGAAACTGAGGATGTCAGCACGCTGAAGTGGCGCCTAAATAAGCACGCACACTTAATTTCCAGCGCAGATAAAGCAGACTGCCCCGTGTGGAGCAGAATTATGCCACCTACCAGCATGCAGGGGTACTGCTTGTCAAACGTTTTCAGGTCCAGTCTGACGCCTGGGGAATATTCCAAGGTAAGGAATCTGTGGCTAGAAGTCTATCAGAGAGGAATAATAGTAGAATCTTGCTGGCCTCTAAGGACTTCAAAACAAACTGCACTCTTTAACCTTTGTCTGGATTGTACACCTCCTAATCTTATCTGAAAGATCACAGTTTTGCATTTTAATGAAATTTGACAGAATCAATTTAACATTTCATTTATTTGCTCCTAATTATCAGTTGCAGCAGAATATTTTAGCTGCTCCTAAATCAGTTAAGACACCTTACACCTATGTTCGAGTTAAACCTTGAGCAGAAAGACCATCAATATCCAAACTCAGTTTATTTTGGCGAATTACAAAGGCTCTGTCCTCTAAAGCTGTATAACAAACAATATTTTACCTCGAGCTTACATTACCAGCAAAGAATCCTTTAATCTTAGATCGAATATAGGAAATACAGCTCTCTTTTATATCGGATGCCCAGATTTTCACCTCATGATGCACTCAAAGATTATTTATTTCAATTGCTTCATGATCACTCAACCAAATTGGTTTGATAGCAATATCTTTCAGATGATAGACACAACCAGTAACCTAAGATCTAAATAAGAATACAGGTTGCGTCTATTAGGTGGGTGGAATGTATAGTCCATAGAGTGTGGATTATGTTGGGAGCACAAGTCAACTAAGTGAAAGTAACCATAAAACAGAGCCTCCAATCAACTCTTTTGTATAAACAGTTTCATGCTGTAGCTGGTTTCTCTTTGGAATACATTCAATTACAACCTGACCAAAGGAGTGAAGCTCATCCATACTTGGTCCATACAAAATCCACACTATCCAGTTTCCCAGGAGCAATGAGTCACCTCCTATCCTGGTTGGAAGAGTAAGATATGTACACAAGGCTATTTTTCTTAATACCGGTGAAGTTTATTGATGGCATTTTTCTGTCCGATTTAAAAAAAGATAAAATTACATGGTCCTCCTAAAACAAAATTTTTAGACCAGGCGTCTCTAAACTTTTCTGCAATAAGAGCTACTTGTGGTCAAATCATCACGAGCTACTAATAATAATGGTGTCTTAATAGCAACATCAGACAAGATTACACAAGTGGCCACGATATGCAACATTACCAGTAGTGATCACCTTTGTGCAGGGTTGCCAATAGTAATGTAAAAAGGCTGTCAATTTGGATTGCCAAGGTAAAAATACTGGTAATAAGTCTCCTCAAAGGCTGAAATGATTATTTCTTCAAATATCGCTTTAAATATTTGGGAAATTCAACCATTTTTCAGCTCGTGAGTTAGAAAATACACACATTTTTGTCTCAAATACAGGCTTTCAAATTTGAGTAAAAATGTATTAATTCAACCAAGCAAAAGTTTCTAATTTAGTGGGCTAGGCTGCACAGAGGAGGTAATTAAAAGTAGTTGCAGAGCTAACAATAGCTCACGAACTACTCATTGGAGAAGCCCGTTTTAGAAAATTCAACTCACTACATTGTTGAGGAGCAAAGTATTCAATTTTTTCCAAATGCAATCAAACTTTTTATTAAAAATATTAAGATATATATTTTCTATAACTTCATTCTATAACAAAAACAATTCAGTGAATTCTTTTGTACAATCAGTTATGACAACCTAAATCACATGACATCCATATTGTACATTGAAACCATCAAACTGTTGACTGCATTTTGAAGTGGGTTATCTAACAATCAAGTAATATATGTTCCCCAGTGTTTTCCAACTGGGAAAAATCCACCATAATCAAACAGCCAACATGTATTTTACTGTGAAAACCGCTTCTTTAGGGCTGTAATAAAAACATTGCATAGAAATGAGCATAGGTGCACCATCCATAGGTCAAAAGCAATTCAATATGCCCACAAATAATTATAAATTAATTAGATGCAATATTTACATACCACTAGAGTTCCATAGATTTATTAAAAAGTTATGCAATTGTAATTCTTATAGCATGACATTAATAAAAAAGGTCTTTAAAAACGTTTTTGAGGTGTTTTGAAACCAGCTCCCACACCCCCTCCAGAAGGAGTTTGTTTTTAGAGTCAAAATACTTCTAAACAGATTTTCTGGATTGGTATTGAGCACATTCCAAAATTTTAATTCCAACAGACCATGCAATGGGGCACACTGTCATACCCAGTTAGAAAAATAGTGAGAACGAGGACTCCTTATTGGCGATTAGTTTCCAGAGTAGTTAGTCTAGGACAAAATTCAAAGAATCATAATTTGTTATAGAATATTGACACCAGTAAGCTAAATAGGCCCACACCTGGTGAGCTATACAAGTTTTATCATAAACATAATTAAAACAATGCTCCCCGAATTCTGTAAGATGTCATGATGTTAATAGCCCCAAACGCTACTTAAGATCCCCCATGTCTCAGTTATTATCAACATATCAAAAACAATTACTTATCGCGTCAAGACTGATATGGGTCTTTCCTCTTTCAAACATTCCTCAAATACATTTAAAAATGTTCCATCTAACTGGACAACCCTCCAATTCTCTCCTCACTGAGCCTGTCTCCTAGGATTCAATAGCGGTAGATGGTATTCATTATATTTTCCTACCATGTAAAATCCATCATTCAATTTTTCCCCATAGATTTAAGATCAATCTGAAAGTTAAAAGCACACAAGATCACTTCTCTTACCACAATGCTTTCAGTAGGAATTTCGATCTGATATCCATAACACATCAATCCTCAAAATCATTTGTTATTCATATCTTCTTTCCATTCATACCTTTTCATCATTTTATAAAGGTATCACATATCTATGAAACCAAAGTCATACAAACTACATAATAGTTAATTTTATCTTCAGTAATTTTCTTCCTCACACAAGACCAATTCATATGCATTACATATCTAGCTCCAATTCACTTGTATGGTTTTCTGCTTACTTTAGGATTCCTTCACAAACTTCATTCTACAGTTGATAGCTGAAACTTAATCCCAATGTTAAGTCCCCTCATGTCAAATCAATTAGTTCCATGTAGGACATTAGTAATTCTTTGCCACTATATAAATCTTTAATGATCCATTAAACATATACTCCATTGCGTAATGATTAATTCATCAGTAATTTTTATTTTTCTCAATACTTGCTATTTAATATAAAGCTAATTCAAACAATACTTACATCTTTTCTGTTATCCATTTATACTAAGATCAATCATAAATATCCACATCACTCGATGTTACAGTCACTACAATCAAGGAACTTACAAACACACGCCTTCAACGGAAAACTGATCCTCACCTAACAGAAAATTAATTTTGCCACAGGTCTCATTTAAATACTACACCTCTGTGTCTTATGTCATTTCCCTTTCCCATTGCTGAAAAACTAGATGAAAAGAATGTATGCTCAAAAACCTGACATGGATTGGTGCATCATCTTGTTCACAACCACCATATGTCCACACTAGGAATACCCTATTCTAAGAAGCCTATAATTATGCAAAGATCAAGATATATTTCTATATTTAAGAACATCCTCATTTCTAAAAATTATCGTAATCAAAATTCTCAAGGTCACTGGCCATGCTGTAACCACAAGTCTAAGATTTAGATCACAACTAACACTATTTGTAAACCATTTACATGACACACCAGAGTCAAGCTCCCAATTTTTCTTAATGCGTATGCTGATCAAACCTGTATTAATACGGTGCGCCATTAGGTTGTTCTTTCACCCACACACGTTAATCCCTTTAGATTCAGCTTATGTTCTACAACTGTGAGGTGGTTTGGAATCTTCCACCTAAAATGCTTGAGAGAATTTGAAAAAAATCCTCATACATCCAATTTAAAAAAAAGCCTAAACCTCTGGACTTCAAATTGTAAACGAATATCCCGTCAATTCAGACTTTTAGCAGACCCAACTTATATCTTACTTAGGTAAATAATCTATAGCCAATTATGATCCTTGGAATTTCATCTTGGACTATTTACTCTGGAAACAAATCAGATAAAAATATGAGCTAGCCAATAAGTAGTCCTCTTTCTCACTACTTCACTTAATGGGGTATGACAATGTGCCCCAGCGCATAGTGCCTTGGAATTAAAAAGTTTGGAAGATGCTCAGTATTTATGGAGAGATTATGTTTGGAAGTATTCAGGACTCTATAGACAAACTCCTACTTGAAGGGATGGGGGGGTTAAAAAACTAATTCTATTAATGTCAGATGGCTTATAAATATTACAATTGCACTGTTTTGAACAATTATATGGAACTCTTGCGGTATGCAAATATTGTATCTAATGAATTTATAAACATTTGTGTGCCTATTGAGTAGTTTTTACCTATGAGAAGTGCAGTTATGCTAATTTCTGTGCAATATATGCTTTTACAGTCTTGAAGAAGTGATTGTTACTGCAAAACAAGTTTTGGCTGTGGCTATACAGATTATGGTGGATTTATAACACTTGGAAAACACTGGGGAACATATATTACTGGATTGTTAGATCACTACAAAATCCAGTCAAGAGTTCCAATGACTCAACATAAAATATGTAAATCTTATGATTCAGATTGTGTCATAATTGGTTGCACAAAATGATACTTTAATGTTGTTTTTGATAAAGTTACAGAAGATATATCTTTTCATATTTATATATAAAAACATTGAAACAATAGATGTTGAACATTTTTGGAAATAATGTAATACTTTGCTCCCCACCAATGCATAGAGTAGAACTGAAAATATATTAGTCAGAAGGGTTACTGACTGAGTGGGTGGAAGCAAGCACAGGGCCACACATCTAATAACCCAAATTGATGTATTAGTACATTTTAGACAAGGTACATTTAAATTGAACATGGCCATTTTGCAGTTTATTTTGCTGCCCTTTCCTAGTGTACTCAATTGCAGAAATAGCACCCAAACTTACTTCATTTTGAATCACATTATTCCCCCATTTTCATATATGTTACCACAGTGACCAACAGGTCATAGTGCAGACTAAAAGAAATCTCAGTACAGGATAATGGTGACAATGGCAGTGCGGGGAAGTTGACACCATTCAGAGACGCTTTTCAGTGGAGTCCATTGTGAGGGTTCCGCTGCTTAAATATCAGTACATGTCTGAGACACTCAAGTTGTGTGTGGTTCTCTGTGCTGTAAAAATAATGGGTGCAGCAGGTCACGAAGGAGGTGCACTGGTAGTGCAAGGTGTGGGTCTCTGTAGTGGAATATTGGGCATTTTACAGGGCAGGGTTGAGGTGCATTGGCGGAACTATGTGGATTCTAGTTCTGGAATATCAGGAGCTGCAAGTCAGGACTGAGGTGCACTGACAGAGCTGTGTGTTGGTCAGTGCACTAGAGTTTGAGGGATCCAGCAGGTTCAAATGCAGGTGCATCATTAATATGCAAAGTTCACAGTACAGCAAACAAGATTAGCGGTGCAGCAGTGATTAAAACCAAGCAGTCATATGGAGTAAACCAGACAATGGGGGCGTCGCTACGCAGCCGAATATGGCGGAAGTGCTCTGTTAGAGCTCCGCCGCACATCCTCTGAAATCCTGCATAAATCCTGCCCTGCACACCCCTGGGTCTACCGGGTGACTTCGTCGTTGTATTGCCGCGACCGGGTCCGAACCCGGTGGCCCGTGATCTCGGGCCCGCTGTTGGATTTCGGCGCCGCGGACGGTGGAGGCGCGGCCTTGGCCCGTGGGCGACGGGGAGCCTGTGATCCCAACCGGGTCCCAGCGGAACTGCCTCAGCAGACTCACAGGGTGAGGGCTCCGACGCTCTCCCTACCCCTCAGGGGACACACGCGATCTCGCCGGCGGACCCCTGCCGCCGCTGGACAGGCCCCTGAGCGATTGATCTTCGTGGGAGTGCCGGTGGCTTACCCAGGGGCTGACGTTGGGGCTGACGTTGGCGGCCGGACTCCAGGAGGCAGCAGCGGACTTTGGTCCCGACACCCCACGGACCCCGCAGCGACTTTATGCCAAGGTAGGCGCCGCAGTGCGAGGCGCTGACAGCCGCCGAGCGCGCTGGGAAGATACTCCTGTGGGGAATAGTGACGGAGGCGTCGCTGTGACGCAGATAGACTTTCGGGCCCATTATACAGTGGAGCAGCTTGCCTCCTCCCTGCTCCCGGCACGGGCGCAGATTCTGCGCTGCATATTGGAGCGGGTGGCTCCCCTTGGCTACAGAGGATTAGGTGGCCTGGGGAGAGTCACTGGCAGACAAACCACCGGGCGCTGTGATCGCACCCTGAGCACTGATCCAACTGATGGCCGTCCGCTGTGGGTACCCACGGGACAGCTCATTAGGACTTTGGGTGGAGTGACGGTTGGCTGAAAGAGGACTAGAATTAACAGCTGAAACATATGCAGCATGACAGAATTGGGTAGCACATCTCTGATTACACCCAATATTGCCACCTGACCGCAGTCTTGTGTAGTTGCTGGGCTTTGGGACGGCAGCGGATGCCAGCTACAAACACACGCTTGTCTGGAGAGGGACAAAACGCCTGGACCACTATACAGTTAACCACAGATCCACTGTACTAAAATTATCAGAATCAAATCTTGGAACCCGACAACTGTACATCACATATCAGTGAGCTTATACGCACTAGGTGACCTGAGTCCCCTTGTCATCTTCCCATAAAGTCTCACATGGGCCGCCTCAGATCTGGTACCGGAGGACTGTCAGGCCCGCCACCTCCGTCTCGCCCCCAGTCTGACAAGATACCTGGCGAGTCGTCCACAGACAGTATGTCAAATAAAATAGATGCGGTGCTAGCCGCAGTTGAGAAACTGAGCACCACAATGGAGCAGACGCGAACCTCACTTGAAAGCAAAATAGACAAAGTGGCATTGGATCTCAATCTTCTGCATGCAGACCACCGGAAACTTACGGATAGAACTTGCACGCTCGAAGCAACAAACGCAGATCTCTCCCCTCAGGTGTCGAGTACGGAAGAGACTCAAAGACCTCGTGGCACGAGTGAAGTACCTTGAAAGCCGCACGGAAGACTCAGAAGGCCGCTTGAGGTGCAATAATATACGTGTTATTGGCCTGCCAGAAGATGAGGAAGGGCGAGACACTGCCACCTATACGGAAGACTGGATCCGAAGCTTACTACTGGAGGGATCATTATCCCAGCACTTTGTTGTCGAACGTGCTCACCGGGTGCCGAGCAGGCCACCCCGCTGGGAACTGGCCCGCGCCCGTTCCTGTTCCGTGTGCTGTATTACAGGGACAGACGCAATCCTACATGAGACCAGGAAAATGCAAAAGATCCAAGTCGCGAACAGTACAATAATGTTCTTTCCGGACTATACTGCAGCGGTCCAGAAACAAAGACACTCTTTCTTAGAGGTGAAGCACAGGCTCCGTCAACTGGACCTCAAGTACTCTCTACTTTTCCCTGCTCGACTGCGGATTATTGTGAAAAGTAAATCCCATTTCTTGGACACTCCTACTGCAGCATGGGAATGGCTGGATACTCTCAATTCTGCTGCAGACACCCTCCCCAACATGAAAACAGTGAACCCACGTCGAAGTGAGAAGGCAGGACTGTCTAGAGGGGAGAAGAGACGTAGAAATCACTCTTCATCTCAGAAACTCTGCCCCAACTTAGAACAAATGAAGAAGGACCAACGTAACGCACTACAGGCGGCAGCTGACATTGATCTCTCGCAACCGGACTCGCTTTCGGAGTCCAGCCTGCCAGGTGGAACTAGCAATGCGGAATCTGCAGACTGAACCATAAACTCCCAGAACTCAGAAACATTGCCGGAAATCACACCCCCAGACAACAGACGATATAATTTAGTGCATTTTTCATTGTTCGATGGACCTAATTGAATCTGTTCCAGTGTCAAATACGCAAGTATAATGGGAAGTTCCACTGATTGTTACATATCTCTCCTTCGCTATTATGATATGCATATTGTGATATCTGCACCATAGGCAATGTTTAATTAACTAGCAGGATTGTAGGCTGTTAATCCATAGACGCATGTCCCTCGGGGTCCCAGGGGTCACTTTTCAATAGCCAAAAGGGGGATTGCTACATTCACCTACACACCCACTGAGGCACATCGGCAGGGTAGCTCCACCCCCCCTCTTGATCACTTAAGCCATGTTTTCCTATTGTAAGGTTTGGACGACTGCCTGTTGCATTTTCGCCCTACTGGTATTTTGGTTTTAGTTTGGTTCATTATTCAACTCACATCTGATTGGCACATCACTTTAGCTATCTCAAAGGGCTTCTGTCACTTGCTGCCCCCCCGGGCCTCCACCCGCCTGATACCAATGATCCCCAAGAAACTCCCCTTTTCTAATGTTGCCCAACCTCCATCTGTAACATGACAACCACAAAGATATGTACTTGGAACGTGCGAGGGATACATACCCCTTGGCGGAGGTATCTGATTTACTCCTACCTTAAACGTCACCATGTCCAAGTCGCCCTTTTACAAGAGACACCCAACAAGACCCGAGGTGATAAATTTACAGAGAATAAGAGGGGTCAAATTTATGTTACTGGCTATTCTGCTTTTGCAAGAGGCACACTGGTTTGGGTGAGACCGGGAACTCCATTTAAAGTGGAGGAATCCCTCACTGACGCAGACAGCCGATATGTTCTGGTAAAGGGGCGTCTTAACGGTAACCCTGTCATAATAGCCTCAATTTATGCACCCAACACTGATCAAGTGCCCTTTTTAGATCTCCTATCAGGCAAGCTGTCGACCTGGCACGGGACACCGATGATACTTGGAGATTATAATTGCGTACTTGATACATCCCTGGACCGTTCCTTTCCCCCCTACCTGGGTCACCAACAGTCACGGCCATGAAAGCGCTCAATAGCTGGTCTACGCAATGGCATTTATCAGACGCCTGGTGGAATACATACCCCGCCGATTGAGTTTACTCCTTTTACTCAGGAGCTCACGATTTACATGTTAGACTGGACAGGATGCTGGTATCGAGGGACCTACTGCCAATCATAACAGAGGCATTATATCTTTGAAGAACACACTGACCATAATCCACACACCATATGACTGGAATGGGGCAATGTCACACCACCAATCCCTAGTTGGCGTTTACAGCCCGACTCATTGGAGGACAGTCCATTCCGAGATTCCTTGAGGGAAGCCGTGTTAAATTATTTTGCTGAAAATGTCGACTCCACGTCATCAGCTCTGCTAGAATGGGACGCTTTTAAGACAGTTGTCAGGGGTCATTGTCTAGGTACCCAGGCCGGCATCCGCAAGACTCTTGAGAGGGAACTCACTAAGACAGAAAATGGTTTACCACGCCTCGAAAACCGACCTGCTGCTGATCCACGGACTGACGCTAGACTAAATGAGGCAAGGGCAGAACATGCTCGCTTACTGGAGAAACTCCGTTGCCTCAATTACACATCGCACTCAGCTCGTACTCACAATACTGGGGACAAGGCAGGTAGGCTCCTTGCATGGCATATTAAACACTAAGACGCTAAATCCCCTATCACATCGAATCGATCATCACAAGGTATAATGCTTTATACGCAACAGGACATACATCGGGAATTCACATCGCATTACACCACATTATATAAATCTATAGTTACTATAACGACAGAAGAGATTCACCAATATCTAGCCGACGTTACCCTCCCCAAAATAACTCCGGACCAAAGACTGGAATTAGATGCGGACATTACCATTGAGAAGATACTGGCAAGTATGCGCTCCCTGGCTACGGGGAAAGCTCCTGGTCCGGATGGACTACCATCAGAATTTTATAAAGCGTATGCAGACATGTTGGCACCTCAGCTCAAAAGAGTATTTGATACTTCATGTACTGATTTCACCCTCACGGCTACACAGAGGCGCGGTTGGTCTCCTTCCCCAAACCAGGTAGAGACCCAGATTCGTTGGGTTCTCATAGATTACAAAATATTAGCATCCATAGTGGCCGCCAGATTAGCTCCACTGGTCAAAGACCTGATACATCCGGACCAAAATGGCTTTGTCCCTACCCGTAATACCTCCCTTAATATACGGAGACTTTTCAGAGTTCAGGAATATGCTACAACTGTGTGGCCTAATCCCGGCTGCATGGTCCTGGACCTGGATACGGCTTTTGATTTTTTGGAATGGCCCTACCTATTTGCAACTTTGCGGAAATACGGGTTGGGGGACAGTTACCTTCAACTGATTAGATTACTCTACGCGCAACCCACCATCAGAATACGCACAGGTAACAATATCAGAATCCATACCTGTTAACAGAGGCACCAGACAGGGCTGCCCCTTATCCCCACTACTTTTCTCGCTAGCAATGGAACCGCTGGCGATGAAACTACGCGCTGGAGGCAGGGACTGGGGTATCCCACTGGGGGACGGTCTCCATGTAGATTCACTATATGCGGATGACCTTCTACTATACCTCAAGACCTTGCACAATATACCGGGATTAATAGCAGACACATTGGCACAATTTGAGGTCATGTCAGGGTTGAAGGTAAACTGGGCTAAATCGTGCCTTTACCCCTTCAGTAGTGAAACTCATAACCCAGAACTTCTCATTAATAATTCACTCCTTAATTGGCAACCCTCCACCTTCCGGTATTTAGGCATTCTTATTTATTGTAAACCTGCCGACATTTTAGAGGGCAATTTGAATCAAGCCATATCTTCCATCAGAACACAAATAAAATTCTGGAAAACTCTGCCACTAAATGTGATGGGCAGAGTTGCCCTAATTAAGATGGTGATGTTACCTAGGCTCCTATATAATTTCTCCAATCTTCCCATCTATGTCCCAACCAAAACTTTCCGTGAATTGGAGCAAATGATTAGGGGATTTATCTGGGGCCCCGGTCGCCCCCGGATAGCGCTCTGGAAATTATATGCGCCCCCAGGTAGAGGTGGACTAGCCGTTTCTAATATAGAGCTTTACTACTTGGCGTCTCAGCTTCAGTGGGTTGCGAAATGGCTCGCAGGACTCAATCTAGGCGATACAGCATCAACACTCCCACCGTGGTCTAATTCCCAGATTTACCATCTTTTTCATCCAGTGGTCCGACCTCGCACTCCAACACCATCTTACTTGGCCTTAGCCCTTCGCTGTTACAAGCGCAGCCTATATCTTACAAGGAGACAGATTCCATATGCCCCAGCACTGCCCCTTTTGGGGACCCCAAGACATAAAATGGGCACCCCCAACAGTATACTTACATGCTGGCATGCCGCCGGGATTTATACACTTGGCGATCTCTATACGGATGGCACTCTGACACCTTTTGACATTCTATCTCACGATTGCGACTTACTGGCTGGTCAATTTCTTTTATATAACTCGGTCACCCGATCCCTCACGCTGGCATGGGGAGACATGAACACCGAACCCGAAATGCACCTACTTATTCAGTATTTACACGTGATGGGCAACGGAAGCCACATAATACATTGGTTGACGGAAGCTCTGTTAACACACACTATATAGCCTTTCACGTCCCTCCGCACCCGTTGGGAGGGAGATAGAGGTTCCCCATGGACCGACAATGAATGGGTAACGATCCTGGCTACTCCTACGTACATACCATGTAATGCCAAATTCCGAATTATTCAGACCTATATTGTACATAGGGCATATTTATCCCCTGACAAAATTAATAATTATTTCCAATTAACCGACTCTGCTTGTCCGAGATGTATGCAAATAGGTGACAATTTATTGCACATGCTGTGGTATTGTCACACACTACAATTATATTGGAAAGATGTGACGGCGGCATTGGCTACATACACTGACATACCTCAAAAGCACACATGGGAGGAGTGTATACTGGGACTTTTTCCTAAATCCAAGAAGCAGTCACTTCCAGATTTATGGATCTAGGCCTTATTGTAGCCAAAAGACTAATTACCAAGCGGTGGAAAAACAAACACCACCCCCAGTCCTCACCAGCTGGAAAAATTCCCTGACGGTATGGGCACAGGCAGAAAGCATGGCACTACATAGAGAGGAGATTACAGGTAGGCGAAAATACCCTATTGCACAGTGCTGGGACGCGATACTGTCAGAACTAAAACAGACAGACCAGGATTCGGACAGTAATGACTCCTTGAATAACAATAGGGACGATGCCGGTGTACTTTCATGAAACAGCCTAAGACACAGGCCTTATACATGCCAGTACTGCACTGACGCCGCAAGAGATAATGCCTTATATATATCTGGGGACGGGGACACATCCAACTCAAGTATCCGTTTAAGTTGATGTTCAGGAGGGTGAGAGCCTGGGACCGAACGGTAAACATCCCAATTGCCACACTCATCTATAACAAAGAGATGAAACAGATGTGTTAGTTTGTTTTATTAAGTTTATTTATCAAGTTAATATACGATGCATTACGAGATCTGTTATATAAATCACGGACCTCATCTAATCACATTTGGCAGGTCGATCAGACATATATTGGAATATGGCATTTGGCGGACTTCATTTAATCGCAAATTATCTCTACAGGTATCTGCATACCGGTTGTAACAATTGTAACCTTTTCTTTCCACCTGTAATCTGTTCATATTCCACATTTAATATGTACCGAGACAACATGTTTGATCCCATTGTACTTCCTAAAGCCATATATCATTCGAAAGCTGTATAAACGCTGTAACACCTGCACATGACAAAAATGCAAATAAAAATATATATTAAAAAAAAAAAATGGAGTAAAACCAGACAATGGATTTGATTTTTAAAATGCAAAAACATTTATTTATATTTTTATACAGTACGTCAAATTCAAAGCATCAGCTTGCTTTATTCTCTTCATCCTGCCCAACCCATCAATCACTTAGGAAAATAGATGATAAAACTTTAATAATTTAACATATACAATAAATATATCTGGCCCAAAGACGTCACCAACCAAACTGTTTACTAAGATCACACCATTTCTCACAACTCAACTTGCCATGTGCAACCCCTATTGAACAAATCGCATACACACTTAACCCACATGTACCCTAACATGCCACTAATTGCCACGCCCACCAGAGCTACCCACACGGCACACCTCCACCCCACTATACAAGTCATCACACAATGGATAACCGCATCCACAGAGTCAACACATACATAATGGAGACGTGAAAGCCTTGAAATTAGAGACCTGGTCTTGTTTGAGTAGAGGAGATGTGGCCCAACATCTGGAAACAAAAAGATAGATGTTTGCACTGTACAAGAAGAGAGAAAAGGGGCATCAATCTATGCAGAAGAAAAGAGGTGCACCAGTCTCTACAAAGGCAAGGGGCAGCGACCAACCTTTGCAAGACCAGAAAAATTAGTCAACACCTGAAAAGGGGTGGGAAAGCCTCCATCAAATACTCACATGAGCTTCAACAGTGGTCCTCCACTGAAATCAAGATTCAATATTCGTTTTTACAGTAGTAATCACCCCACCAGACCATGTGTGAACATTAATAATTACAAAAGAAATGAATATGGTGTGCCATATGCAGCTCCACACATTCTTTGGTGTTGGAGAAGGTGCTGATCTTACCGTTGGAGATATTCTACTCACAACTTGGCATCCTGAGCATAGCCTTCCTAATTATGTGCGTGTGGGGGGGGGGGGCATGCAATAGGAGCAGCAGCTTCTACTGAAGCCTCATCTCTGTCAAACCACCCACATCGAAGATTGGGAAAATCTTACATGGGAAGAACATGCAAGTAAAAGTGTACAGATGATTCAAAGTGCCAGCATTGTAGAAGGACAGCTGTCCCTCTTCATAGTCCAAATACACTCCAAGCTTCTCAATCCTCCAATGCACAGACAGAGGAACTTGTTGACAACTGAGAGCCCAGTACTCTTCACCGCACTTCTTCAGAGCCCAGACACTCTCCTTTGGTGACCAATTGAAATATTCCTTCCTGTTCACAGATTCTGCTGCGACCCCCACAGACCAGTTATAACCCCCATAGAGGAGCAGCACCTCCCAGTAATGTTTCCCTGAGGTGAACCCTTTGCTCCCGAGGACACAGCGATAAGTCATGAATCTTTTGGGGTTGTCTGGCACAGACGGTTTTCCAACTATGGCCTTCACCAGTCTCCGACATCCAAGCACGACGAGCTCTGGATGAGCTGTGTCTGGATCCAGAGTAACTGTCACTGCAGAGAAAGAAGACCGAGTTAAAACTACCAGGCTGGAGAATTCATCTTCAGTTCCAAGAGCCACACTGCTCAAGGTTCTTACACCAACAGCTTCATTTAAATATAAAGGTACTTGAAACCCATCAAAGAATAATTAACAAAACATCTGTCTAGGTCCCATTCCTTCTTCTGGGATAATGGTGACCTGCGACCTGCCTTAGATAGAAGTACAGTAAACTGTTCATAGTTGTGGGCCCTCTTAAGCAGAAGAGCCAAGTCAACAGCACAAGGTGGAGCATAAACATCTCCTCAGAATGGTCAGAAGCAAATGTAAGCCTGACTGGGGCTATATTACCTATTGGTCTTCCCAGCCCTGTCTGCAACACAGCAAAGCCTTATCTAGGTGCTTACGGCACAGACTGTGGCAGTGCATCCATTTGGAGAGAAAAAATGTGCTCCCCAGGAGAGTTGTGAACTCTGACTACTGGCAACTGAATTGGGGAAACAACATCAGTGAAAGGCAGAGTCATGGCTTGAAATCAAGGTGCTGTCTTCCACTCCCATTTTTAAGATGGGAATGCAGTGTTTCTCTACATAGCCCTTCAACAGAACGTCTCTGGTGGGGAGCGGGAGGGTGTCAGGAACCACCCCATCTTCCTCCACAAGAGTATTCTTGGGGGACCCACCGACTCTGCACTACCTTATACATGGCACATTATCAGTGCTCCGCCTGCCTGCTTCCCTTGGCACCAGTGTCTAATATGGTGCAAAGGCAATCACTCATTGGCAAGGGACCCACACATGTAAATTAGGGAAAACTCTTGTGATTGTGCCAGTTCAAATTCTGTACTGATGTGGCCTAGATTGCAGTGCAAGTGTCTGCGGTCCCTCATTTAATACTAGTGTCGGGGTGCAAAAAAAGGGTGTACAAACGCCCATTATGTCCATAGGCACTTTGTGTATGTCGAAGCACTAATTAAAATATTTTAAGAGGGTCGATGCGAAGGATCAGGGCCGAGTCTGCATAAGACTGAGCCCAAGCCAATAAAAAAAAAACTTAACGTGCAATAGAATTCCAAGTTAAACCGTATAAATTATTACAGAAGGCAAAAAAGTAGTTAATCAATTACGATTAGTTCAAACAAAATAGTCAAAGTTCGAATCAGCAAAAAAACAAAGTCAGTCTTTGAACAAGTCAATAGCCAGAAACAAATATGAAGCAAGTAAACAAACTGATGTAGTCTGCTCCCAAAGAAGCAATCCAACAGGCTGGCACATATCCCAAAAACATCTTTTGTAGGATTTCAGACAGAAAAGTCATAAACTCAGTGGTGTGATGGGACATAATAGGGTTGAACTAGCAATGTATCATTCTAAGAAGCCAATGAACATTCTAAGAAGCCAATGAACATCCTAATACACAAGATAGATTCAATAAGCAACATCTATATACACATACTTCTGCATAATAATAAATCAGGTGTGCATAGGAAACTAAGCACAGGGCATGTCATTTATATAATACAGAAATACAATGGACAGCTCAGCTAATGAATGGTCCCTAGAAAAGTCTCGAGCAAATGACATTAAAAGAACATCCTGAACATGGCTTCCTCGAGAGAACACAAATTGATACAATTTAATAGTACAGACACCATCAATTAGGCTTAAATTTTTGCGGATTTTCTGAAATGGAAACGCACATCGAACACGTATGTGGAGAGGTTCATTCACACAAAAAAGCGCAGATTTCTTTCTGCAAACAGGAACTGATGCAATGCAAGCTGGATGCAGTCTAGTCATGCTAACTTATGTTTAACTGAATTGCATTTTTCTAATTATTAAAAAACATTTTAAGATGTAATCCAGCCCTAGATGTCTACAAATGATGGTCAGTCCACCAGCAGTTCAAGGTTGCTGGTGCACACAACTTTTAGGTCTTGGGCTGACAGATACTCACAATTAGGGGACTCAGATAACAGTAAGGAAAGGGGAAGAGCTGCACAATCTTTGAATAAAGGATGGGTAAAGAAGCTGAACTTCAGAGATCCACAGCTTCCCCCGCTCCTTCAAAACAGAGGGAAACAGTTATGATTTTCCAGAAATTTTAAAACAGGCAAACCAGAGACTGACACAGAGTGGCCACCAAGTACCCTCAGGCAACTCCATTGACATCATTCATTCAGGAAGTAGGAATGGTCACAAGACCACAGTCCAAATGACATATCCCTCAGGCAGTCGTGCATGACATTCTCACAGACTCACTGAAGCACAAAGATACCCTGAGGCCACTAGGTGGGGCTCCAGTGCCCCTCGCAGACCCCACCCGAATTGCAAGCAAGTCACTTCAACTGTCACCATTCCAGGACTGTATTACGGATAAATGCTGAAACGGTCTACCCAGACTGACACCTTGGACAGGAAATAAGAATGATATTTGTACAAGGCTGAAAGACTGGCAATATCAATCAATCAGTAATCTTATAAAGAGCAAACTACTCACCTGTGAAGGTCTCAAGGTGCTGGGGCGGAGGCGGTGGTATGTAGGTCTGCGGTTCAGTCGAAGAGCCAGGTCTTGAGGCTTTCCTGAATTGCGGCAGCGATGGTGATTGCCTGAGGTGCAGAGGCAGGGAGTTCCAGGTCTTTGCAGCAAGGTAGGAGAAGGATTTTCCTCCAGCCGTGGCCTTGCTGATCCGTGGGATGGTGGCCAGGGCTAGTTGGGCAGAGCAGAGATGTCTGGTGGGAGTGTAGAAGGAGAGGCAGTGGTTGAAGTATGCAGGTCCGGCGTTGTAGAGGGCTCTGTAGGCGTGCGTAAGAAGCTTGAAGGTGATTCTTTGGTTGACAGGTAGCCAGTGAAGGTCCCTCAGGTGGCCGGTGATGTGGTTGCGGCGTGAGATGTTCAGAATGAGTCTGGAAGAGGCGTTCTGGACGGTCCGTAGGTTTTGTTTTTAGTTTCTGGGTGGTACCGGCATAGAGTGCGTTGCCGTAGTCTAGTCTGCTGCTGACAAGCGCATGGGTGACCGCTTTCCTGGATTCAGTGGGGATCCATTTGAAGATCTTACGAAGGAGGCAGAGCGTGTGGAAGCAGGAGGACTAAATGGCGTTGACTTGGCGGTTCATTGAGAGCAAGGAGTCCAGGATGATGCCGAGGTTTGGTGTGTGGTCTTCGGGGGTGTGTGTGTGTGTGTGTGTGTGGGGAGGGGGGGTCCAAGCGCTGCAGGCCACCAAGAGTCATCCCCGGCAGAGGGGGCTGAGCCCAGGATGAGGACTTCGGTCTTGTCGGAGTTAGGCTTGAGGCAGCTGTCCTTCATCCAGGTGGCTACTGCCTTCATCCTGTCATGGAAGTTGCTGTTGGTGGCTGTGGATTGGTCCGTGAGGGAGAGAATCAGCTGGGTGTCAACGGCGTAGGGGACTATGTTAAGTCTATGGCTTCTGACGATGGCTGCAAGCGAGGCCATGTAGATGTTGAAGAGGCTGGGGCTCAGGAAGGATCCTTGAGGCACTCCGCAGCTGATCGCTGTGGGTTCTGAGTAGAACGGTGGAAGTCTGACTGCATTCGGCAGATGAGGAAGGAGCGGGTCCATTCTAGGGCTTTGTTGCGGGTGCCGGCGTCGTGGAGTCTTGCACACAGGGTGTGGTGGGAGACGGTGCCGAAGGCGGCTGAGAGGTCAAGGAGGATGAGGGCTTCAGTCTCGCCTCCTTCGAGGAGGATGCGGATGTCGTCTGTGGCAGCGAGGAGAGCGGTCTCAGTGCTGTGGTTGCTTCCGAATCTAGATTGGGAGTGGTCCAGGATGTTCGTTTCGATGACCTGTAATAGCTATTTAGTGTAAATGTTATTAAAAATAAATTATTAAAATGGACAAAACCTTTCTACTAGGAACCCTTGCACCTGTACCTATGGGCTCATTCTGACTCCCCTTCCTACCAGACTGGTTTGGGATGTCTGCACAACAGAAAGTCACAGAAATGGTTCTTAAAAAAACATACAGTCATTACACTTCACAATAAGCATTGGCAATGCCAATAGGTCTATTTTATGAGTGCACTGTCAAGCCAGACCTAAAAATCTACGTACATTAACGACTGACCTGCTCCTATCTGTTCTGCTGCCAGAGAAAAACACCACACATCATCTAGTTATCTAAGACACTTTAATAGCATTATAATGGCATGTGTGTGTCCCTGCACCTTCAAGCTCAGGCAGCTGGATTAGTAAGCAAAATTATCACAGCAGTGTGGAGGGCAAGCACTGATCTTTGGCAAGAGCAGCAATGGAATGGAACGACTCCTGGTGGCCATCAGACCTAGGACCAGCACCCACTCGTTCTGACCAACCCAGAAACCTCGGAATCATTATCAACAAGCTCACCATGAAATCACAGATCAACCCAGTCTTCTCTGCCTGCTTCCTCACTCTGTGCATGCTATGTAAGATCCTCAAGTGACTACCCCTACACATGCGACGCACCATGACATGTCCTCATCACCAGTCAGCTGGACTACTGCAACACCCTCTACATAGGAATCGCCACACACCTCCAACAGAGACTTCAGACCATACAGAACGCCGCAGCCATACTCAGCCTTTCCCGACAAACCCACATCACACCCCACCTCAGGCAACTCCACTGGCTCCCCGTACAGAAGAGATGCCACTTAAAGCTGCTGACCCACGCACACAAGGCTCTACACAACCAAGAACTCACCTACATTAACCAATGCCTGAACTTCCATCAACTATTAAAACTACACTCCGCCTCCCTCATTTGCCCATACTCCCCGCATCTTCCGAAGCAGAAGTGGAGGGTGCTACTTCTGCCACATTGCAGCAAAGACCTGCAACTCTGGACCATCACCTCACTTCTGGAATGGTGAATGGCCCTCATGACCTGGCTGTTTGAATAAGGCTCCGTGACCTGCAAGCGCCTGGATACTCTATCGTGTGATAAGCAGCGCTTTATAAATCTGGATTGACTGAAGCAATTTTTTTGTGGAACCCCACAACTTCTGATCAATCAAAACATGTACTCCTGGCTCCCAAAATGTGGGCGGAGCCAAAGCCCCTCTCCTGGTGATTCTCACAATTGTCTGGCGAAAGCTACGCTATCAAGCCAGAACATAGAAACAACCCAACAAGAGCAACCTTGGTTTGCCCAGCTGCCCTAGCCGCAGCCCCCTGCATCCCTGAATGTGCCAATCCAGTTCATGTTTGTTCTGCTTATTTAAAGGTTTCAGAGAAGGGCTTCTAGCAACACTTCATCTTTTTGCACATTCTCAGTTTGTCTTTACTTTCTTTTTTCAATTCAGTGTGGCAAAAAAGGTTTTTTTCTCACAATGTTATTATGCCCTAACCAAGTCTTGTTTGGGGATATTTCACGGGACAGGGTTTTGTCCTTTTTGTGAGAAAAACAAGCCAAATAAGATTTGTATTGCTGTTGAAGATAGGCCTGGTGCTGTACGAGATTTAACTCTAACAGTATGCCATACATTGCATCTAGTTAAGAGCGAGTCGGCGCCCAGCATGGTTCTAGTTTCAGCATAGCCTACAAATACCAATGAGAGGGTCACAATCCACAAATGTCAGGTCCTCAACTGCCAGTTTCAATGTTGTGACCAGCTTTGGTGGGGCCAGGGGCAAAACACTTTGTGACATCTCACCCTCAGCACATCTGCCAGGATTCAAGTATGAGAATTACATGTTGAAAACCAATACATCTAGCAAGAAGGTTAACCCATACCATTTGAACACACAAAGAAAGGATGTAATCAGAAAGACTTTGAACCATATTTCATTTTACTGTGTGGCACCTTGAATGCGGCACATGTGCAACCGCCATCAGCGCATTACAAGTAAACAATGCATGTTAGTTGCACTGTCCCTATCCTCCTAACATAAGATCTCCTCTTTATCCTATCTCTCCCAAACACCCCATCTTACTTTGTGCCTATGCCTCTTTGTAGGTATACTGACATTTGTTTGGTACACAAAACCATTACCTTTGTGTATATTTAATGGAGGAGGAAAACTTGTGTAGGGTCACCACCCGTCAGTGTGCACACTACTGCTTCAATTTTGCCGGAAGAGCTATTCTTCCCGTTGCCTCCCAACCCTTACAAATAAAATGGGCTAATCACCTGCAAAGGTCACTTCTAAAACTTGTTCACTATGAGCAATTATTATTCTCATACATTTTCAACAGAAGTGCAGGGTCCTGCTTGAGTGAGGCCCAGAACTACCCCCCCCCTTTGCGATAGCTCTGCCAGTTAAGGGAGTATATATTCTGGTTGCTTAAATTTGAGTACCTCCTGGTAGTAAATTATCTGGTTACAAGACTTTTGGTCAGGCAGTACTCTGCAATCTATTCAAACCTGATAAACAAAGGAGACCATTGCCTTGGACCACCACAAATCAGGCTTCCAATGTTGAACCCCAAAAGGCAGATGTATCACTTGCCAAAGTTCTGCAAAAAAGGTGAGGGGTGTCTCTGCTTTAGTCTCCTTACTTAATTATTGCTGCTAAATTGGTCCGGTAAAACTGCAACAGGTATCTTAAAAATAGAAACCTTTAAGAGGTGCCCTCAAATCAGACCATAAAGTAAGGAGGAAGATGCTAATCACCTACAACAGTTTCTGTGCAATGCTCTTTGCAGTTTTTCGTCCTTTGAGCAAGATAAGAGGCACAAGATGAAGGAGAGGGGAAGAGATAAAAAATACAAACAGCAGCTTGGCACCCACATTATTTGAGTCCACCACCATCTGGCACCTGATGTTGAGTTTCAAGTTCTGCATACACCCCTAGTTGATTAAAAAATAAAGGAGGACTCCTATTCTTCTCAGTATTTTTCTGTGGCACCTGGGTAATGATTTTCTATTATTCAAGGGTTCCCTAAGTCAGTTACCTTCCTTTCCACCAGAGGATCTAGGCTCGTCTGAACAATCATTTACTCCTTGTCCAGCTGACACTATCCCCATAGCCAATATTTTTGACCAATGTACATAATCCTAGACCTGTAGAATTCAATGTGCGTAAAAACACAACACTTGCCAATCGTTTCACTCTTTAGCAACAATGTCCATGAGGGACTCAGTAAATGCTAGAATGGTGGATGAGCACTCTTTGGCACAGTTGAATCAGGGTCAAACTTGCACAGACAACTCAGTCTCGAAATGTAAACAGTCAGGAAGACAATCTCACTCAATATCTCAGTCCCAGATCAGGTGATTATGTAGGTCATGGAAAGAAATATTTCCTGCAATATATAAATTCTCTCCAATCTTCTCAATGCAAACTGTGGAAATGATATAAAGCTTACTGTACACCTGATCAACTCTTCAAACCCAGCCTTAATGAATCCAACCTATGTTAGAACTGGCACGACTCGTCAGGCTCCCTTGAACACATGCTATTCAACATTAAGATGGTTAAACCATTCTGGATCAAGAGTGAGGAAACTATAAACAAAGTATTTTATACTAACCTCTCCCTTAATTACAATACTGTAACCCTAGGTCTGTGGTTCTCACCAGCCCCAGTCTTAAATTCTCAGGATCTACACATCCGAGACGTACTGCTGACTATAGGAATCAAAAATATCCTATGTTAATGGAAGTCTTACTTGAACCTATCTAATCATACCCGTTGGGCTTAGGTCTGCTTCCCTAGAAATTCGAACAGCACAGCATTCAACATGCATTTTAACATCCACTCATCACACAATCTATGGAACAAAATGCACTCTTACATTCAAAAAGTGAAACCCCCATTGTCATGCCCCATACCTTGCTCATACCCAAGGAACCAGAAACTCATTTCAACACTTCCTTTATATACATTCATCATTGTTATCAAGATGAATGTTAACTCTTCAACTGAGCACCACAGATATGCATCCATCACCTATCTAATGGTATGCTTGTTTTGGCTCTACCTCCCTTTTTAGGTTTCGCCTACGCAGTGCGCATGCGCTGCATAGGAGGACCTTTAGCCGTCGTTCAGCTCTTTTTCGAAGCACATACTCGTGCTTGTGGCGGCATACACCTTGCGGGAGTGCGCAGCGGCGCGCCACAAGCACGAGTATGTGCTTTGAAAAAGAGCAGACTGCGCGCGCACGCATACACGCACGCACCACTCCCGGGCAAGAAATATCAGCATTAGTGAATGTGCTTTAAAATATCTGCATTGCTTTCAAATATCAGCCTTAGTTATTCACTTGTGCACGGCTCTTTTGTTTTTTGTTTTTTATTAGCCATTCACGCACGCAACACTCCGGGCCAGAAATATCAGCATTAGTGAATGTGCTTTAACATTTCCGCATTGCTTTCAAATATCAGCCTTATATCCGCATTGCTTTAAAATATCAGCATTAGTGAATGTGCATAGCCAATAGGTCTCGCCTTTGGGACCTTATAAGTGTTTAGCTATGCAACAGTTGATGTTGTTGCACCAAGGATATTGTGCTGGATAACTAAACACTTGTAAGGTCCCAAAGGCGAGGCCCATTGGCTATGCCAATGCTCGTTTTCTTATATCCCTCTTCTCCTTTCTTCCTATCGCATAATCACCAACAATGCTTCAGATGAAGCCATGTTATATATTCTGTTTCATTCTAGTTGAAAAAGTTGTGAGAAAAGCAAATAAATAATTTTGCATTCACTTTATTATGCGATATCTTTTTACAAAATGCAATAAAAAAAACTTGGAAATAAAAGCAGTAAATTGTATAACAAGAAACTTTTAAAACTTACAAACTCAGATCTGCACATAATGACTCGGATAAGGTGAATTATTTTTAAACAGCATTTGTATACTCATCAGGGATCATTTATCTGTCTTTAGTGAAAGCAGCAGACTAATTGTCAAGACTGTACTGAAACAGTAAATCATATTTTGAAAAAAGTTTGGAAGAAGGAAAACCACTTGCGACACTCCAAATGATTGAAGTTTAATCCTGCCTTTACCACACAAAACCCAGTAAACTGTATAGTGGTTAGATCGGACAGTATGGGAGTATCATATTAGGGAACTTTATGAAGGAGAGACGTAACATTTACAGCAACTTGTAACTGAGCTTACAGACTATCAAAACGAAAGAATGTAATATAATCAAATGCATCTAAGGACATCACTCTAGGACAGAATGCCTCAAAGACATTGAGAGGTGGGAGTCCATTATCTCCTAACTAGATGGCGTATACCAAAGGTTTGGACTGGGCGATCCTGGTTTTGAAAAAGGGTGAGGGAATTTGGTTGTGAGGCAGAACCAGAGGCATGACAGTTGCCACCACAGACTAAGCACCCAAGTGAGCAGCCACCTTGCATGATGGTCCCATGTGTGCACAGAGAGGGGAACCAGCTCAGCAACCCTCAAAACAACCTTGTGGTAACAGGATCAGACCTACTGAGAGCAGCAGCCATTGTGGGGGATCCCTTCTCGAACTAGGGCCACAGTTCCAGATAGGTGAATTGCAGGGTATGGACAAGATATGAGAGGATGTTGCATGCAGTTGTCTGCTCTATAATCAGCTTGGTGCTGTGAGCAAAGTGGTGTATTATATGGTATGTTTGTGTGACCTCACAGTGTAATACACTTATGTTATAGATATTTTTAGAGCGCAGCGGTTACCCAAGGGTGTCCTGGCGCTAGTCACTTCTCCTTTAAGCAGAAACGGAAGACAGGAGTTTTACTTATCAAAAAGCCAGGTTTTTAGCCCCTTCCTAAAAGCCAAAAGATCAGTGGCACTTCTCAGGTGAAACGGAAGGTCATTCCAGGCTTTTGCCGCACAGAAAGAAAAACTCCTACCACCACCCCACAATGCTTTTTTTGTGGATGGCACTGTGACCCACTTGGCTCCCAACGAGCGAAGAGTTCTTTCCGGTGCATACCATTGAAACTGACGTTTTAAATGGTCGGGTCCTGTGCCTTGAAGAGCTTTAAAAACCATACAGAGGGATTTGAAACGCACTCGATTCCTCACCGGGAGCCAGTGCAATTTTTTTTATTTCTTTAGAGATTGAGGAAAACTTGGACGTACCAGTGAGTAATCTAGCAGCTGCGTTTTGCAGCAGCTGGATTTTATTCATGAATCTTTCTTGAATGTTTAAATAGAGACTTGCAATAATCCAGCCTTGACATGACCAGTGCTGTGACCACTGTTTGCCGACTGACGGGTGGTAAAAGCAGCAGTATTTTCTTGACTGTTCTAAGAACATACGCTGTAGTCGATGCCACTGCATTTACTTGGTCACCAAAGGTAAGTCTCTCATCCACTATTACTCCTAGGTTTTTAACTTTTTTAGAAGGCATAGGGAGAGTGCCCATAGAGTCCGGCCACCAATTTGGGGTCCAAAAGTTGGTGTCATTCCCAAACAGTAGGACTTCAGTATTGCCTGAATTAAGTTTTAGGCAATTTTCGGACATCCATCTCCCGACTGATTCCATACAATCTTGGAATCGCTTATCCAATCCCACCTCCTGACCTGGTACCAGAGACACCACAATTTGGGTGTCATCTGCGTATGAGGTGAGACCAAACCCAAAAGCACTAATAAGAGGGGCCAACGATGAGACATACACATTAAAAAGTGTAGGGCTTAGTGAGGACCCCTGCGGGATGCCACAGGGCAGTGCAAAAGGTTTAGACTGGTATTTGCCCAGAGATACAATTTGTACTCTGTCTGTTAAGAAGGATTTTACAAGGTCCCATGCTTTAGCCTGGATCCCACATGCCTTTAGACGATCCATCAGGATGTCATGATGGACCGTATCAAAGGCCGCGGACAGATCCAGTAGGATCAGAGCTGCCTTGCCACCCCGGTCCACGGCTTCCCTAATCTCCTCTGTGGCCTTGATGAGAGCTGACTCAGTACTATGTCCCTCTCTGAAGCCATATTGGGTAGAATCCAAGGCTTGTGTTTCGCCTAGGAAGGCACTAAGTTGTCGATTCATGGTTTTTTCAATCAGTTTTGCTGGAAGCGGAAGACGTGAAATTGGGCGAAAGTTATTTGGATCCTTAGGGTCCAGACTAGGCTTCTTTAGAAGGGGCAGAATTGAGGCAACCTTCCAGAGTTTAGTGAACTGCCCTGTTTCAAACATGCCATTATAAATAGATGACAGTGATTGGGCAACCGGACCCGGGGCCAATTTGACCACCGCGACCGGGCATGGATCATAGGGTGACCCTGATTTTGCTGCCATAAGGAGCTTAAGAGTATCATTAGAGGACAATGGCACGAACTTGTCAAAGGTATGGGGGAGAACCTCCATAGACTTAAGTTCCTCTCTTCCCATATCTGTCCCAGCTCCACTTGGGCCGCTAAAGGCCGAGAAGATGGTCTCCACTTTATTCAAAAAGAACTTGGCGAGATCTTCACATAGTTCCTGACTCGACTGAACTCTAGCCGGGCCAAGAGCGGCCAGGCTTGATACAGTTTTAAACAGCTCTTTCGTTGAGTTTTTCGCTAAATCAATTCGGGTTGCGTAAAACTTTTGTTTAGCGGAAAAAAGGAGTTGTTTATAACTCTGGAGGCTGTTTTTATATAGCTTTTTCTCTGTTTCTTTGTAGCCTTCCCTCTAGCTCCGCTCAAGGCGCCTGCATATGAGTGTTTGATTTCTCAATTCTTCCAAAAACCATGGAGCGGAGGGTTGTAATCTTTTGGGGAAGAGTTTTTTTTACTGGGGCTAATTTACAACAGGCTTGCTCCACCCATTTGGTATATGCAGTGGTGGCCTCCTCCACTCCCGAAGGCATTTGGGCTGCGGTGGAGGTAAGGAGTTTCTTGTAGAACGGTCCCCTCAACTTTATTCCAGGCTCTGATTTCTATCTGTCCTTTTGGGCGTTTCCCGCTAGCGCGCTGAGCCGTAAGAGTCAACTCTAATTGGACGGCAGCATGGTCAGTCCACACAAGAGGTAGTAAACTAGTGAACTGAAGACAAGGGTGGTTAGAGAAGATACCATCCAGGGTACATTCACTATAAAGACTTGGGTCCAGTCAGGCTCATTTATTAAACCTTAGCTCAAACCTGGGTAGCTGTGGCTTTGAGCAGCCAGGCTTCAATAAAGGAACAAGTCTAAAGCATTTAGAGGTACAAAAACAAAGTCACAACTCAAAAGAAATCAGACACCAATTTATAAAAAGAGACTTTTTAAAAATTAATTTGAGACATCAAAATGAACAAAATCAACCGAAGGTTCCGGAAGTATAGATTTTTAACTAAAACTTAAATCCCAACTTTTCACTCAAAATGCAAACAGGCATTTGCATCCAAGACAGTTAGCAGAAACTTTGTAAAATTGTTAGAGTTGTAGTCGGGTACTCTGGCTCACTTTGGGCGACTAACTCAGTCAGGGAGCAGGTCAAGGGGGCAGTAAGGTGTTGTAGGACAGTTCCCTTGTCACTAGAGCAGTCTCCAGCCCAGTTCCAGGCTCTATGGGTGAACCGCCATAGAGACTTCAATGGAGTGGTCCTGATGCAAGGGATACAGGATGCTGAAGGATGCTGTGCAGGTGACATGGGGCTTCCTGGGGCTACTCCTGGGTCCACGGTCTTGGTGGGGCGACTTTGGGCACAGGGGGTCAAGGTCCCTCTAAGTCCTGGCTGGTCCAGAAAACGTCAGGCTGTCACTGGTCTCTGGTTACAGTAAAACCAGCAATTCCTTTTGGTGGAGGCAGTGTCCTTCTTGGGAAGCCAAACTGCACTCCGACGACTCTCCCAGGTCCATCGGACTCGATCCAACTTTGAGTGTTGTGACTCAGTCTCCCAGGCTGCACGTCGGCAGTCAGAAGCGATCAAATGATTGTGGCTACTGACTTGCCAAGACTGTCTACTTCAGCTTTTGTGGCCCTGGAGCTGTAACAGGAAGTGAGCCAACTGGCTCTTGGATTTCATCTCTTCAGTCTGTGGCTTGGGGACGACTTTTCCACAAGCATAGTCCTTTTTGCTAGCCCAAAGAGCAGAAAGTGTAGTCCAGTGATTGGCGCAGCCTCTTGCGAGGTCCAGGGAACAGTAGGGCAGTCCTTCAGTCCTTTCTCCAATGCAGATGTGATCTGGGTGTCATATTTGTGCCCAGGAAATGCCCTTAGGGGATACAGCAGTTTTTCTAGCCAATGGCCTACCAGATCCCTTCTCACCTGATGACTACTTCCTGCGATGTGTGGCATCTAGCTATTCCAAAGTGAAACATTCAGCCTACTCCCAAGATGCTAGGAACTCAGTGTTTAGAGCTTGGTAGCCCACCATAGAGCTGTGGTTACCTAAGGGCTACACGCCCACTGAAAAAACGGTTTGGCAACTGTTTTCACCTCTGTCTCACCAACCAGTCTATCAGAGCAAAAGAGCAGCCCCTCATGGGTGTCCACCATTAGCTCAAAGGCGGTTTCTAATTTGAAGCTCGCTTTTTGGGCTCACTCCCTGTGTGGCTTTCTGCCAGGGAGAGGTGACACCTCTTCCAACAGCAGGCCTCTATTTTTTCCTTTCCTGGGAGTCGTTCACACCCTTTCCCAGGAGGGCAAAAGGCTGTGTTATGGCCAGCATCTGCAAATTGTCATCGGAAAACTTGGGCAACTGAGTGCCAACTTTCCAATGCTGCTTTTTTTTAAAGATATTTTTATTGGCATTTTATATAGTGCGACATACTAAATACAAATCAGGAGAAGGAAAAAACAAAACAATTCACAACATCAGTTACTGACTACATTCACCAGTACTTGCTCCACTAGTACAATTATATTACAACAATTATGCGGGCAGTCGCTCAACACCGGTCCATCATATCTACCCATAAGCATGGTCACATCAAGCCAGTAACGAAGTTTGGATTCTGAAGAAAAAGGGATTAAAGAAAAGAAAAGGAAGCAAAAAGAGTAACCTGTGCAGAGGAGTGGTGTGGACATGTCGAATCACTAATGTCCATTGGAAATAACAACCTAAGTGACTCACGGGCGAGTCCGGGAGGGGGCCCTCCCCACAGCTGGCATAGCTTCTGCACCCAGCCAACACTCCCAATGACGTTGTAGGCCCATGCGCTGCCTCCACGTGAGTCAAACCCCTGACACCACAGGGGATCTTAAAGGAGTGGCTTGTACCACGGAACCTGTTTGGGGCTCATGCTCAGACTCACACCCTCCACTGCTAGGGCCCTCAGGATTCTCCCACTCTGCCATTGTCTCTCTCCATTGCTCAGCAATCGGGTGCTTCCTCATTCCCTTGGCCTCCTCCCATGCCAATACTCTACCCTCTGCCCCACCCAAGCAATAACATCCCTGTCCCAGGTTGCAACCTGTGGCTCTCTCGAGGATTTCCATTCCATCGCTATCCTGCGCTTGGCAAGGTCCAGCGCAAGCTCGATCAGTCGATTCCAGACTAAGCGCTTAGGTGGCCTAGGAAAGAGACCCAACATGCACGTCTGAATCGTTAGCGCCAACACCCTTCCCAACACGTCTTTGATCTTACCAAACACTGCCTCCCAGAAAGGACGCACCCATTGGCAATCCCAGGTCATATGGCCAAAGTCAGAATCCGGGTGGGCACATCTGGAACACTGTCGCACCTCCCCCCCTGTACGTCACGTTAAGCCGATGGGGTGTCATATAGGTCATATGTATGTAATTGAATTGGATATATTTCAAACGGGTATTGCGGGAGACCTTTTTTGGATAGCGTAAAACCTTACGCCACTCAGTCGGTAAGGACCCTACCCCCGATCCTGTCCCAACGCTCCCTCAATCCATCTAAGGGGCCGACGGAAGCCTCTACTAGTGCGGCATAAAGTCATTTCACCAGGTGACTCGCGGTGCCAATAGTGAATAAGGCATCGAGGACCGGGTGCGTGTCAGGTTCTTCCCTCCCGGAGCCCCATAAATGCGCGAACGTGCGTGTCAGCGCCTCGTATTGTAGAAACTGACCCGGGGGGAGCCCACTACCATCCACCAGTTCCGCGAAAGGAATCAGTGCTTTATCCAGAAAGCAGTCCCCAACATTGTCCAGTCCGGCCTCCGACCATCTGGCCAGTTGGGCACTCGTAAATATAGATTGGGTGTCCCAATGCGGCAGCCCCACCAGAGGCAGCATAGGAGAATACTTTGTGGGTTGTTGCCCTCTTTTGTGACAGTCTCCACGTCTGGAAGGCAGTACGCTGCAGCAAGGAGCAGCAAGGCACGGGTGTAGCCGGTAGCAGCAGCTTCGCCGTCACCAGTCTTAAACTGGATGCCTGGTCCGTCAGGCACGTTCCCCCCTCATTCACACCCTCCACCCACTGTGCTAACCACTGTAACTGGGCGGCCAGCATGTAAAATTCGGCACCCCTAGTCCTCCCTCCGATATGAGGCGCTGCAGAGTTTTCAGGGACACCCTCAGGCGTCCTTCCCCCCAGACCAGATCCCGCAGAAGTGCATGCAGAGGGGGAAACCAGCTCCTCGGCATTAAAACCGGGAGATTCACGAAAAGGTACAACAGCCGGGGCAGCATAACCATTTTGGACAATGTGATCCGGGCCATGATGGGCAGGAGAGAAGAGAACGCAGCGCCCTTCCCAGGTTCCCGTCCGTTAGATCATCTAGGTCATTTCCAATGCTGCTTTATACTTAAAAGTTACATTAAATTCGACTTGGGCATCAAAGTCAGGTGTAATAAGGATTATTTTGATACCTTGAAGTACCAACTTTAGTAGTCCCATTCAGCGTGCAACCCTGTACTCGCAAATGGGGCTACCAACCTCTCACAGCAAAAACGACAATTTGGGGGTTTTACTTCCATGACATAAGTATAGGTCTTACTTTTTATTATACTTCCATTCATATCTTTATATCGATCTTCAAGGCTCAAAAGTACAGGTACAAAAAAAATACCATTAAAAAACAAATATTGCGCGTTTGCAAACAATTCATACAAATTTACTACAAAAACCTATCCCACTTACCATTTTGTGGTGCAAACTTTCAGAAAGCACATGAAAACCACTTTGGCACAGTTGTAGGAATAGTCTTAATATACTGAAAGTGTCATGCTAGTTCCTGGGGCAGATGGGCACAAATGCGTTTCTTCAGACTCCTCCATGGGGATTTCCATGTTGGCCCGTAGCCATATTAAATATGTCTTGCTTTTTAACATATAGCATCCTGTCTTAGGACTCGATAGGCCTGCTATATATGTATGGAAGGTCTGGGCTTTGCCATTAGGTTAAATGGCAAAGTGGAGTTAGCAGTATAAAACTGCTCTACCAGTCTGCAGTGGCGTCTTTACTTTGCCACATTCAGGGTGGCACAGTAAGTGCTGCAGCCATGAGGGACAACTTAAGTAACAAGCCGAGGGTACCTCTGGTACATATACTAGGAACTTATAAATAAGTTTAGTTATGCCAATTGGGTATATGCCAATTATACATTACACACTTAAGGGTCAGAGCACTGGCACCGAGGTCTGATTAGCAGGCCTCGGTGAACTCCGAGTCAAAAAACCAACAGCATCAGTCCTAAACTTTGGGGTTGATCAGGCAAAAAGAGGCATTTCCTTACAGGTGCCCACTCATTCACCCTCTCTCTCCCCCCGCCCCCCCAAAAAAAACGCACCCCCTAATGGGCTGCTCACTACCTGCAGCTCCTCGTGGAGGAGGATGGGCCGAACACAGAGGGAGCAGCTTCATCCACCATGGAGCAGGTGGAATAAATACACCAGACAAAACCCAGTATTTCATGTGGGATCTGGGCATCGTGTAACAAATACAGGAAAATGTCCCAAATGGATTTCTTTGTTTTCAATTATAAATTGGGGACTGTGGCCAAGTATCAACAATTCTATCACAAAATAATTTGAACATCCAATGGCCTCGAGAATGCGGAATACACTATTTCTAGTGATTATACATTATCTCAAAAGCATCAAAATGGCAACAAATAATAAATACCAACATGAGTGAATGCCACATTAACCAGCGAGATGCGAGTACTGTTAACATGATAAACAAAAAACGATTAATAACAAACCAATCTTTTGCTACAATGTAGGCCACAGTTACGTATAAAATACATAAAGCTATCTATCTAATCTGTCTGGATAAATTAACGTTTTGACTCCAATGTTAAACTTGCGGTGGGGTCATCAACAGGATGAAAGCACTTACGCATGTCACTATTCTGTAATCTCTTATAGGTTGAAAAGATAGAAAAAACAGTTTATTGTAATTCTACTGTGCATAAGAGCAACCGTATGGTGTGGGCGTAAACATCAACAAGGGAATTGTGTATGTGTAATCCACATGAATCATGGGATACAAATGGAGCCCACAAACAGCAACACTGACAATAAAAGACTCCTATCTCATGCAAGTATACCCAAGAGGGTTAACAATCACCCAGAGGTTGGTCACCTTTCGCAGCAACTTATGCCCTGTCCGGTTACTTCTGTGCGCATTCTCCCAGAGGAGCCATACCATACCCAGCAATGGTAACTCTGGGTGGGCAGGCCTTGTCCCAGGGATGTCACTCCCACTATGTGTGCACATCCCTCCATCTCCATGACTAGTGATTGATCACTGGGAACAACAGAACTCCAAAAATCCAGCAATCAGCAGGTAATGCCTTTTCTGGATGGGAGTCGTAGCCCGCAGTCTACAAGACGCTCTCCTACCTACTTTTCAGGGTGGCCTATAGTCTGATTTGGATGCAAGTGTGGCGAGATAATTGTCCCATATGTCACCCTTTGGGCCCCGGAGTCCTAGAGTGCTCAGTACAGTCCAAGGCTCGGTCTCTGCTGTCGCCCACCTGTAGAGGTCACTTAGCCACTTGCAAAGCAGTCGGTGAATTCCATGCCATGGCTATATACCTCCTAGCTAGTACATAAGCCAGACCAATACATTTCACAACATATTAAGTCTTTTTCAAGTGCAGTAACAGTCGCAATAAGCACTGATCACGGGCCGTATGAGTGGTCTGTTCGTGAGTTCAGTTGTGTTCATCACTACTTTCTCCCAGTATCGCGCGATCTCCGGACAGAACCCGACCATATAATGAAAGTCTGCGCCGTGTGCGCCACATCTGGGACAACTGGCTCTACTCCCAGGAACATGCGGCCGAGTCGTGCTGGGGTGAGGTATGAATGATGTACATAGTTGAACTGAGTACTTGAATCACAGGCTCCTAGACGCTGTCTTACATGTTGTAAAGCTGCCCTCCACTGTCCATCTGTCAGTTCCTGCCCCACTATAGTATGCCATTTGTCACGTAAGACCGAATAGCCACTAAGTCGTTCTCCCAGCAATGCATTATACAAGAAGGTGACAGCCTTCCTACCTCCGTATATAAATCAAAACAAGGGGTCCCCTGAGTCCAGTCTCTCTGGGCGGTACCGGCACGTTAGTGATTTTTACTATAAACCTTACCCTTCAGGAAATCCTGAAGGCATGCATCATAGAGTTTTCACAATGGAGTTTTATACTTCCACCACGGGCTTCAACCTGATCTCTTTTAGGGCACACTTAGATAGTTCAAGGGATCCTAGCAGTAAATAGTTGAAAGGCTGCCTGAGGCATACCGGCAACAAACTTTATCGGAATATTGCCTTGGCAGTGTTCAAAACAAATGCAGACACTATGTGGGGTCTAATTCGCCAAGTATTCTTCCTCATTGTCTACATGTTTAAGCCTTCCTAGAAGATACGAAGGCTTGCGTCAGGACCAGTATTTCATGGATCCCTATGGATTGTCTAATCCTTTCTAGGCAATACAAGAGGGCATTATCCCAGCTCTCACATCATACAGCCTTACTACCTCCACCATGGGTTAACAAGAGCTACAGCACCTCGGAAGGCTGCGGTTCAGTCGGATCCTGTCCTCATGTCTGCTTGATTGCATGAGTCAGTGCACTATATGTCAAGAAGTGGCCCAGACCGATTCCAAATTTGTCGGTCACCTCTGGAAAGGAGAGCAGTATATTATGCTTAAACATGTCTCCCATCGCAGTCACCACACAGTCCGACCTGTGATGTGCATCATGAAGAAGTTTTACTTCATGAACTGCGGGAGCATCCATAATGGTGCTGCGGGGAATATGGGATGGGAGTTGTTCCCATAAACACATTTAGTCCAACGGAGTTTCGCCAGCCTAGCCAGTTTACAGGGTTGTCCGTAGCTCGCAGTTCCATCATCCAGTATATCAATGAGCGGTCCTGTAGCCCCCGCGATATGCTCGCCTCCTTAGAGCTAGGGGTGTCAGACATTTCACGGGCCACTGAAATTGCTCAGCCACATAGTACAAATCACAGTTTGGGGCTCCCAGTCCTCCTCTGTCCAATGGGTTACACAACTTGCCTCAGTAGCACCAGCATTTTGGCAGTCGCTATCCTACTCATAATGGACAAGAGGAGGGTTTTCCAGAACTGCACTGATTGCCTAGTGCTACTCACCACCTTAGTCAAGTTCCACTGTGTGAGGTCCCCATCGGTGTGATAAACATTAACTCCCAGGTATTTGAAAGTGTCAAATCTCCTTTCAAATCCATCATTTGTCATCCCTTTGCGTTCAGTATCAGGTAGATGCCCAAGTGTGTACAAGCAAGTTTTGGCTTTGACACCTCCCCTAACCTGCAAATAGGATCTAACAGTCACAAAAAGATGACCACACATAGAAGTGTGACTTACTTTCTCCTCCTACAATAGTCAAATGCAAAAAAACAAAAAGGGGAGCATAGTAAGTATCGCATCAAAAGCAGTCCATACTCTCTGGTCTGAGAGCAAAGTACAGAAATTTGAAGACCTGCTGTAACAGTACTCACCGAAGCCGACTGGGGCAGCTCAGCCTGCCATGGTCAGACCAGAGGTCCACACATGCATGTTCTATAGGTAAGAGGATCAAGTGTATCCAAAAAGACAGCTGTAGGTTAGCAGTGTGCCAAATACACAAAAATAGACAAGTGTACTAACAAAAAAACATTTAATGGGAAAAGAGATTAAAGACCAAAAATACATTTGAGGAAACCGGTCTTAGTACTTGAAAAAACGATATAGGAAAAAGACTATAGTGGTTGAAGGGTGCGGGGGGCGTAAGGCAAAGACTACATGTTCCTTCTGCACCATTTAAAAAGAAAACCCAATTCTGATCCATTTGTGAGGCAAGTTGGATTTTACATTTGTGTATGAGGGTTAACAAAAAAATGTCTTTGAGATGTTGCAAAAGGCTGTAAATGCATGTTACAGGGATGTCAGTTAAAGGAGTCGCTTTAACATCTAGACAAGTAACACTGAATAAAAGTAACATCAGATTCTGGGAAAAGTATAGTTTTTTTAAATACAAGCCAGACTGCCATTACAAATCTCACTTGACTAATATTCAGATGACACAATCAGAAAACGGGGAGAGGTAGAGGTATCGGCTAGGTCCACCCTCCTAGAACAGTAGTAGACGCACAAGATCCGGGATGCCAGAAAAAGAACCTAGCTATGGGTGAAAGACTTCAGCTCAATTAGAGTAGGAGAGCCTACAGACAAGAAAGAAGAATTTCTTTCTCGAGTCCCCTCACTCACCAGGGTTTCCCCTTGGTGACATGCTTCATCATAGGGGCCATCTCAATCAGCGGCGGATTGAGGCATGCTGCGACTTGCGGAGTTACGTAGGAGCTTGTGCGTCTACTAATATTCAGATGATAAATCCTTTGATGTTGCGTCAAGTAGTAATTCAGCGAGGTCACACCATATATTGGCATTAACTTCTCCAGTGTAGGGCCTGAGCAGTCAGGTTTAGAAAATTCTTCTCGCCCACTCATTATGGCGAGGCAATTTTTGGCAGGGTGAGACCTTTCTGGAGCTTACTAGTCCTAGTCCAGAGGACTACTACACTAATGGCAAGACAGTGTTTCTTGCCCTGAACTGCGCCCTCGGGGAACCAGTGGTCGTGATGGACACCAGAAGGTCAAATTTACAATCCTAACTCCAGTTCTTGAATATTGGGGGAAAGAGCAACCTTCCCCCAAACATTACAGGAAGCTTTTTTACTATTCTAACTCCAATCCTGGAATATTTTGGGGAAAGTTAAATTCCCCAAGAAGGGTTGAAAAGTAGTCATTTTGAATTGGTGAAAGTGATGCCCTGAGGGCACAGCTCAGGGCAAAAAACTAGGAATATTGCTGGAATACTGCCCTCGAGCCACTCTGATTAAAGCACAAGGTTCCAGCACCTCTGTGTAGGCCACAGAAACTGAGATCTTACACTGGATTGCATTCTTTAGAAACACATGAATCTTAGGGCAGAGAAGGGGGCACCCCATAAAATAGGCTATTTTGACTGTCTCCATTCAGTGGCCAGACAGAGGAAACATGATGATCCCTTTTAGCGAATTTTCTTTTGATCTGCAACCTGAAAGAAAAAATGCTATTGCTTGAAATGTCTTCAATATGGTTATGCTGTTCGTGCCAAACTGAACTTCAAGAATTCTGTGTCAGAACTGTAGGATTGGATTATGCTTCTCTAACTTTACTGCAAATTTAACAGCAGCCAATGAAAATCGTTATAAATTTTTTTTTAAAAATCTACATTTCCTATGGTCACAGCAACAGTCCAACCACCAGCTCCGGGGTCCCAGCTCCCATAAATACTCTCAACACCATGTCTTCCTCTTTCTTTGCTCCTCAGCAGACGAGCTAAGCACTCTTCCATTTGATCCGATTTATTCTGTTATTAATGTTTTTTTTATATTTTACTATTCTCTATATGGACATGATCGTGGGATTGTGATTACCTTATCCTACCCGGTCATCATTTGACTGCATTTATTTGTGTGCCATTGTAGTTTCTTCTGTTTTACTTGCCTATTGTTTTCAGGCAATTTCAGTCTGTGGCATAATGCGACCTCTGGTCGCGTCCGTGGAGCGGGAGAAACTGTGGGGCGTGAGAAGTGCTTTTCTGCTTCATCTGACAAGCAAAGTCCACCTTTTCTTGTCAGTGCAGGCATGGGTGCATTAGCGGCCGCCCGTGCGTTGAATTGGGCTAAATCTAATAGTGGCTGCTACTTTTAGGCTATGTTGGGAGCTCTTTTAGGGCTACATTTACTGCGCTCATTCGGAATTTAAGGATTTCAGCGTGCCAACATTCCTGTAGCTCCCAGTTATGCTCTGTGACTTTAGTGACAGTCCAGGGTAGTAAAATAGAATTAGGGTGCAAACCGTGGGAGATAAGGCCACTCCCTCTGTGCCCGATTGATCCACATTGGCCTTCTGCTGGGGCTCTATCCCTGCCTCCCCACCCCAATCCCCATCCCATTGGGTATTAGCTATTCATAGTGTCTTTTCATGGGACTGTGCAGTTATTGCTGGGTTCCAACCTTTTGATGAAAATGGCAATGGGGAATATTCATAACGATGCTTTGTACCCAAAGTTTGAAGACCAATTAGTTGAATCCCTGGACCATCATGTGCAGGAGTCAGTAAACAGGTCCCTAGTCATTGTGCTTAGACCTTTTACCAGACCACTCAAGCACTATGGGAAGACAATTATGACAGAGGAGGACTCCTCCCCCTTTTTTGAGATGAAGCTCTCGGAGGGAGGTCCATCCAGTAAGACAAAGGCTAAACCGGCAAAAGGGGCACATTCACGCCCTCAGACTTACAAACTCCATTTGATGGGCCCATGACTACAAGGCTAGTGAGGTCCCATACACCTCAGGGACACAATCCCTGAAGGATACAGTGGGGGAGGATTATTCTGACCACTCTGCCTAAGATGCGGCGCAAGAAGTGTTCATCTTACAGTCTAGTCAACGGTACTCAACTTAAATTGTTAGATTTCAATCCCGACAAGATAATGCACCCTTGCTCATCAGAATGGCTACCTATGCCAGAAGTGGTGGATTACATCCAAACCCATCTATGTAAGGGCTTTGAGAAAGAGGTGAGAAGTTGATTGAAAGTGCAATGTCCTGGACCTTCTCTGCTGGGCAAAGTTGCAGATACTACTAAGGTGGATCCCAAAATGGTCACTCTAGTAAAAAAGTTTGCCTAAGACCAAAAGAAGGGTATTGATCACACCAGATCTTGTAAAGACAAGCTACTAGACTGATCTGGTCTGCTAACAACAATTTTGGAAATGGCATGCAAGGCTACAGAGGATTGTGCAAATGTTGATCCTGCAGTCTTGATGGGTTTGGATCCAGCGGGTGGGTCTCCCAGCTGGGCAATGCAAATTGTGCTATGTCAGCAGAACGGAGATGCTCATTCCCCCTTCGGATTGATCCCAAGTTGGCTGAGCTGGCTATGGCGGAGGCGGGTTCGGAGGGCAATGGCCTAATATTTGGTGACCACTTTGTAAAAGACTTGGGTAAGTTAGTCACAACCCATAAGGCCCTCAAAGCTCAGTCTATCAAGAGGGTATTTCACCGTGGACTTTTTGGGAGGGCTAGGTGTTTTAGGGGATGTTTGCCTAGCAGAGGATCTACCGAGGTCCTCAACGTGGATATGTGGCAAGAAGCAGAGGTGGCTGGAACGACTCAGCCAGGGGTTCCACCTTCTTCCCTTACAGATCCAGCGGAGGCAGATGCTGATTCCACAGAAATGCCTATTTAGGGGCCTCTTCCGGAGGGACACACAAAACCTTTACATGTAGGAATAACGATGGTATCCGAGGTTTCCCTGGGGGGCAGAATTGCTTTGTTCCATTACAACTGGCTTATGATTATGCAAGATCGTTAGGTGTTTGACAGTGTCATGAGGTTTAAACTGGAGTTATGCAACACTCAAGGCCTGTCCACTTCAGTTGACGTTCCCCAAACGGAAACAGAGTTTCATAGATCTGGAGTCTATTAAACAAGAATGTGATTTGTCATTCACACCTCTATTCCAAGGGATTTGTCAGTACGATCTTCCTGGTGGCCAAGGAGGGTGGGGGCCACAGGCCTGTTCTAAACCTGCACAATTTCAATGCATGTCAATTTTAAAGGCATCTCAAAATGGAGGGGATTCATCTACTTCTTCAAGAAGGCGATTGGTTTGAGCTTTGATTTGAAAGACGCGTATCTTTTGGTCCCCAAATTCCAGACAGACGATTACTCCAATTTCAATGGCGAGAGGTTTGGTCTGACTTCAAAGTCCTACCGTTCAGTCTGTCATCAGTCCCATGGTGCTTCACCAAGTGGCCGATGCCAGTGGTAGGGGCCTTGAGTGTGAAGCAGTTTGTCTTATTGTATACTTCGACAACCTCATTCTCATGGCCAAGGATCGGGCTACAGTGAGGGTCCATTCTATCCTGGACAATTTACCTCCTTCATCAAGATTGGGTTAATCAATGTTCCCAAGATGATGCTGGTCCCGCACCAATGTGGGGACTTTCCGGGGTTTCAGGTGGATTCTGTGAATGTCCAATTATGACTGACTCTGCATAACAAATAATTTAAATAAAAAATAAAAAAATCAAGGCTATCAAGAGAATTGAGCTCAATATTGTCCAATCTGACTCCATCCTTGAGGTTCCTGGCAAGGATAGTCTGGTTGTTCGCTTCCTCTATCCAGGCAATTTTTCCATGCCTGCTCTACTACAGAGCCCTTCAACGGCTAAAAATCAGACATCTCTGCAAAGGCCTATTGTATGAAGAGCAGATAGCCCGGTCAATGGAAGCGACGACGGAGGTGGAATAGTGCTTGGACCATAGGAGACCTGGAGTGGCCGTGCCATTTTTGGTCTACTACCGGAGACATTGAGAGTGCAATGCCAGCTGGTATGGCTGGGGTGCGAGATGTGGCCCTGTCTCAACAGGGGACAGATGGTCTAAAGAGGAACTAAGTCTCCACATACGTTGCCTATAATTGTTGGCAGGGTCCTTTGCCATTCAGATTTTATCCCCGCAGAAGTCAAATTGTTGCATACTGATGGAGAACATCTCTGCAGTACAGTACATCAACAAGTTGGGCAGAACAAAGTCATCATTTGCGAAGATCACCTAGGATTTCTTGCATTATTGCCTGCAACATCGAATCTCTGTGATTGTGGAATATCTGCCAGGACAGAAGATTGTTGTGGCAGATTGGAATTCTTTGCATCTAATGGACTACAGCAATAGGAAGCTGTGACCTCCATTATTTTGAGCTCTCAATCAGCTTTGGGGCCCGTGTTTCATGGATCTGTTTGGCTCTTGGCTCAACAGGCAGTTGCCAATGTTCTTCAGTTGGAGGTCAGATCCTATGGCTTGCAATACAGATTCCTTTCTTCAGATATGGTGTCCAAATCTATGCATTTCCCCCATTGATCTTGCACTCAGAAAGCAGGTAGCTGAGCTGGTTCCGGTGACTCCCTTTTGGAAAGATTTTTTGTGAGCGGTGCATTTATGTGTTTAGTATAACTATCTTTATGATCTAACTTATGATTTTCAAATAAGTATCCTTATAGAACATGGAGTTGTTCTGTTGAATGTAAAGATGTTCAGCAGGATATATAGAACATCAACACACAAGTTAATTGGGTCAAAAAAAAGAATTATAAAAGTTATTTGAAAAATGACAATGACAGTCTTCTCGAAGGCATCTTAAGTTCTTTAAAAATATTTTGTTCACTTAAAATAAATTTGATCTTAAGGCAAAAATAGCAAATTACAAAAGGTAATCTAAAAGTAATTAAAGTACATAAAGTAATCTAAAATAAACCTAATTAAGGTAGTTTTAGAAAGTAATGCAACAAGAATCCAAGTAATCTGTGATCCTTAGAGTAATCCAAACCAGTCAAAAGCAAAAATACCATTAAAAATTCAGAGCAACAGTTCACTTTAGCAGGAATTTCAATTTTTATCATTGAACATTTCATAGTTCAATTGTCATTTCATGGGGGCTGTTACAGTATAAAAAAAATTATAATAAAATAAAAAATAAAAAAAATCTTACTAATCAAGGTCTCTTTCGTCTGGCACAATTTTTGTTAGACATGCCCATTCATGAGCTGTGTATTTCTCGTTTGGCACTCTATTGCTCTTCTTGTTTCAACTAAAATTATACCACTTTTCTTCTATGTGCTTTTGCTTTGCAATGCTCAGCTTCTTTCTCTCACATGCTCAAACGAGTCAGTTTGAATCAAGCTTCCATCTTCACTTTTCATTTGCTTGATCTGCTCTAGTTTTATCGGTTTCTTGATTTGCACAGTTTGAAACTTTTGTTTGCTCTTCAAGTTTCCACAGTTCAAACTTTAAAGGTTTGAGTTTCTTGATTTTGATTTTCAGCATTATTTTCTTCTTGCACTCTTTGTTCTCACCCCTCTGGATCCATTCAATGAATATTAAGTTTGGCTTTGTGAGTCAATGGTTTGCGTCACCTTCAATTATTCATCTGCAGTACACAGTTTTCTTGTGCGATGCATGGATACAATATGGCAAACCTTCACATTTCACTTCTGGGCTTGTCACCAGCATCACGTGGTGTGATCCACACCACCTAGGCTCTAGACATGTTGTTCACACCAAGTGATACTGGTATACTGCACACAGTTCATGGCAACCATCAGTACATGCAGACGATGTAGCAAGCTTCACACCTGTAAAGAGATGGCGCGCACTGTATCAGCCAAGCCTTTGCAGCATTCAAGAACAAATCATCAGCTTCAACACCACGACCGCCCCGGCAACCACGGAGACCACTGCCCCCACAACCACCAACCGCCTGCTCTCCTGGACCAACATCAACGACTAGGACACCAGCGAGATCATGAACCACCATCCACTCCGGTTCACCGCTAGACCCGTGCCCTCACCACATCTTCAACAAAGCCAGTACAGCCATCACGCCCCATCTCCGGAAAATAATCAACATCTCCTTCGAGACAGCAACCTTCCCGGAAAGCTGGAAGCACGCCGAGATCACCGCCTTACTCAAGAAACCCAAGGCAGACAGACCCCAAGGACCTCAAGAACTTCCGACCCATCTCTCTGCTCCCGTTCCCCGCGAAGGTCACCGAGAAAATCGTCAACAAACAACTGACCCGCTACCTCGAGGAGAACAACATCCTGGACCCTTCCCAGTCCGGCTTCTGCAGCAACCACAGCACCGAAACCGCCCTCATCGCCGCCACCGATGACATCAGGACCCTGCTAGACAACGGAGAAACAGCAGCCCTCATCCTCCTGGACCTATCAGCCGCCTTCGACACGGTCTGCCACCACACACTACGAACACGCCTTCACGACGCCGGGATCCAAGAGAAGGCCCTGGACTGGACCACATCCTTCCTTTCCGGCAGAACACAAAGCGTCCGCCTCGCCCCTTCCGATCCAAGGCCACCAAGATCATCTGCGGCGTACCCCAAGGCTCCTCCCTCAGCCCAACGCTGTTCAACATCTACATGGCACCCCTCGCCCACGTCGCCCGACAGCACAACCTCAACATCATCTCCTACGCCGACGACACCCAGCTGATCCTCTCCCTCACCAAAGACCCTCACACCGCCAAAGCCCACCTCCACGAAGGAATAGAAGGCCGTCGCCGAATGGATGAGGACCAGCCGCCTGAAGCTGAACTCGGACAAGACGGAGGTCCTCATCCTTGGTTCCAACCCTTCAGCCTGGGACGACTCCTGGTGGCCAACATCACTGGGAACAGCCCCGCCACCCACCGACCACGTACGCAACCTAGGGGTCATCCTCGACCCCACCCTCTCCATGACTAAGCAGGTCAACGCCGTTTCCTCATCCTGCTTCAACATCCTCCGAATGCTCCGCAGGATCTTCAAGTGGATCCCCACTGAAACAAGAAAAACAGTCACCCAGGCCCTCGTCACCAGCAGGCTGGACTACGGAAACGCCCTCTACGCAGGAACGATGGCTAAGCTCCTGAGACGGCTGCAACGCATCCAGAACGCCTCTGCACGTCTTATCCTCGACATCCCCGACGCAGCCACATCACACCCCACGAGAGACCTGCACTGGCTCCCTGTCAACAAGAGGATAACCTTCAAGCTCCTCACCCACGCACACAAAGCACTCCACAACTCTCGGACCAGCCTACCTCAACAGACGACTCCGCTTCTACACCCCCACCCGCCAGCTCCGCTCGACCAGCCTCGCCCTCGCCACAGTCCCCCGCATCCGGAAGACGACCGCCGGCGGCAGATCCTTCTCCCACCTCGCCGCCAAGACCTGGAACACCCTCCCCACCAACCTCCGACAGACCCAAGACCTACTGGCCTTCAGAAGACTCCTCAAGACCTGGCTCTTCGATCAGTAGCAGCACCACCCCCCTCTTCCCCCAGCGCCTGGAGACCCTCGCGGGTATGTAGTGCGCTTTATAAGTGACATGATTGATTGATTGATTGATTGATCAGTAATATTTACAAAAGCATCTGTTGGAATGCCAGAAGTGCTCATGGCCCTCTGAATGATTATTTTATGTGGACTCAAAGCAGTTTTCTTGCTCAAGGTACTTCTCACACTTAACAGTACTAAAGGAAGAGCATCTGGCCATTTTAGTGATGCTAAGGCACAGAGTTTAGCTAATTTTCTTTTTATTAAGCCATTGAAAGGCCCGGCCTCTCCTGAAGTGTCTAGTTGATACCTATGGTGACATTTTTGTTCAAAATTTAAAGCAGCACACAAAATTTTCATTTATTCATTCTTGAAATGTGTGCCTTTATCGGTCTCCAGTTAAGCTGGCAATCCAAACCTTGGGATCAACTCCCTCAAGTTTTTTTTGTTGACATTTTTTTATTGGCATTTCATTGATATACAAGGTCAATACATCATGATAACATCAATAGAGGTGTTCCGTACAGCACTACAGGACTGAATGCTCTTGTAAGGCATGCTGTTGCTCTTGTGTTGACCTACTGTGTTGGTGTAGGGTATGACTAATCTATTGTGTATTCTTTTAATATAAAACATAACTCTTCAACATGGGTAGTTTGAACTGGGACTCACTGTGTAGAAGTATGCGCGCGCTAATGAGGGCTAGTGGGTCACAGGGACGTTGATAGTTGCTAGGCTTTGTGAAGCAGGGAGTGGGATGCGTTGGGGTACTGACTGCCTTCTGTGTGCGGGTTGGGGGTCGCTCTTCTCTGGGCATCTGTTTTCTGGGGGGTATGCTGCGCACCCTCGCGGCGTGCTTCCTCTGTGGGGGGGGTGGGGGCCTGCATGGGTGGCTCATCTGTTGCTTCCTGTTTGAAGGCATGAAGTAACGTGGCCCAGTGCATGGAAATGTAGTGTTTGCGGGCGCCCTGAATCTCTTCCAATCTAAGCACCTCCTCCTCCGAGGCCCCCCACTTGCAAACCGCCCCTGCCATGCCCCGATCGATGGCCCACCCGGCGCCCTTCAGTGCATGGCTATGCACCTCTTCGATAAGAGGATGCAGAGGGAGGCAAAACGCAACTCCACCTTTTGGCATTTACGGTGCCTGGCTATGCCCAACGCACAGACCTCCCATGTATTGAGATCGCGGAGCCCTGTTACCTCGAGCAGAGTGGCATGTATCGTGGTCCAGTATGCGTGAAGTGCCGGGCAAGCCCAGAACATGTGGAGGAAAGAAGCACCGGGCCTCGGACATCTAGGGCAGGTGAAGTGTGTGTTGGGGTAATAGCGCTGGAGCATTTCTGGGGTCAGATATGCGTGATGCAGCATGTGATATTGTAGGTTTTTAAAACGATAGTTGCGAGACATCTTCTGGAACTCAAGGTCGCGTTCCCATTCTTTATCGTGGAGGGGCCTTTGGAACTCTGCTTCCCATTTGTCTCGGAGTGGGTTTAAAGTGATCGCACCGAGCATTTGCACCGCTTTGTACAACCATGTTACAAAGTGTCGGCCCGGGCCCATCTGCAGGATCGCATTCAGTACTGGGTGTGTGGGCGGCTCCGGGTCAATTGTGCGCCACATTCTGTGACCTTCTATCAGCCGTTGCCTGTGCGTGAGGAATTGCCCGTTTGGAAGGCCCGTGTCGACGACTAGGTCGGCAAAAGCCTGCAGTTGCCCATTGGCATACAAGGCGCCCGCTTCGGTGATTCCGTGTTCAGTCCAGATGTGCAGAGCGCGTTCTGTGTAACGAGTTCGGCCTCTAGGAAAGCCCACCTGTGGCTGTGTGGGAGAGTAGAAAGGGGTTGAGTGGCTCATTTTGTGTATGCGTTTCAGGCATGCTCGTGCTACTGCTATCTGGAGTGGGCAATCTTGTATAGGCTCGGCACCTGGTAGCAGCATGCAATGTACAACTGGGTGGTAACTGGTCCCGCCATAGTGTGGGTTTCCGTCAATGCACAGCCTGCAGTCCAGCGCATCACCCACTGCAACCAAGCTGCCAGAAAGTACGCCTCAAAGGAGGGAGCACCCAGTCCTTCCTGATCCATAGACAACTGCAATTTAGCGAGGGCTATCAGTCTGCGGCCCGTTCCCCAGATGAGGGAAATCAGGAGGGTATCCAGCTCGCGGAAGAAGGAGCGGGGGGACCACCGGGAGATTGGCGAAATAGTACAGCAGCCGTGGGACCAGTATCATCTTGGCCACTGCTATCTTCCCTATAGGGGCTAGTGGGAGATCTTTCCAGAAGTTCACGGAGAATCGAACCCCGGCCAGGACCCCACGGTAGTTTCCCTCAAACATGTCCTGCGGCGTGTGGTATAGTCTTATACCGAAGTACCTGACTGCCTGGGCACTCCAAGAAATGTGTTGCCCGCCCGCTAGCAGCGGTTGGGGGTGGGAGGTCGCCTGAGAGTGGGTATACCATGGACTTGGTCCAGTTGACTCTCAATCCTGCCACCTTCTCAAAGTCACTCAGGGTGTCTAGTATGGGGGCGAGGTCTGATGTGATGTCCCGGATATAGATGAGGACATCATCGGCATATAGTGACACTGCGTGGATCACGCCCGCGATCGGTATGCCCCATGCCTCTCCCTCCTTGCGGAGGCAGATCGCAAGTGGCTCCATCGCCATCGCAAAGAGTAAAGGGGAGAGCGGGCACCCCTGCCTTGTGCCTCTAAGAATGGGGAATGATGAGGACATATAGGGCCCCAATTTTACTCTTGACGTCGGTCAAGTGTATATGAGCTTAGTGTAAGCGAGCAGGCATGGTCCTACTCCCATTTGCCGCAGGACCAGAAGGAGATATGGCCAACTCAGGGTATCAAAGGCCTTCTCCAGGTCCAGCACCAGGCACGCCGCACGCGGGAATTGATTGCAAGTCTGGTCCTGGACGTGAAGGAGGCGCCTAATGTTGTAGGAGGCGTTTCTCCCCGGCATGAACCCACACTGATCCGAGTGTACCAGGGTGGGGAGGATTGTGGAGTATCTCTCCGCCAGTATCTTCCCAAATATCTTGTAGTCTGCTGGCAGCAGGGCTATAGGTCGGTAGGATCCTACCAGCTGGGGAACCCTATCCGGCTTGGGGAATGAGACTATTACCGATTCGCCCATAGAGTGTGGTAGGTCACCCTAGTCTATCGCCGACTGGTAAAGCTTCACCAGTTGCAGCACCAATCGGGTAGAGAAGGTGCAGAAAAACTCCAGCGGGAGGCCATCCAGGCCAGGCGCTTTGCAGGTAGCTAGCGCTTGCAATGCCTGCTTAACGTCCGACGCGGTAATTACCTGGTCCAGTTCACGTCGGGCGGCACGCGGGGCAGGGGGAGTGCGCTTAAGAATCGGGAAAGTGCTTCCGAGTCCACTGTGGCGGGGGCCGCGTATAGTTGTGTGTAATATTGCTGGAAGACTTCTAGGATGGATGCCTGTGAGTGTACCAGGGCACCGGCTGCGTTACGGATCACGGTGATCGGTGGGAGGGTAGTGTCTAGCTTCACTAGCCAGGCCAGTAGTGCGCCTGCTCTGTTACCTTCCTTGTGCATCTTCGTGGCGTGCGCTCTAAAGTTGAACCTACGATGGTCCACCAGCGCCTCAGCATATGTCGTTTTAGCGTCCGCCACCTGGGTCGGAGTGGCCTCCCCTCTATCCGCAGCCTGCGTTAATGTGGCTAGTGCGTGCTCCTTCTCCACTATACTGCGTTCTAGAGTCTTACGCACCCCTGAGATGTGCTGTATGCATGTGCCTCTGATCACCACCTTGAACGCATTCCACTCCTTTGCGCGGGTGGACGCTGTATGCGCATTCTTGCTGAAGTATGCTTGTATATGTGCCGCTTGCGTCTGCCGAAATACCGAGTCTTCTAGGCAGTCCTTGGGTAGGCTCCAAGTGGGGACCGGGGCCTGGGCGGTTGCCACAATAAGGTAATCTTGTGCACGTCATGGTCAGACAGGACCCTGCCCAAGTATTCAGCTTCCTGTAAGTTAGACAGAATGGGAGGGGAGCAGAGGAAGCAGTCCAGGCGGACCCTGAGATCATGTGGGATGGAGTGAAATGAATAGAGTAGGTGGTTCGGGTATTTAGAGCGCCATGCGTCCGTCAGAGCCCAATGTGTTGCCCAGAAAGCGAAGCGTTTGGCTTGTGCTGCTATGGGGGATGCCGGGTGTGGCGGGTAGGATCTGTCAAGGAAGGTATTTTGTACGCAGTTGTAGTCCCCTCCTAATATCCGTGGGGCCCTGGTGTATGCACTTAAGGGGCGCGAGAGTGTGTCCCAAAGTGTTCCCTGATCTGTGTTGGGTGCATAAACGCTACCCAGCAGTATCTGTTGACCATCCAGCAGCCCGTGTTGGAGTGCGTAGCGGCCCTCCGTGTCAATTGCTCTAGAGAGCTCTTGAAATGGGATCACCAGACTTATCCAAACGAGGGCCCCACGTGCGTAGGAAAGAATGTTGTGGCGCAGAATATCCCTCGCCATCGCTTGCGCAATTTGTCTAGCTCTTTCCCTACCAGGTGGGTTTCTTGCAGCAGCGCAATCTGGGCATTTTGCCTCTTTATGTAAGCATAAACTGCATACCGCTTCTGTGCCGAGTGCATTCCGCGCACATTCAGAGTAAGGATGGTGACGAGCCCTTTATGTGCCATGCTGTGACGTGAGGGGTTCGGAGGGGGGTAGGATGCCAGGGTGCTATGCCAATTCGCAGAACACTTCCCTGGCTTAGCCTAATCGCACAGTCTAAGAATGAGTGTAGCACCTAGTCTATGCACGCGCGTGTATACAGTGTCGGGGGGGGGGAACAACTTCGCAAAGGGAGATAACTGGGATGGGGAACAGTCCCAATGCTGAGGACCCATCGCAAACGACGATACGTCCAAACTCATGCTTGAAGAGAACTGCTAAATATTGGAGGGGTGGCGTCGCGCAGCTGCCAGGGAGCTCTCGCTGGGGCATTTGCAGGATCATTACGCGCTCAGTGGTCTAGTGAAAAATACATAAGCGCTAGCTGTGCTGCTCGGTGTACCGTGTACCTCATCCTGCTTTATAGAGTTGCTTACCAAGTTGCCTTATGCACTTGTACTGCTGGTTGCTAGTCATATCAGTGTATTGGCAGTCTGTGGTGTGACCAGCAGTGGGGTTATTGAGTCCACGTTGGAAAGCGTCCCTTCACTGCCCTCCTCCTTTTCTGCCGTGAAGATGTGTGGACCTCTATCTAGGTCCGTAGCCGGCGAAGACGGACGGAGTTCCGCAGCTGCCTGCAGGGCCTTTTGACGTTCAACTATGATTTGCTCCAGGTCCGGGGACCCCAGGGACTGGATGCTTGTGCCGGTGGTGACCCTGCTGCTTGGTCGTTTCGGGCGGCATCTGTTGCCACGTTGGGGTCTCGGACGCCTGTTGGTCTTGTCGCTCACTCTGGGGGGGGGGGCGTCCGGCAGTGATGATCTGCCCAGTCTGCGAGCTGGAACTCTGTGAGCCCTTTCGATGGAGAAAAAGGGAGTCTGGTCTGCGGCTGGCGTAAAGGACTTGGTCCAGGCCCCCGTATACGCCACAGAATCCGCACCCTTTATTCCCTCCGGGGGTCCGAGGACGTGGATGTTGCACCTCCTCGAGCTACCTTCGAGGTCATCAATGCGCTCTTCCATGGTTGACATCCGCCCAAGTAGGGCCTTTAGAGACTCCTGGTGCATTTTGATTGAGGGCTGCATGGAGGTAATTACTTTCTCACCGTCTGACACTTTTTCCGCAAGCTTGCGATGGTCATCCCCAAGCAGGGAGATGTCTGTGGTGATGGTCCCAAGTCTCTCCTCCATCGAAATCCTCGAGTGTTCAATGGCTGCCAGCACTTTGTCCATCTTTTCAGAAAGTCAGTTCTTGCTGGGTCGTGGCTTCTTTCGTCGGCGGCCTGGCGTTTGAAGCGGTGTCTTGCGTTGTCACGGGTGGCGCTGGGCCTGTCCCGGCCCGTGGCTTTCCCATGTTATCGGGCTGAATGTCGCTGTATCAAACTGAGGGGTCGCATCTACTCACGGGGGGAAGAATAGTTGCTGCTCGCTGGCTGGACAGCGTGGTGTGCACCCTCGCTGCGCTACGTCCTCTCCCGTTATGCTCGCTGCGGCATGTCCACTTCACAGCTGGCGTGTCGTTGCAATGGCCCCCTCTTGTCACGCCCAGAAGGGAGGGGGGGCGGGCTGATGTCCCCAGGGCGGCCACCTACAGGGTACCTAGACCTCAACTACCTAGGCATTAGTGTGAACCACGCCCGCCTCAGTGTTCCTCTTCTCCTCAGGTGGATGTCTGTACTCCTGCGCTGGGGTCGGTTGCGCCGATGAGATGGAGGAGGGGGGGGGGTAGCGCTCACCTCGCCTTCCTGCACTGGCCGTACCGCCGCGCTGCCTCGTTTTGCCTCATGCGTTTGCAGGCGCTCCTTCCACCCTCCTCAAGAGCGTACTTCGGTCCCAGGGTTGCAGCCGCCGTGCAGTGGCCACCAATTAAATTCCTGGCTCAACTGGCACTGTGCTCACAGGGATCCTCCCGTGGTTCTTGTCCCCATGCTGTGGAGGTCTCCCACGCAGGATGTGCGGTCCTCGATGTGCCCCGCCCATGCCCCGATGTGATGCCCCCTTTATACCACTCTGTATACTATCTGGGGGGAGGGTGTCAGAGCATCCTCCCGGTAACAGGTCCTTTCACTTACGCCTGCATCTTCCTCTGCTTGTGCTGGTGGGCCCCACGCAATTCCAATGCTGACTTTGAGGCTCTGTGGGGAACGTTCAGCAGCCCCAGGAGCGCCGACTCCACACCAGGGCCGCCATGTTTACTTTAGGCGCACTGCTCTCCTTCACCGCGCTGCCCCTCCCGGGTGTCTCCAATCATGCGAGGGGGGGAAGCAGCCGTGGATCCTCAGCGTTGCAGGACAGCTCTATGCTCAGCTCTGCGTGTCCCTTTCGTCGCACGTGCTATCCGTCAGCATAGGGAAGGGGTTGTACTTTTGGCGGGTTCCGACGAGCGGCCGCTGCGGGGCGAACGATCCACCTCCGCCCATCGCTCACCTCGTAGCCCCCGTGGGGCAGTCATCTCGGGGGGTGGGGGGATGGTCTCCGCAAATCAGAAGGCTTATGCGCGCCAGCCCGACTGGGAAACCTTAGACCCGGGAGTCTGGCGCCTGCCATTTGAGTCCGGGGGTCGCCGCGACTCCGGGCTCGCTTTTCACTGGGCTGCTTGGTTCGGAGTCGTGCAGAGCCCAGCGGCGATCTCCCAGGGGGTTCCGATGGCCGTAGGTCTAATTATGGGCACGTTTGAGCGCGGTGTGGCAGGCGAGATTCGTGCCCGCTAGCGGAGCTCTAGCCTAGCACGTCCGCCATTACAGCCTGCTTGGCCACGCCTCACTCAACAGTTTGACAACAATGTTTCACATCTCCTTGTTGGCTATACCTCAATCCATTTGGAAAATAGTTAAACAATCACTAAAATAAATCTTAGACCATTGCAGGGTGGCATTTCTACGAAATCCACCTGTAGTCAAGTCACAGGACTTTGTTTTCCCTACATGACTCATCTTCACTATAGCCTTTTTACCTACATTAATCTGTTGACACACTATACGTCTTTGCCACAAAGTTTCCGCAATATTTTGAAAATAAGGATTAAACCAATGCTTTTAAAAATGTTCACCATCCCATCATGTCACATGTGTAGGCTCATGTGTCAGCCTTGCCATTTTCAGTAGCAATGAACCTGGCAAGACAAACCTCCCATCAGTACATCTCTATATTTTAATTTCATCTTGCTTGCATCCTGCTTTTTCCCCCACTTTTGTTTTTTCCTCATTTGACATTTCATTCTGCATTTCTCTCAACACATTTATTTGAATTGACATGGAGAAAAATCAATCTAAATTTTCAACTTCTAATCTGAATTCTCATGTTTATTCTTGTAATGTTGGTTGTAACTGCACAGTATTTAGCAACTTGATCTGCAAAGTTGTTTCCTACTGTAATCATGTCATTTCCAGTTCTGTGCGGTGCACTTTCCACACCTATTTTCTTTGGCAATATAAATGCATTCAACAAATCGAGAATGTGTGGTCTGTTGTGAATTGGCGGGGCCAGACGAGGTCATGAAACTCCAGTGACCACAATTGTCTAAAATCATGCACCACTCCAAAACAGTACTACAAGTATAGATTTGAACACTTAATTGGCCGTGCAGCAAGCTTTAGTAATGGCAATCCATTCAGCTTCTTGTGCGGAGTTACAGTACACAAGTAGAAGGCCTCGACAATGTATGCAAATGTGCAAACTGAATATGCTGCTTGTAGGTTTCCACGGACTTCTCTAAAACCCGAGACATCAAAAATAAAATCAGCAAACTAGAGTGGTACATCTTGAACGCTTATCGTGGCTTTGTGCATAATTCGGTCACATTAACGCTAGTCCATTTCAAATTCATTTATTTCATCACCAGTCTGGTTTCTTGGTAAAAGTGTAGCAGAGTTAAGTGTTTCATACATTTTGGTTGAATTGTTTTCAGGGTCAAGTTTAGTTTTTCACACTTAGGCAATCAGCTGCTGGGCGGGCGCTGGATCCTAAAGCTTGCTAACAGTGTTTCAATTGAATGAAACACCAACATGATAAACGTGTAATCCATGGCAATTGTTTCACTCTGCAAAATGGCAACTGCAGCAGCAACTTATTTCATGCATCCAGGCAATGCTGTTGCAGAAAAATATGCAATTGGTCTCTTGGCACTGCCTTGTGGTGTAAACAAAGTGAGCACCTTTTTTCGGGACAGAATAAATAAAAACCTCTGTCAGGCATTCATAAAAAGTGTGCTGTTCACAAAGCGTAGCCTTAGGCCAGGAAGGCTTGAATACATTCTTCATCCCATGGTACCAGATCAGTTATATCACTGTTTAAGTTAAGCCTCTGCAATCATAGAAAAATTTGGAATCCACTGGCGACAGTAGCCAACCATTCCCTCAGTTTTTTGTTCTTGTTGGGTTCATTCTCAGAATTGTAGAAATTCGCTCTTTAGACTCATTCCTTTCTGAATTTGATGCCCCTACTAAATAGCTTATTTCCAAGAATATAACATCTCTGTAGGGGAAACTTTGCAACTAAAACAAGCGAAGCTCTAAATTGGACACTATTGCACTGACTAGCTATTTGTCTGAAAATGGGTACAATCAAATCAATGTATTGCATTACCTCAGAGTCAAAATTCAAGTTTAAAGATTTTAAACCATTTTTTCACTATTTGAGAGACGAATGATTGACTTTCTGTAGTAGAATACTTTATTTCGGTTACCATGAACCATCGATGTGTACATACAATAATACAGTGAAATGTGTCTAAAAAAAAATACGTTGGTAATAAGATAGCTCATACTGTCAGTTTAAAAAGTTTTGCCACGGTCTGTGTAACTATAAAAAACCTCAACAAATACGCATTCAATTCCTCCAAATAATCAACTAAGTACAATGTTAACTGAGAGATTGGGGTACAAGTAATTAACTGTCAGGGGATTAAAACCTCAATCAGATCTAAAAACATTGTAAATATACAAATATATCTAATCCGAAGAGAGTGGAATTATAAAGAATTAATATACAGCATAATTCAACGTACTTTCTCCTTTGAAATTTTGCTCCGCCTATGCTAAAATGCTTGCAAAACTTTGCTGACAGCAAAGACAATAGCCGGGGTCAGGTCACTTTTTAAAATTCTATGGGCCACTATATATCTCGACAAGCCCAAGGACCAGCATATTGGACGAATCCATTTACGACGAGACCCATGATATGCTGGACAAAAAAACAATATGTGCGTCTTAGTCTCTGTATCACAAGCAGGACAGAGGCTTGTGGACAGGTCATTATTCCATTTATCAGTAAAGGATCTCAATGGAAGAATGCTAAGGCGAAAACAAGCATATAAACTTTTTGCTAGTGGACTTTCTGTATATCCTTAAGGGATTCCAGTCCAAACAGGAATGGAGAAAAATCCTGAGCACAAATCAGTCACTGTGAACCACTCTGTCTCTACTGGAACCTGAAACAAAATTACTGCAGGATGTAGCACAACAGGACAACATGGGACAACTCATTTATTTTGAGAAGATCCTTGAACTGTTCTCCATTTTGTTTGCGGAGGCCCATGATAGGAGAGTTCCAGGGACTCACTAAAACCTCTTTTAAAATGCCTTGTTGTGCCATCTTTTCATTCACAGGTGCAATCTTCTCTACAGCATCACAACAATGTTTTGTATTAGGGACTGCATAGATACACTGCAATCTTGTCTCTCTGTAATCTTTTTTTTTTTTTTTTTTTTTAATAGTTTTCCACTTTCAATCAGCTTAATTTCTTTTCCTGTAATCTTAAATCTGGATACAAGTTCTCATCAGTGAAAAATGGGAACATACCTATTTTTATATCTTGAGCATTAAAATTAAATCTGCAACATCCTTTGTTTGAATGTGAACACCATTCGGTGTGCAATGAATGACAATGTAATTTGCATAACAGATCACGACCTAACAGATTTACTGGACTTGTGTCACTATTTATAAGTGTATGCCTATTTATACCCGAAACTATTTTTACAGGCACGTTTGCTGGCTATTTACTAGTCACCTGTTTATTTGAAATGCCTACTACCCGGACTTCGTCTCCCAAGAGTAGGCGGTTTGGAACTTCCACCCGATTGGTAGAACGTCAATAAATAAGCCCTGGCAAAGCCAATGGGTCTCACCTATGCAAGATCCATTTGCTTTGTCAATTATTTTTTTTTGCCATGCAGCACAGCACCATGGCTAAAAGTTAAAAAAAATGTGCTATGACTGGGTGGTGTCGACACTTGCTGCTTTATAGTGCTTTTGTTTTGTACTTTCAATCGTGCTGGACAGCAGCCACACAGCTGTACAACAATGGCAGAGAAAACATTGACAAAGCCAAATAGCTCTACGATATGGATTTTCAATGTTTGAGCCATGTTGTACAGCTGAGAGGTTGCTGTGCAGCACGGTTGAAAGTAAACAAAAAAAAAAAAAGTGCTAGGACATGGCCAGTATTGACCAGGTCTTCATTTTTTTTAAACACTTTCTGCCATGCTGCCCAGCAGGTGGGCTGCTGTACAACATGGCTAAAAAAAACTAACAAAGCCAATAGTTCTCGCATAAGCGAGACCTTATGCTTTTGCCAAAGCTGGTTTCCTAACCTAATGTAAGCAGTCCTATGAAGTAAAATGTAGAAGGGAGGGGGAAGATGGCTGTGGCACTACAGCCAGAGCTGCCAACTTTTAAACTGGGGGAACCAGATTCTAGTCTCGGCGTTTGCTCAACATCCTGCGATTCTGGGCAAAACACAATCTCCCCAGCCTAAAAAAAAACTAATGTGTGAACTTGTGTAATGTAACTGATGCTCATGTAAAGCACTCCAATACCTTCAGACTGAGTTAGCACTATATATAAAATAAATTAAAAAAATAAAAAAAAAAAAAATCACACAAAAAAAATGGCTGTGGACACTGAGTGACACGAAGCGTGCTATGCTAGAAGCCAAGAATACCCAAGCTATTGATTCTAAGACTCAACGTAGTGGAAGACAAAACTGTAAACAAGCCATGAGGGATTTTAAGGTCCAGCTGAGGTCTAGTTTAAAATAATTGGGTTTTACCAGTACAGGGCAGACTCAATACCAGAGGACCGACACTAATTAAGATAAACCAATTTGTACTTGATCCATGTGCCACACAAAGAAATGGAAGGGACGCCTGCCGAATTAGAAGGCAGCAAAGAGTGACGATAATGCCAACGAATGGTAAGTAATGGGCGGGCTAAAAGCCCCTTTTTAGAGTTTTTGTTTGACACAATTAATGATTGTTTCTTTTGAGGTTAATTTTGCTGAAATCCCAAATTATGTGGAAATCCCATTACACTATACTGCATGTTCTTCGCATGTGCTGGTAGGGCTCAAACCATTAGACATCATCCCTTTCTGTGCCATGTAATCATGTTTGCTGTATGGAATTAATTTGAGTCATCATTTGTGTTCCATTCGCAAATTGTTTTACATTAAACCTACAAGTTATTTTCCAATGGCCTTCTTTACTACAAAAGTGACAAGCTCTAGTTTATATTGGCAAATGATTACCATTGTTATTAAAACCTTTACCACTACTCGAGAACAATTTCCTCCACCCCCTAGAGGACCCCAAAAAAAATACTCTGCCCACCTTTCTGAAAAAACTGAGTCTATACCAGCATCAACTTCTTTAGTAGATTTCTTTTTCAATTCACAATGATCACTGTATTTAGCATAGGCAACGATTTCATGTGAACTTGACCCAAGAAGCAAACCCAACACAATAGCTGAAATAAATCCAGGCGCACCCTCCTATGTGGGTCCTCCATTTCACTATATTGATTGTAAACCTGCAGTAATCTCTCATATTAAGCATGAACTGACTCATCTGCATTTTGCCCTGCTCTCAAATTTTAACTAATTAATCTGCTTTGCTGGAACCTTTCCTATTAAATGCTCAATTACTTATGCATAGTTTTGTATTGCAATTGGTTAAGGCTTGTAAATAGGGCCACCGCTACCTCGCTCTCTCTGGCCACTTTAGCACATTTTTACACTCATTCAACAAATCCTTTGGCACAGCAATTGAAAAAAGGTGCCCAAATCGTCACAAAGTACCTTTGAAATAGTCACAATTCTGTCCACCTATGTGTACCATTTTTCAGGCTCCTCCCATAGTTTTGGAAAACCTTTGTAAAAGTCCAAATGTCATGTCTGCTTCAAGGGACAGACACATAGGCCCCTCACACTAATTCATCAAGTGTCCATTTTTTAATTTTCTGATAAATAATATCTGAATCCACAAATCCTTTTAAATAAACTATTTTTTAAAGCATTATCTTTTATTACACCTGCCTCACTCGATAGACCATCCTCTGAGTCTTCTTTCCTTTCAATGGATACAGTCTAATGTCTCTAATTTGATGCTCATTATAAGGAGGTGGTTCTGTTACAATAATTCATTTATAAAGTGATCTTCCTCAGAATCACGCTCTCATTTTTATTTTTATTCTTCTTATGATTTGTTTTCACCAGCAATTACAGGAAAAGCACCCCTAGTTTCTAACACTTCCTCTCACCATTCCTTTTTGCACAAACGCAATCTTGGTTCCATCCAAATATTAAAAAACGTGTCAACATTTTCTTGTTTTTTCATTAGCTACACAAGTAATTTCATTCAGTTCTTCAAACTAAGCAGGTCTTGTTGTGGTTTCATTTCAAACAGCACACCCTCAAACAGTCAGGTTTCTTCACTTCAAACATACAGATTTCAGGAAATTGCAGCATTGATCATTCGCCATAGCTCTGTGCCAGTCTTGGATCCACAGAAGTATGTAAACCATGATTAGGCTATTCCTTTTTAGGTTTGAACCTATTACAACTCAAAACCCCACCGAAAGGGAAACAGCCCTCATTGTAAGCATAGAAACACTGAAACACCTATACAACCATAAAATTAAATGCAATTTAAAGAAACAGTGAGATGCAAATGAGTAATTTTATTTTTTTCAAAAGGGGCCAACACAAAGTAACTTTGTTATGCAAGATAGCAGCAAGAAAGACTGGTCTAAAAATTATTCTACTTTAGTTTGGTCACAAATATTGTTTCTTCTTCCTTTTGTTTCCTCCAGTTTTGTGTGTTTGAATTAAAGGTGCAGGGTTTAGAAGCAAGTTTTAGGTCTGATGTAATTTCATACACTAAAGTGAATCTGGGAATATTAAATCATATTTGATCTTTTGGCAGTGTTCAATTCTAAAATGGTTGGCTCCCACGAATCTTGGCCAATATGTACCATTGCGTTTACCCAAAGAACGAGTAAAACCCTTTGATACATAAGCTCCCTTTTCTAACAAATCCATATTGATAGGAAGTCCCCTGCCAAACACCCCAGGCTTTAAACATTCAATGAAAGGTGTAGTGACCTATATCTGTGAAAAGATTGCCATCACCATTCACATGGGATAGGAGTGAAAACATGACAATACTTTCCATGTAGCAACAGAATTCATAGCTGCAAGATGTCTCATTGTTTTGTGTGACACCTTCAGCTAGTTCTGGCTTTTTAACCAACTGCTCTTTACTACAATTATCCAACTGCACTTGAGCCCATAGTTACAATGTTAACAGCAAAATGTCAAATCCTAAGATACAATGCGAGGTCTATTAAATGGTCAGGACCAACTTAAAGTGAGGCATTTGCCATGGGCATACGTGGCAGCTATGAATGTCCACACAACAGCACCACCACCTTAATGTATTCAGGCAGAGTGCAGAAAAGCAGTGGCAAGCATGCTTAAAGCATCAAGTTTCAGTTGCCTTAGAATGCAGTGCTAATTAATCTGGTGCAATTCAACGTTTTAAAGGTTTAACAAGGTACTATGCTGTTTGCAGGTAAGATCACCACTTCAGTTTATCCCAAAACAAATGACTATTATAAAGGGCAACCAGCCATCTTTTGATAGAGTATTAGCCTGGCAGGAAGCTATCTGGAATCTAACACCTGGGTGCCAATGAAATGAATAGAGGCAAAGGCACACTGCTTACTTCACAAGTACTTAAGAGACACTGGTTTGGAGTCAGGTTTTTTTTTACTGTATTCAACCCATGTAGATAAGAGATAGGCATGCACTGAGCTGGTCAAATGTATGAGTAATTACACAAATAATTTAAAAAGGACTTACCTATTTTTGTTTATAGCCCTAGTCATTCCACTGTATGGTACAAGAGTAACCTACATCATATGCACACATTATACAGAGACAATAAATCATACAAGTGTGCAAATAAATGTACAGTTAATGTTAGGTAAAAGAATCTAGGTTATAAGATGTAGGAGTCGTGCATTGTACTTACTGGTTGGCATTCTATGTTAAGAGTGCATGGTCCGGAGAAATACAAACTCAGGATTTATACCGTAATGCAGTGGTTGGGGTAGTCTGTACTTATTTGACATTATTGCTATCCAACAGACTGTGGTACCTGCTATGGGGTGTGTATTCCGTGGGGATAATTTGGTAGGGAGAGTTCTGTGGCAAGAGTTGTTTGGTGAACGAAGAGTGGTGCCTTCTTTGGGGCGAGTGTTCTCTGGAGATGGTCTTATGGCTAAAGTTTTAGGTTGACAGTTCTGTGGTGAGTGTTCCGTCTTTGTTCCATGGCGCCTATTCTGAAGGAGGTGTTTTGAGAGTGTGTTCTGTTGACAGTGTTTTGTGACAAGGGTTCCAGGATGCCTCTTCTGGAGTGAATCTTTTGTGGCAATTGTTCTGTGGTGCCTGTTCTGGGGTGAGTGTTCTGTTTGGGCTCTTGAGGTAAGTGTTCTTTGGCAAATGTTCGGACTTGTGTATTCTGTAGTGAGTGTTCCATGGTGCCTTTTCTGGAGTGACTGTCCAATTGTGAGTTATCTAAGGCGAGTGTTCCATGGTGCCAGTTCTGGAGTGAGTGTTTTGGGTCAAGTGTTCTGTTTCAAAGACTCTTTGAAAAGTGTTCTATCCCAATTGCTTTGGGACAAGTGGCCTTTTATGAATGGTCAGAGGTGCCTGTTCTGGGGTGAGTATTCTATGGTGAGTGTCCTATGACCAGTGTTCTTTGACAAGTGTTCTGTAGAACAAGTTACTTACCTTCGGTAACGCCTTATCTGGTAGAGACATGATCTAGCCGCAGATTCCTCACCTTTGGGGTCAAACTGGATCCAGAAGATTTTTCTTCAAGCAATACCCCTGTGCGCTGGTAGGTGGTGTTGGTTGATTCCGCGTGACGTCGCTGGCGTCATCTGCACCAGAGTGACATCTGTCTCACCTATATAGGCACCACCTCGGCGCGCTGACGGCAGTTACTTTACATGACTTTCCACGCCAGAAGCGCGGAGTCATGGAGTGCACTGACATTGGTGTGTTTTGAACAACTAGGGCCCTAAAAGGGATCAGCCCTGACCTAGAAACTGGTCTACAGTGTTGGGAGGATGGGTGGGTTGGTAAGGAATCTGGGGCTAGATCATGTCTCAAACAATTTACTTACCTTCAGTAATGCCTTATTTGGTAATATGATAGAGACATCTAGCCACAGATTCCTTACCATTGAAAAGATACCCAAGCAATAACATCCCCGGAGGAGGGACTGCGGACAAGCTTAGACCAGAAAGTTCTGCAAGACAGAACAGCCAAAGAGGCATTCCCTGTGGACCAGACTGTCAATGAAGTAATGGTTCATAAACTTGTGCAGCGATGCCCACGTTGCAGCGTGACAAATATCGAGGACTGGAACTCCACTTTGTAACGCTGTGGCAGCAGCCTTAGCTCTGGTGAGATGAGCTCTTAAGCCTTCAGGAGGCCGTTTCTTTGCCAGAACGTAGCAAATCTTGATGCAGAGGACAACCCATCATGAGATAGTCCTTCTGCACTGCACGACCTTTCTTTGGATCAACACAGCCCACGAAGAGTTGGAGGCCCGAGCTGCACTTGAGACGAAAAACGTCTCCAAGCGAGAACTGCCTTGGAAATTACAGCGTGCAAAACTGCTGACATTGCACGTTTTTGGCAGAGGCAAACAGATCTAACAAAGGCTCTCCCCATTGCTGAAAGACCATGTGCTACCTCCGGATGGAGACGCCATTCGTAATCTACTAGGCATCGACGGCAGAGTTTATCCGCACTGGTGTTCAGAGAACCTGCCAGGTGTTGAACCACCAGGCAAGTCCAGAGATGCAGGGCCTCTTGTCAAAGGGGCCACGACCCAAGCCTGCCTGGTTTGTTACAGTACCACATGGCGGTGATGTTGTCCAACACTTGTACTAGCTTCCCCTTAATGGAAGGAAGGCTTTCAATGCCAAACAAATCGCTTGGAGCTCCAGCAAGTTTATGTAGATCCGGATACCATGGGAGAACAGAGTTCTCTGATCTCCACCTCTACCAGGCGGCCGACCCATCCCATTAGTGATGCATCTGTCACTACTGTGAGATCTGGTTGGGGAAGGGAGATGGGTCTGCCACTGACCCAATATCGGTTTGTCAGCCACCATTGTAATTCCTGTGCAGTTCCCTCCGAGATCTGGACCATGTCGGAGAGTTCCCCATATGCTGTGCCCACTGCAGAGCCCGCATATGCCTCTGGCATGTGTCTAACAGGATGTAGGAGGCCATGAGGCCCAGCAGCCTCAGTCTCTCACAGAAATCCAGGATAGAGGCTGAAACATCGGTATCATAGCCTGAATATCGTGTACTAGCTGCTCGGGAGGATAATCCCAAAACTGCACTGTGTCCAGAACAGCTCCAATGATAGGGAGCGTCTGAGAGAAAGTCAGGTGTGACTTCGGCACGTTGATCGTGAACCCCAGCGAATGAAGGAGGCCCACCGTAGTCTGGAGGTAGGAGACGACAGCCTGGGGCAAGCCCGCTTTTAACAGCCAATCATCAAGATAGGGGAAGATTGACACCTCTGATCTGCGCAGATGAGCTGCAACCACCGCCATCACCTTGGTGAACACCCGATGGGCGCTGGTAAGGCCAAATGGGAGCATGGTGAACTGGAAATGCTTTTGGCCTACCGTAAACCGGAGGCAGGACAGGAATATGAAAATAGGCGTCCTGCAAGTCCAAATCTACCATCCAATATACTGAGTCCAGGGCGGACAAACCCTGAGCTAGTGTGACCATCTTAAACTTTTCCTTTTTGAGGAAGTAGTTAAGGCTCAATGATCTAGGGCAGGACGATGGTCCTTGTCCTTTTTAGGAACCAGAAAATAGAGGGAACAACAACCACAGCCTGCTTCTGGTGCCAGAACCCTCTCTATGGCTCCATTGGCCAAGACAAAAAATAACTTCATCCAGGAGCAAAATTAGATGGTCCTCCGTGAGCTGGTTGTAAGATGGAGGAATGGAGAGGAGGAGGGTAGACTCGAAGGGGAGGGAGTAGCCCCATTGGATGACGAACTTTGCTGCATCTGCCCTATCGAACAAGCTACTTACCTTCGGTAACGATATATCTGTAAGAAACATTAGTAGTGATAGATTCCTTACCTTAGAATATCCCCAGGCGTCAGACTGGATCCGGAAAGTTTGTCAGCAGTACCCCTGCGCGTCGGTAGGTGGCGTCGTGCGGCTCCGTGTCAGTCATTGGCGTCGTGGTCGCCGAGATGACATCGCAGGCGCTACTTAGACGCCGCCCACGCACGCTGACGTCAGTTCTGTACACTACTTTCCGCGCCGGGAACGCAGAGCCATGCAAGATACTGACCACTGGTGCATTGAAACAAGGGCCCTGAAAGGGATGACCTTAACCCTAGAAATCAGTTCGCAGAACGGGGAGGATGGGTGGGGCGGTAAGGAATCTATCACTACTAATGTTTCTTACAGATATATCGTTACCGAAGGTAAGTAACTTGTTCATCTGAAAGAAACACAGTGATAGATTCCTTACCTTGGAATAGATACCCCAGCAATACCAACCCCGGTGGTGGGTCTGCGAACCAAGATCACACCAGAAAGTCACGGAGAACAGAACGGCCAAAGAAGCCGTCTCTCCGGACTTGGCTGTCCAGGCAATAATGCTTAGTAAACGTGTGCAGCGAGGCCCACGTGGCTGCCTGACAGATGTCTTGCAGGGGGACACCACGTCCCAATGCAGTAGTGGCCGCAGTAGCTCTGGTGGAATGAGCACGCAGCCCCACCGGAGGTTCTTTTTTAGCCAAAGAGTAACAGGCTTTGATACACAAGACAACCCAGCGGGAGATAGTTCTCGTGTACCGCCCGACCTTTCTTGGTGCCAACGTAGCCAACAAAGAGCTGGTCATCCACCCGGAACTGCTGTGTGCGGTTGAGATAAAATGAGAGCGCACGTTTTGGGTCCAGACGGTGGAGCGTCTCTTCCTCCCTGGAAGGATGCGGAAAGAAGGTGGGCAAGGTAATAGTCTGCCCAATGTGAAAGGCCGTAACCACTTTTGGCAAAAAGGAAGGACAGGGCCTGAGCACAACCTTGTCCGGATGGACTGATAGGAAAGGAGGCGTACAAGAAAGAGCCTGGAGCTCACTCACTCACCTAGCGGAGGTGATGGCCACCAGGAAGGCAGTCTTCAAGGTCAAGAGAGCGAAGAGGACAGTTGTGAAGGGGCTCAAAGGGAGCACACCAAGTATGTAAGAACCAAATTCAAGTCCCACTGAGGCATCACGAAAGGGATAGGAGGAAAAAGGTGTGTAATGCCTTTGAGAAATCTATTTACAACAGGGGACTTGAAAAGAGAGGGCTGATCAGGGAGCCTGAGAAAGGCCGAAATAGCAGAAAGGTAGCCCTTGATAGTGCCCAGAGAAGAGCCCTGCTGGGCCAAAGAAAGAAGGAACAGTAGTACTTCAGAAAGAGGGGCAGAAAGGGGATCCACAGCCTTTGCTGTGCACCATGCCACAAACTTGTTCCACCTGCAGGCGTATACCACTTTAGTAGAGGGACGCCTGGCTGCCAGAATGACATCACAAACTTCAGGAGGCAAGTCGAAAGGAATCAACTGCCGCCGCTCAATCTCCACGCAGAGAGGTGGAGGCTGGACAGGTTCGGGTGGAGGACCGTCCCCTGCTGCTGCGACAGAAGATCCTCCCGAAGAGGCAGTCTGATCGGAGGATCGATGCTCATACTGAGTAGCTCGGGATACCATACTCTTCGAGCCCAGTCCGGGGCCACAAGGATGACTTGTGCCCGGTCGCGCCTGATCTTCTTCAGCACTCTGGGCAGAAGTGGTATAGGCGGAAAGGCGTACAACAGACCGCAACTCCACTGGCGACGAAGCGTCGCCGAGCGAGTGCCGCCTTGGAAATTCCAACACGCAGAACTGATGACATTGCGCGTTCTCTTCGGTGGCGAATAGATCTAACCAAGGCTCTCCCCACTGCTGAAAGAGACCTTGCACCACCTCCGAGTGAAGACGCCATTCGTGATCGAGCATGCACCTGCGGCTGAGTTCGTCCGGCCTGGCGTTCAGAGAACCTGCAGGTGTTGAACCACTAGGGACATGCCCTGATGTTCCAGCCATGTCCAGAGACGCAGAGCCTCCTGACAGAGGGTCCACGACCCCACCCCGCCTTGCTTGTTGCAGTACCACATGGCGGTGGTGTGGTCTGTGAACACCTGCACTACCCTCCCCTTGACAGAGGGAAGGAATGCCTTCAGTGCAAGCCGTATCGCCCGAAGAGCCAGAAGGTTGATATGGAGCTTGGACTCCGCCGGAGACCAGAGGCCTCTGATCTCCGCCTCTCCCATGTGGCCGCCACATCCCAGGAGGGACGCATCAGTCACCACTGTAAACTCCGGTTGGGGAAGGGAGAGGGATCTGCCGTCGACCCAATGCCGGTTCGTGAGCCACCACTGCAACGGTCGTGCAGTGCCCTCCAAGATCTGGACGTGATCGGACAGGTTCCCCTGATGCTGCGCCCACTGGAACTTCAGTTCCCACTGCAGAGCCCGCATATGCCATCTGGCATGATCGATCAGCAGGATGCCGGAGGCCATGAGGCCCAGCAGCCTCAGAGTCACTCTGACCGAAACCGGGGACAAGGGTTGAAAGATTGGAATCAGAGCCCGAATATCCCAGACTCGCTGTTCGGGAGGATAGACCCGAAACTGCGCCGTGTCCAGAACCGCTCCGATAAAGAGGAGCTTTTGAGAGGGAATCAGGTGAGACTTCGGCACGTTGATGGAGAACCCCAGCAAGTGCAGGAGGTCGGCTGTAGTCTGGAGGTGGGAGACGACCGTCTGGGGCGAGCCCGCCTTCAACAACCAGCCGTCGAGATAGGGGAAGACTGAAACCCCTGATCTGCGCAGATGGGCTGCGACCACCGCCATCACCTTTGTTAACACCCGAGGGGCGCTGGTAAGGCCAAACGGGAGCACGGTGAACTGAAAGTGCTAGTGGCCTACCGTGAACCGCAGGTAACGCCGGTGGGCTTGCAGGACTGGGATGTGGAAATAGGCATCCTGCAAGTCTAGCGCTACCATCCAGTCTTGTGGATCGAGAGCAGACGAGACCTGAGCCAGAGTGAGCATCTTGAACTTCTCTTTGCGGAGGAAGCGATTGACGTTCTGGAGGTCTAAGATAGGACGCAGGCCTTTGTCCTTCTTGGGTACCAGAAAGTAGTGGGAATAGCAACCACGACCTACTTCCGGCATCGGAACGCGCTCGATGGCCCCCTTGGCCAAGAGGGCACCAACTTCCTGCTGAAGAAGCACCAAGTGATCCCCGACATGCGGTGGTACTGAGGTGGCATGGCTGGAGGGGTAGTCTCGAAGGGGAGGGAGTAGCCCCTCCGGACTATCTCTAAAACCCACCTGTCCGAAGTGATGGTGCGACCGTGGGGGAGGTGATGGCGAAGCCTGCCGCCCACTGGCGTTTGATGGGCCTGAAAGTTCAGACTAGGAAGGTTTGGAGGCAGTGGTGGCCGGGGTGGTGGTGGACTGATCCGCCCGCTGGCCCCTTCTTGCTGCGCAGGCCTGTGGCTCTGTTGCGAACGCTGCGGGGCGCCCGTTCCGGTGCCACGAAAGGAGCGAAAAGCAGAAGGCGGAGGAGGGCGTACTGCAGAGAGTCCCAAGGACTTGGCCGTAGCCCGTGAGTCCTTAAACCGCTCCAACGCGCTGTCTGCTTTGTCGCCGAAGAGGCGACGGCCATCAAAGGGCATGTCCATAAGAGTGTAATTGGACATCCCCCGAAAATCCAGTGGTCCTCAACCAGGCGTGGCGGCGAACCGCCACCGTCGTTGCAATCGATCTGCCCAGTGAGTTGGCGGTGTCTAGGCCACAACGAATCATGAACTTAGCTGCGTCTCTCCCCTCTGCAACAGCCTGGGAGAGAGCTGGCCTGGCCTCCTCCGGACACTGGGGCAGCACTTGCGCCACCGTATCCCACAGAGAGTGGGAATAACGGCTCAAGAGGCATGCGGTGTTCACGGACCGCAGCGCAGAACTGGTGGAAGAAAATTTTTTCTTTCCAAACTGATCCAGTTTCTTGGATTCCCTATCCGGTGGTGCGGAAGGGAAGACGGTCGGGGAAGCAGAGGCTTGGACAACCAAGCTCTCAGGGGTGGGATGTTGGGAGAGGAAAATGGGGTCACCCGGAGCCGGGCGATGGCGTCGGGCCACGTTCCTATCCACAGGAGCCCCTGTGGTGGGCCTGGACCAAGTGCCCAAAAGAACGTCAGAAAGGGCTTCATTGAATGGAAGCAGCGGCTCCGCAGAAGTAGCTGCTGGCTGAAGCACCTCTGTCAGGAGGTTAGTCCTGACGGCCACCGTAGGGAGCTTGAGGTGCAGGGCCTCGGCCGCCCTACGCAACACCACAGCATAACTAGGACCCTCCTCCGTAGCCACGGTAGGAGGAGACAGCATGCCAAGGTCTGGTGAGGTATCCAGACCACTGGCGTCCAACTCCTCAGCCCAGTCCTGTTCAGACTCGCAAGCAGCTGCGAGAGGGTCCTCAGACCCCTCCCAGTCCTCCCCCAGCTCCTCAGGCTGTTCAACAGGTCTAAAATAAGGAGCAGGGACATGGGGATAGAAATCCCCGAGCAACGTCGAGAACGGCATCGATCGATGCCGGCTTGACGCCGCGTCCACTTCGGGTCTGAAACCGGGGTCGACGTCGTCCCGAGGAGCGGGCGGCGTCAGAAGTGGTGTCGGTGTGGTCAACGTCGGTGGAGGTGTTATAAGGTCAACCTGCGTCGACCAGGATCCAGGCCTAGATCCAAGGGGGTACTGCGGCGCCGAGGCCAGAGCCGACAGCGACGCCGGAGCCGCCAGCGAGGAAAGGCGAGGACCCCCAGTCGGGACCGCAGGGCCCGAAGGCACACCGGCAGGACCCGACGGCCCAAAGAGACGAGCCATGGCCGACAGAAATTCCTGTATTTGGGCCTTAGTCGCCGACGAACCCGGGAAGGGCGGGTAGTCCGGCGGCGACGGCATAGGCTCAGCCGGAGCTGCGGGGGAGGCACTTCCCGCACCCTCAGCCGCGTGACCAGCGAGGGGAAGTCTGAGAACGATGGCGTTTCTTCGATTTCTTGTGCTTAGCCTTACCTGACCCAGAGTGCGAAGACTTGGATCCCGAAGACCGATGGTGATGACTCAGCGCACGGTCCCTCAACCTCCCACGGGACCGGGACTTCGAACGGCGCAGAGCAGACTGCCGGGCTTCCAGCAACTTTCGGGACCGCTCCCGCAAAGACTTCGGCGCCATGGCCCGGCGGTCGGGGCACGACTTGGGGTCGTGGTCGCGCCCCAGGCAGAAAAGACACACACGGTGCAGGTCCGTCACCGACATCATACGGTGACAGTCCCCGCAGGACTTAAAACCGGGCATCCTATCTGCACCAGGAGTCGAAGACTCGATGAAAAAACAAAGACAAAAAGCCTCAAAAAGTCAGTCAAAAATTGACTGGGGGTTCCTGCTCTTCCCGGATCTGCGCTTGCTGGCGCGGAAAAAGAAAGAACTGACGTCAGCGCGCGTGGGCGGCTTCTAAGTAGCGCCTGCGACGTCATCTCGGCGACCACGACGCCAACGACGGACGCGGAGCCGCACGACGCCACCTACCAACGCGCAGGGGTACTGCTGCCGAAAACTTTCCGGATCCAGTCTGACGCCTGGGGATATTCTAAGGTAAGGAATCTATCACTGTGTTTCTTTCAGATTAACGTTTCAACAAGCATGCGGTGTTCACCAACCGCAAGGCTGGTGGAAGAAATTATTTTCTTATCCTAACTAGCCAGCCTCTTGAATTCCCTGTCGGAATGAGCGGAAGGGAACACGCCATGGGAGGTATAGGTTTGGGCCACCAAGCTCTATGGGGTAGGGTGGGTAGTGAGGAAGCTTGGGTCGTCCGGAGCACGGCGGTGGTGGTGGGTAATTGTCCTATTCACAGGAGCACCTGTGCTGGGCTTGGAACAGGTTCCCAGTAGGACATCTGTAAGGGCCTCGTTAAAGGGCAGCAGGGGTTCCGAAGAGGAGACCAGGCTGCAAGACCTCTGTCAAGACATTCAGCTTGACTGGAAGGGAGCTGAAGATCCAGGACCTCAACCGCCCTCTGCACCAACATAGCAACTGATGCTCCCTCCTCCATAGCCATGGTATGGGGTGAAAGCAAGCCAGAATCTAGAGAATCGTCCAGTCCGCTGGCCTCACCCTGTGGAAGCCGTTAATTATTCTCTAACCTAAATGGGCTGTCTACTTTTTGACACCAAATATCTACTGAAAAGGCCTGTAGACAGAAAGGACTTAGTTAAAATCTTCAGCAGTTGCTGGAAGTAAACTGCCATTGCAACGTAAGGCTTGCTCAAGAACCACATTCAGACAGCATATGATGCTAGCTTAGCAACAGGCACTGACACTACACCATATTTAGAAGTGGCACAGCTTATGTGTCCCTGATGTGACTGATGTTGCAAATCATGTCTGGTCATTTACCGTTACCAGTACATTGCATTAGCTTGGAAAGTCCCAAAATGTCAAAGCAAAGGACACTTGGGTAGCAACAGCCACACCACCTCACACCATGCAGGTATCTTGCAGTGTTGGCCTCTTCTAATTGGCCTAGTGTTCTGAACTTATGTAACCTGCGGAGGCTACTGATGGGCAGGAGCCGCACCTTTGCTTAATTTCTGTAGAAAATGTTTTAAGCTTGTTCTTCTACTGAACTTGTATTGCATAAATAATGAAGTTTTTCCCTTTGTGGTTAGGATGCATAAAAGATTGTGGAAGACCTCCTTGTCGGACATTCAGCGGCTTTGCTGTCTGTTCCTGTGCAGCACGTACTATTGTTTTGTATCTTGTCTTATAATACATTTTCTCGTTTATCATATGTGCTGACAGACTGGTATTTCTTGAGTAGGCTTCTACAACCCAATTCCTCATACCAGCCCATTTCCTGATAAAGCTGGTCTTCTAAAGGGTTCAGCGACTCCTCCCAATCTTCTCCCACTCTTAGCCCCTCAGAATAAGGCTCAGGAAACTACCTAGGACCTGGAGGTTGTCGGCATGGGTCGACACCGTACCAGCTCATCGGGGTTCAGAATGGGGCTTGTGCCGCCAGGGGCATCAGCAGTCCCAGAAGCATTGGGGTTGGGGGAAGGTCTCAATGGCACAACTGGTGCCGGACCGGATCCATAGGGGGAAATAGTCATGGGGGCCGGAGCCACAGGTGCGGAACCAGATGGAGCCCCCTCTGACCTTACGAGGCCCAAAGGCATGCCAGTAGGGTCAGGCCACCGAAAAATGAGGCACATGGCCTCAAAACTCGGAGTTGGGCGGAGGTCGCTCTGGCTCCTGGGAAAATCAGGGAGGCGCGGAGCCAGCCCATGCGCAGGTTCCAAAGAACAAGGCCTAGAACGCCGAGGCTCCTCCATCACGCCGGCCGATGGACGGGGAGAAGTCGAAGCACACTTCGACTTCTGGTGCTTTTGTGCCTCTTACCAGAGTGTCCCAATTATTTGGAGTGGGATGAAGAGGACCCGTGACTCCTGGAGCGGCACCCGGACCTTCCGCTCAACCGGGACAGTGAACGAGAATGAGATCTCCTAGGAGTCGCACAATGCAGTGCTAACTACCAGGTCGCAAGTAGCTTTGCTCCCTCAAAGCTTTTGGATTCCTGGCCCAGCAGTCGGAGCATGACTGAGTCATGGTCATGCTCCTGGCACCACAAGCAAACCAGGTGCAGGTCAGTCACTGACATGGTGCAGCGCTGCACAGTTTGAACCCAGAAGTCTTCCTAGACATGAGGAAAAAACCTACACCAAAAAATACGACAAAAGTTTAGAAAAATCCTGTCAAAAAGTGACAGAGGGTAGCTCTCTTCATGGATCGGCGCTTGACTGGCGCGGTAAGAAAAGAACGGATGTCAGTGTGACGAGGAGGTGTCTATACAGGTTACGCGGATGTCACTACGGTGCAGACAACGCCAACAACGTCACGTGGAGCAGACCGACACCACTGACCAGCGCACGGGGGGAATTGCTCGAAGAAAAATCTTCCGGATCGAGTCGGAGGCCTGGGAAATTCAAACGTAAGGAATCTGCGTCTAGATGTCTCTATCAGATACAAGTGTTCTATGGCAAGTAACTAATGACCAATGTTTTGTTGTGATTGTTCCATGGTGCCTGTTCTGGCTTGAGCGCTCTCTGGGAAGTATCCTATGAGGAGTGTTTTTTGTCAAGTGTACAAAGAACACTTGCCATAGACGATTGTTCTGTTGTGATTGTTGTATGGTGCCTGTTCTGGAGGGAGTGCTCTGTAGTGAGTGTTCAGTTTTGTCTCTTCTTTTATATGGCAAATGGTCTGCGAGTAGTGTTCTTCGGTGCTTTCGTGGGAACTCCAGGCGGTGGTAGAGGGATTGGAAGTCCAATACAGTATCATACTCAAAAAACTGTGGGCCTGATTGACAAGGTAACACACTTTTTAGCAATTTACACTTTTGAGTAAGTTTACTACTTATTAGCTAGTCAGAAAATCGAAGTGTAAATTTACTTGGAAAGTGTAACTAATATGTCTCCAAGCTGAAGCGCCTGGTAGTATTCACATACATTTGGCCGGATTCACAAAGGCAATTTACACTTTACTACTTTTGGCTATTCATAAAATCAAAGTTACACAAAAATGCAAGAGTAAATAATGTGTAGATTTACTCACAAGTGTAATTTAACTTTGTGAATAGCTCGAACAAGTTGTGTACAGTCCCCAAGCCGTTCAATTTGGTGGACATATTTAAGTTATACTTTTGGCATAAATTTACACAAATTTTGTGAATTGGCAAAAAGTAGTAAATTTATTCAAAAGTGTAAATTACTCAAAAGTATAAGTAATCTTTGTGAATCAGGCCCTTAATGTCCAGTCAAAGCCATATACTTGATAGATTAGGCCACGTTGCTTGCTGCATATGGGCTAAAGTACATTATAAGGATATTGCAAACCACTGAGGAACTTAAAATATATGGCATTGGAAACTTTGGGGCACATGTAAAAGCATGTTTGTGGTCGGAAACGACCCACCAACAGTAAAAATGCTTTTCCATATGTACAGAGCACAAACTGATTTGACAACCAGTTACCAAATTGCAATTTGTGTTTAGCGATTCAGTATTTGGAAAGGGCGTGTTTAGTTTATCCCTTCCAGATACCGAATTGCAGTGCTAAGTATAAATGTTTTACAACTGAATTACGGTCGCAAATGAAACTTAAACGTTACATTTTTTTTAATTTTTTTTTAAACTCAGCCCATTTTCCATTGCATTAAAAAAAAATTGCTTTATCAAGAAGCAATCCGACATGGTTGTCTGCTGACCCCAGTAGGCCTATATCCCTGTGATGGCAAAATTCCTAATGGGTTGCAAAATGCGACCTAAGTCACTGATATTCATGAGGTAGGTCTAATGCAACCACATTAGGGATCACTATTTCCAACTTGTATGAACTGCAATTTCCTAATTGCGACTCGCAAAGAATCTCAATTAGGAAATCGCTATCCCTAAATTCTGTACATATGGCTCTTCATTCCTTAGATCACATGATCAAACTATTACCCTTCCCACACACTGCTTAGATCTTGGTTTCTTGCGCTCATGTTCATTGCTGACAAGAATGAAAGCAGAATCTGTAGTATGAAAATAAATACACCAAAAAGCAGTTCGGTATTTTTGCAAAAAATATTTTGGAATCCGTTTAATGTAATTAGGTTAGATAATCCTGTGACTAAGATTGTGTAGAAACATACAGAGCTTCTATCTTTCATGCAGTGACCAACGGTGGGGGAAAGAAATATGCTTTCTGCTGGTCATTTTTCAAAAATAAAAATACAACAAAAAAAAGAGCAAAGGGAACAGGAACAATACCGGTTTTCCTTGTTTAAACTGCAGCTGTGATGATGCTCAGTGACCTGCCATTCACCCTGGCTGCTGGATCTGAAAGTTAGTACTCCAAACTTTAAGCAGCTACATCAGTTCTTAATTTCAGGAGACTAGATGTTTCACAAGCCAGGTAATTAGAATCACGCTTTTATAAAGAGATTGCAGGCTACCATGTACTATTAATCTATAATTTAACCACAGCAGAATCCATCGGTGTACATTCTGTTACAGATATTTACTCCAGATTTCCTGAACTCTATAATAAACATACCGTAGTCACTGATTATTTGACCATTATATCTGTGGCATAACATCAAAAAAATGTATGACTGGAAAATCGAAGGCACTATCAAAGTTTTATCCCGGCACAACTTCAACTAACACCTTGGTGAATGTTGACCCATGTGTGACTACTTTGTTCTACCGTCAGGGACATCTTAAGGATTTCGGGGGGCCCTAGGAAAAAATTATTTTACGTGCCCCTGTTCGGAACAGCTTTTTCTTGCCCTATTTGGCCAGGTCACTGATATTGCACAGGCACACCGGTCCAAATTCTAAATGTGTTTACATCTAGTATTCCGGGACAGTGACGTTTGTTTTCAATATTATAATACAGCAGCAGCACACTAATATTGCAAATAATCTTTGTGACCCCCCACCTCCTATTTGTCATATGGGAGGTCCAGTTTTGATCCATGGTTTTGAAAAACAGAATTCTCTGCCAACTCTAATTTACTCCCATATATCACCCACATTCAAAATAAATGAAAGGAAAACTGTTTTAAATACAATCTATTTAAGAATTATTCAATTGTAACAACAATTTACAACAGGAGCATTTGCACTTTGACACTGATCAGCAGTGGCAAAGTGCCCAAAGCATCTAAGCCAGCAAAAACGAAATCCAACACAGCATCAAAAAATACAGGAGGTAGAGGCAAAAAGCCAGGGGAAACCATGCCAAAGATGCAAAGTCTAACATGGGGCCCCTCCAGCTGAAAGGTGTGGAGAACTACCCACCCTCTTGGGAGTTCTCATCACTAAGGCAGAAGAATCTGGACAGACCATCAGCATTGGCGAGTTCTGTACCAGGGCGGTGTTCCACTGAATAGTCCACTCCCTGTAGGGAGATGGACCACCGCAACAGTTTTGGGTTCCTACCCCTCATTTGCATCAACCATCTGAGGGGCCTGTGGTATGTCTGAAGCAGAAGGGAGTCCTAAACAAGTAGGGTCTTAGCTTTGTCAGCGCTCAGACCACAGCAAAAGCTTCTCTTTCAATTGCATCCACCTCTGTTCCCTGGAAAGTAGCCTCCTACTGATGAACAACAAGGGCTTGGACCAACCTGTAGTTTTCAACTGTGAGTACTGCTCCCACAGCATGCTCTGAAGCATCCGTCTGCATAACAAATTCTTGGGAGAAGTTGGGTGCCTTGAGCATGGGCGCTGTGCACATGGCAGATTTCAGGGCATCAAAAGCAGTCCGACAGGCATCAGTCCAGATCACTTTTCTTGGCCGCTTCCTTGAAGTCAGCTCTGTCAAGGGTGCAACAATGGCGCCACACCCCTTGACAAACTGTAGTACCGGGTGAGACCTAAAAAGGCTCTCGCCTCTGTCTGGGTCTTGGGCGGCTCCCAAGCCAGAATGGTGTTGATCTTAGGCTGTAGGGGTGCCACCTAGCCGCTTCCTACCGGGCACCCTAAGTACAGCACGAATCCCTGCCCTATCTGGCACTTGCTGGCCTTGATAGTGAAGCCTGCCTACTGCAGAGCCTCTAACAGTTCGCAGAGGTATTGCAAGCTTTCCTCCCAGCTGGAGTTGAACACAGCAATGTCATCCAGGTAGGCAGCGCTGAATTCCTCCAGCCCGGACAGTACCTGGTTGACCAGTCTCTGAAATGTGGCAGGGGCATTCAACCCAAAGGGCATGACACTGAACTGGTAGTGCCCTTCTGGCATTAAAAATGCAGACCTCTTGCCCCATCAGTCAAGGCAATATGCCAGTACCCAGACATTAGATCAAACGTACCGTGGTACTGGGACGCTCCCAACCGATCAAGGAGCTCACCAGCTCTGGGGATGGGGTGTTCGTCAGTCCTGGTGACGACACTGAGCCCACGGTAGTCCACACAGAACCGAAGTTCAGGAGTGACACCGGGTGCAGCAGCTTTCGGAACCAACACCACTGGGCTAGCCCAGAGGCTGCTGGAGGGCTCGATCACCCCCAACATCTTGGAAACCTCTTCCTTAATGCTGGCCCAGACGTAGTCAGTTACTCTGTACATTGTGGTTTACAAGTAAACTGTCCCCAGTGTCCACATCATGGACACACCAATTGGTGATTCCTGGAGTAAGGGAGAACAGGGAGGCAAACTGTCCCAGCACCTGGCAACAGTCCCTCTGCTGCTCCGGGGTCAGGGTAGGAGAGAGGTTCACACCATCCTCTAACCCATCATGTTCCTTGGCAGACAGGAGATTAGGAAGAGGCTCACTCTCCTCTTACATTTCATCATAAGTAGCCAGGAGCATGGAGACTCCAAACTGCCGCACTGGAAGACCCAGCATTCCGCTCCTCCCTGGGCACAGCCCTACTCACATTTTGAGATAAATGAAAATACGGCAGAGGATGCGTTAGCGGAATGGGAGGCCTTCAAGGTCACAACGATAGGCCATTGCATGGGTATGACCTGGAACATACATGGGCAACTCTCATCCGAACTAAATACAATAGAAAAACAGCTGCTACAGTACGAGGTGGGTGGGGAAGGTGAGGGTAGGGATAAGCAGCGCTTGTAAACGCTGCGCACGCAACATGCGGAGCTACTAGAACGTCTCCGCTGTCAATTACGCGGCGCACACGGCCCGAACACACGCCACCGCCGACAGGGCGGGTCGACTTCTAGCCTGGGTAATCCGCCAAGAGCACGCCCGCAAACCCATCGACGCGCTGCAAACCAGCAAGGGAACACTGATATACATGCCACGAGGCCCTGACAACACTACCGCCAATTGTATCAATCCCACTGCAGCTGTGAGCCAAACGCCTTGACAGCTTTTTTAGACCCCATTCAACTGCCTGAGATAGAGACGGCACTCAGCGATATGCTGGATGAGTCAATCTCACTCGAGGAGATTGAATAAGCGATTGTCACTGGCCACAGGGAAGACCCCGGGACCAGATGGACTCCTGGCGGATCGGGTGACAATAGGCCCAAGACTGCATGCCCTCTACACAGCCGCCAAAGATGCGGGACGACTTCCCCCATCGCTATGCGAGGCGCACCTGATCTCGCTGCCCAAACCTGACAGAGACCCAACTGATATGAGCTCCTACAGGCCCCTCGCCCTACTTAACACCGATTATAAGCTGTTGGCAAAGGTATTGGCTGAAAGGCTGGCACAGGTGGTTCCCACGTTGATACACGCGGATCAAAATGGTTTCGTGCCAGCTCACAGTACCTCTCTTAACCTGCGCCGTTTCTTCCGCATAGCCACATACTCCACATGCACATATCCAAGGGCAGGCTGCCTTGTGCTTGATCTCGAGAAAGCTTTCGACTCCCTTGAGTGGAATTACATGTTCGCCGCTCTTGAGAGGTACAAGATAGGCCCTGCCTTCTTACAATTAGTCCGCCTGCTTTACACAAACCCAGTGGTAAGGGTGAAGACGGGCCCTTACATCTCGGAGGCGATTCCAGTGCGACGGGGGACGAGGCAAGGCTGCCAGTTGTCCCCCCTTCTCTTCGCACTTGCAATGGAACCGCTAGCGGAGTCGATACGGACGCAAACGCCAGGGGGCATACAGTTAGGAGACGGCCTGCATAAGGTATCGCTATATGCGGATGACCTATTAATTTACCTTCACGACATCACCGACGTTCCTGACAAATCTTGCTGGAATTTGCGGCTATTTCCGGACTAAAAGGTAAACATTGGCAAGTCCAAGCTTTACGCCTTTAACGCATGTGTGTCTGACCCAGGCCTCGTACTAAACGGGGTGAGTGCAATGGATTGCAGATACTTTCCGATATCTTGGAATCCGAATATATCGCCAGCCTAAGGATCTTTTTGACGGCAACCTAGGTAGGACGCTAATGGCCATCAAATCCCAGATGCAGTTCTGGAGCACGCTTCCTCTTGCGGTGACAAGCAGGGTGGCGTTCGTGAAAATGGTGGCCTTACCGAGGTTTTTGTACTATTTTCCTAGTCTACCCGTTCAAGTGCCGGTCTCCTTTTTACCACACTGGAGAAGTTGGTCAGGGACTTCATTTGGGGCTCCAATAGACAGAGTGGCGATTAAAAACTACATCTGCCCACTGACCAAGGGGGTCTGGCCGCACCATGTCTAGAACACTACTTCTTGGCAGCGCAACTTCAATGGGTGGCCAGATGGATGGCAGGTCGCCAATGCGAAGACACTGCGACCATGCTTCCGCCGCTCACGCAGTCTCAGATTCTTCAGCTCTTTCATCCAGGTGCGCGTACACGGCCTTCTGAGTCTCTATGGCTGAGCGTAGCGCATAGATGTTACAAATGGAGTCTCTACATAACTCGCAGCATAACGCCGTACGCCCCCGCCCTTCCCCTAGAGGGCGCTCCAAAAAGACAGGGGACGTTTACCGCTGCAGAGTTACAACAGTGGCACGTGGCGGGGGTCCAGACTCTGGGAGACCTCTACCGCGAGGGCGCCCTGCTTCCATATGCGACCATGATAGAAGAAGACTAGCTCCCCGCGGGGCAATTCCTCCTGCATCGATCTTTGTTAGCCGCATTCACGGCGCTTTGGGGAGAACTAGCGATCGAACCGCCCACACACCTAACTATGCAATACTTGCATGTAATGGGACAAGGCAGACGCCTGACACGGTGGTTCGCAGCTTCGCTGTGCCAACACGCGGCGGTCAAGTTAGACCCCCTTAGGCTTAAATGGGAGCAGGATCTAGGCAGACAATTCTTGGACAAAGAGTGGGGACAGGTACTGGCCAGCCAAATCTTATGAAAGTCCTGCTGGTCTTCATTGGGCTGCTTCTCTGTGAATCTAGTCAGAGTCCCACAGAGACCTGTCGCACCTCCCCAGAAGTGCCGAAGCACTAGCCACCTTCATGAAGGATGCAGATGTATTGCACATTCTTTTCCCTAGAGAGTCCATGTGCTTACTCTCCTCTGGAGGGACTGAAGAGGATGTTGCTCCAGGATGCGTTTTCCTGGCTGCTGCCACTATAACAGAATCAGGTGGTGGATCTGATCATAGGAACAGTGAATCCTGGTCAGGGGCCTTGTACTTTTTTGAAATAAGTGGGAGAGTTGAACCCACCATAGCTGGAGTTAAAAAAGTCTGCAGTGCTGGTTCAAGCAAACCAGGAACCATAAGCCCTTGCCAAGGACCTATGGTGTAGTGTCTCGAATATTACAGATGAAGTAGTCGGCACATGCATGTCAATGTTCAACTTGTTGGCAACTCTGCAGAGGACTTCATTAAAGGTGACCATGTTGTCGATTAGAGACTAGTTGGAGAAGTAGCAGACAGGGTTGGTGAGTAGCCTCTCACCAATGACCTTGAGGATGTAGACCATGACGGAGACCTTCGTCTACTTCTTCGTGATCTGGAGGAATGGCGAGATCGACAGTCTAAGTGGTGTCCTGGATCGGGAATGTCAAGCTGGAGGAGACCTAGCTCTCCTTGGTGATCTGTGTGGAGATCTTCCTGTAGTTGTAGCAGGTGGAGGACCAGCAGAGATTCTGGAGGGAGAATACGTTTGAGAGAAGTCTGAACCAGGACTGCTGGGTGGAACTCTCCAATGTCAAACACTCTGTAGCCATCTTGGAGAAAGGTTAACAGGAGGTGTCCGTTTCCCAGTAACCGGAGATCCCTTTGGCGTGATTGCACGATGTTAATGCCTGGAGAAGATGCTTCTCAACGTCTATCGTATGGACCTCAACGTCGACCTCTGCTTTCCCAGCAACTCCATTGCTAACGAGGGAGGCCTCGATGACGTGATGCCTGTCGCAGGATTCTTGGCCGATGAGGACAGTCCATGCTTCTCTGGATAGACTGCGGAAACTTCTTTCGACGTCGAACGTCAGACTGGAGCCAGCGACACAGACGCTTTCGACATCGACCGCCTGTGCGACTGCGGCGGAGTCTTAGACGTCGACCGCCTGTGCGGCTGCGGCGGGGTCCTAGACGTCGACCGCCTGTGCGGCTGCGGCGGGGTCCTCGACGTCGACCGCCTGTGCGGCTGCGGCGGGGTCCTCGACGTCAACCGCCTGTGCGGCTGCGGCGGGGTCCTCGACGTCAACCGCCTGTGCGGCTGCGGCGGGGTCCTCGACGTCAACAGCCTGTGCGGCTGCGGCGGGGTCCTCGACGTCAACCGCCTGTGCGGCTGCGGCAGGGTCCTCGACGTCAACCGCCTGTGCGGCTGCGGCAGGGTCCTCGACGTCAACCGCCTGTGCGGCTGCGGCAGGGTCCTCGACGTCAACCGCCTGTGCGGCTGCGGCAGGGTCCTCGACGTCAACCGCCTGTGGCGGGGTCCTCGACGTCAACCGCCTGTGCGGCTGCGGCGGGGTCCTAGACGTCGTCACTCGACGCCGGCCGTACTTGCTGCGGCGGCGATCTGGACGTTGACCGGTGCATCGACATCGGTGAATGACGACGCGGGTGTTTCTTCGACGTAGACTTATGCTTCTCCGGTCTGCCATACTCCAAGCCTGAAGTAATATGTCTCGACGTCTACTTACGTTTTGACGGCAGAGGCTCTGACCGCTTCGACGGCGATCTGTCCCTCGACATCGCATGCCAGGTATGTTTTTCCGATGTCGACCGTGACGCTGAAGATTAACAGTCAGGTATCTGCTTCCTTTAAAAGCATGACTGCCTCCAACCCACTTTTAGAAGTTACTTTTCCTCTCTCCAGCAAGGCATGTAGCTTTATCTTCTCCCTGTCTCGAACTGTTTTCTTAGAAAATTGCTGGCAATAACACTTCTCTGGATTGTGTGAGGATGGCACACACAATACAGACAGAATGCGGGTCAGACTTTGCCATCTTCTTCCCACAGGAAAAACATTTATTGAACAATGCTGGCATGTCTGACAGAAAAAGTTTTCAAAATTGTCAGTTAGCTAAGGAAGCTACCTGCAGTCAAAAAAACGTCGAATGAAGATAGAAATTGGTTTCCTGAAATTTTTTTCTGACTAGAACAATCAAAAATTGATGAGCTCAATGCTCCAGGATCCTCACAGAAGGAGCCGTAAAAAAGAAGGGACCTGTCACCTGTGGTGCATGATGGGAGCAGGGCGCTCTTGGTCTTAAAGGCACAGTGCCAGTGTATTACGGTTATGGTTTTATCTATGCAGCCTATGAGCTAATTGCCTGCTCTTATTTGCCTTTTTCTTTGAAAATAAAAAGGCTGTGTTGGAATACTAGAGTGCATGTTCTTTGTTACAGAAATGTTATATAAACTTATTTTTATTTTAAATGAAAAATTCAATGCAATTTTGGCATCTTAGCCTGTTTGAATGATGTTAGTCTGCATGTTTATGTATATACATGTATGTATGTTTGAAGGTACTACGCACATGTTTTTGGCTAAACATATATACATACATATACATACATACATATGTATATATGTATTTTGTATATGCTCCGGGGTACCTGCACGTGGGCGGGACTATTCAGTGCTTATGACTTGATGCATATCCCCAGGAAGAGAAATATACTAACCAACTACAAAAGTTAAATTAGTATGCTAGGTGCACTACTACTGAGTGAAACAGCTTCTAACATATGTGAGTGGCTGTGTGACCATGTATCCTTGTGTGTATGGGTGTGTGAGTGGCTGTATGGGTGTGTGAGTGGGTGTGTGAGTAGCTGTGTGGGTGAGTGAGTTGCTGTGTGAGTGGCTGTACTGGTGGGTGTGTCAGTGGCTGTATGAGTGAGTGGCTGTATGGGTGGGTAAGTGACTGTCTGCATGGCTGTGTGAGTGACTGGGTGTATAAGTGGCTGAATGGGTGAGTGAGTGGCGGTTTGGTTAAGTGAGTTGGTGTGTGAGTGGCTGTATTGGAGAGTGAGTGTCTTTGTGAATGGCTGTATGGATGAGTGAGCAGATGTGAGTACTTTTATGGATGTGCGAAGCAGATAGGCAAGTGGTTGTGTGGGTGCGTGAGTGAGTGCTTGTATGGGTGAGTGGATGTGTTGAGAGGCTGTGTCTGTGACTGTGCAGATTAATAAGTGGGTGTGTGAGTAGGTGTATGGGGGAGTGTATTTGAATGGCTGCAGGGGTGAGTGACTGGTTGTATGAGTGATTATATGGGGGAGTGAATGGTTATGTGAGTGGCTGTACGAGTAAGTGGGTGTATCAGTGACTACGGAGGAATGAGTGGGTGTACTGGTATGGGTCAGTGAATGCGTATGTGAGTAGTTGTGTGAGTTGGCATACTAGAGTTTGTATGGGGGTGTGAGTGGTTCTGTGGATAATGTCATCAGTGATGTCACTTGAGATGTCAGTGATGTCCTGAGTGATGTATTATGTGAGGTCATAAGCAGTGCATCGAGTTGAGGGGCGTAAGTTATAGTTAGCTCAGGTAACTATAGCTGCCGAATTTCACTGGTTTTATACGAGTGAAATCTGAGCCTAACTATAATGTCTCTGCAACCTTTGTTTTTTCAGTGAATTTTAAAGTTTAAAAAAAATTATATTTCTCAACTATAACAACCCTGTAACGTTTGGATTTTTAAGTGAATTTCTATGTTTTAACAAGTAGTCACATTTGCAGAGTGGTGGAAAAAGGGGCAGGGCCTCCGAGCAGCGCTGTGTCGGACTCACTGGAAGTAATAGGAGAGCCTGTTGGCCCCCAAGGACCCTCTGCAACCAAGAGGACTTCATCCCCCAACCAGTTGTACACAAGGAGGCGGGTTTGCAGAGTGGTGGTTACAAGGGGCGGGCCGCTGGCAACTTGCAGGTCTTTTTTTTTTATTTATTCGGGGGGGGGGGGCGCGTGGCTCCCCTTCCCTGGGCCAATTTCAGCTCCGGGGACCCCACCCCCCGAGGCCAGGCCTATTTTGAATGGGGGAGGAGGGGCACGCAGCCCCCCTCTTCAGGCCGATTTCCCCACGGGGCCCTACCTTTAAAAAAAAAAAACACATCATTAACTTAAAGAGAGGAGGGTACAGTGGCCTCCCCTTCCCAGGTCGATTTCGGCCCCGGGGACCCCATCCCCGGAGCCCGGTCTCAATTGTGGGTGTCCTGGTCCTACCCAGGGCATCCACTCTTTTGGGGACCGCGGGTGAGCCTCAAGGCCCCTGCGGGCTCCCAGCCTCCTGCGGGAGCTGGCACTGCTTGGACAGAGGGAGCTGCTGAACATGCAGCTCCCTCTCTGTCAAAGCAATTGTGCTTTGCTTCTAGCAAGCGAGAGCATTTTTTCTGCTCTCGCTTGCTAGAAGCGGAGCACAGTTTGCTGTGGCTTGGCAGAAGCAGTAAAGCTATAGATAGATATTTTTTTGGACTGGAAAAAACAAAGGTTAAAGTGACATAGCTGGGTGAAAATGTCAGTTGAAAAATTACATTTTAAACTCTAAAAACCATTGAATTCACCAGTTCTAGTTCAAAGAGACTATAACTTGCGCCCCTGACATGCACTGTGTTGTCATCAATGTAGGGATAAAACAGGTCATGAGTGATGTATGTGAGGTCTTAAGTAGTGCATGGCAAGGACAAGTCATAGTTCCTTGTGTTAACTATAACTAGTGAATTTCAGTGATTTTAGGATTTAAAATGCATTGTTTTAACTGCAGTGAATTTCAAGATTTTTTTTAATGTAAGGTTTTATTACCATAGGGGGCGGGGGAGGTCGCGGGAGTGGCTGCGGGCTACGCCTTTAGGCTCTGCGCTCAACCCTCTGTGGGTAGCCAATCCCATACCACACACAGAAACCCCTGCAGGTGGCCACCCCTCTCAGTCGCACAACAACCAACAGACACCCACCCAAATTTCAGTAATCTTGCAGTACTCCAGTGTAGGAATAGATTAGAGAAGAGTGGTGAAAGCTCAGAGTAAAATCACCCTAAAACACATCACAATTCTTAAAATTACCATTGTACCACCAACAAGCAATTTATATTGCTCCTAAAATCTGTTACCACATAACACATGGCTCCTTTTAATGAAACTCAAAAACACATTTTACCTACAATGCATTTGAATGGGGACCATATTTCACAGCCCTGCAAAGGCGGCCACAACAGGTTGACCATGTTGTGGCCAGCCAATAAAGAGAAGTTTATTTGGGACACCCACATGCCCCTTGGGGTCAAGGTGTGCTTAGACCCCTTACATATATATTTTTGTAATTCATTTTCAGGAATCAGGGACCATGTCCCTGAACCCTGGAATGGCTGTCACTACACATTGTTCATGTTGTGGCCTGCCAATCAGGATTAACCAATCTCCTTTAAATTGGCAGATCAGAGCATACTTGGATACCAACCGTTCAGATATCGCTAACTTTTTCAATAGGTTAACCTCTCCATACGCAACAACCTCAGCACTTCTTTAAACATACATTTCTCAAATAATACTCAACGGGTTTATACCAAATTAAAAATATATTTACTGAGTAAAATTGTAACATTGTGCCAAATCTGATGCAATTCTGTTCATCCTGTGAATCCTGTAACTAAGAGCAAACATTATTAGGGGAATTAAAATGGGAAATTCATGTTTTAGGACCCCACTTTTCTTGGGCCCCTCTTGACGGATCCGCACCAAATGATCCATGAAGGAGCCAAAGTGGATGAACTTTTGTTTGTAAAGTTTTGTGCAGATTTGTTTGGTGGCAAAGTTATTAAGAAAGCAAAAAATGCCTTTCCAATGGAAACTCTGACCCAACTACACAGTGGCGACAGCCACCATGCAGTGCTACAGGACTTGCATAGCAGGGCGGGGGCGTAACCCCGGAGTTAATGGCATCCGAGGAAGGCTTGTTATGCCGAAATGCATTATGCCGAGAGTGATCAATTAAAGGGATTCCGTGTATTTCCCCGCTGTGTCCTCTGATTACTTTTACTGAGTGGTCTTCGTTGTGACATTTTACACGCATGCCAGGAGCGCGTTAAGAGGACCTGTCCTTCAAGTGTCCGTGGCATTGCTGGCTAAAACTGCGGTTTTCTTTTTTTTCTCCAAGGTATTGGAACAGCCACGGACCACCTTGAGTTTGGGCCAAGCAAGTGGCCACTGCCAGGAGCAGCCCGTGACTGCACGGGGAGACGAGATCATTGCATCGGAGTTTCATGGCCCGGCTGACACTCATATTTGGGGTATGACGTTGGGGACCCAAGGAATTCCGGGTCACTCCTTCAACCGGGCTTTACCATCGACACGAAGCCCTGCTTTGCCCGGAATAAACAGCGCCCAGTTAGGGAATATTGGGCCCCGCCACTAGCACTTACCCGGCCGAACTGTACGCTGGGAGCTGTAGTCGATGGACTTGGACTACAGCTGGGGCTTTGAACAACGAGGTGGAGCCAGCTGAATTCCCACCAATGGGAGTGCTACAGGACTTACATAGCAGGGCGGGGCGTAACCCCGGAGTTAATGGCATCCGAGGAAGGCTTGTTACGCCAAAATGCATTATGCCGAGAGTGATCAATTAAAGGGATTCCGTGTATTTCCCCGCTGTGTCCTCTGGATTACTTTTACTGAGTGGTCTTCGTTGTGATAGATATATATATATATATCCACACACACATCCACATATAAGTGTGTGTGTGTGTATCATATTTGTCACATCCACAGTCACTCAAGAATCATTGAAATTCTTGGTCAACATGGTTTCTCTGCTCTACTGCTATTAAATCCATGATCCAATTTGCCTCTAATATATAGAGTTTAAGCTCTCTAGCACCCTCATTACCATCTTTCTTTTCACATGTGTACATTATCAAATTTAGTATGTAGGTCCAGTTCTCGGTTTTAGCATTCCATTTAATGTAAAGCAAATCGGCAACAAGACTTTTGTCATATAGCCCTCATATGTCCTGCAATCCTTTTCAGAGGGTGAATTTTAATGCCCATCTGTGTTTTACCATATTTACATATAATGGCACACATAACTGGTGATGCAGGAAATATAATCAATAGTTAAACATTTTCAGAAGAATTGTATGGAAAGTCTCCACGTATATCTAGGGCAAAACGACACTGAACAGCTACCAAATTTGAACAAATGCTTTTTTGCATGGTCTAAGAGCTATTTCACAGGATAACTTAAGTCTTTTTAAGTGGTACCTCGATGAAAAGTAAAAAAACGTGTTAATTACCTGTAACTCTCGTTCTCCAGTATTGGTATCTTTGATAGATTCACATGCTTGAATCATCCCAGTTGTCAAGGTGGGAGTCCCACAGTACATTGTAAAGCAGTAGGAAGTGCATTGATAGCTTACAACAGTAAAAAGACTGACTTTTTAAACGTATCTATATCATTTTAGAAAAAGAACCAAACTCCAGCCAGTAACCCTTAGAACACTCCCAGCAGGCATCTTCCCTCAGATTTTCAAGCACTAGTGAGAATTGTCACCACTTGCCAAAAAGAAGAGCCTCTAAGGGGAGGATGGTGGGTCGCATGTGAATCTATGAAAGATACCAATATTGGAGAACGAGAGTTACAGGTAGGTAACACGTTTTTTTCTCCAGTATTGGATCTTTCCTAGATTCACAAGCTTGAATCAGACTAGTTAGCAGTCAAATACCATATATTGTAAAATCATGTTCTGTAACCCAATAGCAGATGGTGAGTACAAATAAACACATTTTATGACAGAAGGCTCATCTTATTGGAAAAGATGCCAAAGCACTGCTTGCTCCACAGCTGAATTGCTGAGCCGAATCCAGGCAATAGTGTCGAGGAATGAATGCCTGTTTTTCCATGTTCCAGCATGGCAGATGCTATCAATAGGCACTCCAGCAAACAGAGCTGCAGTTGTAGAGACTGCCCTGGTAGAGTGTGCCTAAGCCTTTCCTCTTAAAGGAAGATTGGCCTGGAATTGGCAGAATTGAATGGCTGCTGAAATCCATCTTGCTATGGTGGCCTTAGAAACCGGACCTCCCTTGTTACGGTTTCCGTATGCCACAAATATTTGATCTGTAGTACCTAGATGCTCTTTGCGATGCAGATAGAACTTTAGACACCTTTTTACGTTAAGGGTACGCAAAGTTCGTTCAGCAGGTTTGTGTGGATCTGGGAAAAAGGTCTTGAGCACAACAGGTTTTTTTGAGATGGAAATGAGTTGGAACTTTAGTTATGAACTTGGGATTAGTTCAGAGAATCACAGTATTATTTTTGAATTGTAAGAAAGGTTCCTTTATTGTGAAAGCCTGCAGTTCGGATACACTCCTTGCAGAAAAGCTAAAAGCAAAGCAACCTTCCAAGTTTGTAATTGGAGTTCCACAGTGTGAATAGGTTCGAAAGGGCTCTTCATGAGTTGTGACAATACTGTGTTTAGTTGCCAAATTGGTGGAGGTGTTTTTTAATCACTGACAAAATATCGAAGGTCAGAATATCGACCTACAGAAATATCGACGCAATAATATCGAAGTCAAGAATATCGACATCCTATCTACATTATGGTAAGTACAAAAATATCGGGAAAAAAATATCGATGTCAAAAATATCGTTTTTTATTTAAGTTAAAAAATTAATGTAAAATAAATTAAATACATATAATTAAAATAAACAGTTAAAAATATTTTTAAATGTTTAAAAATTATAAGTAATATATATGTAATGTAAAAATAAATTAAACATGCATATAATATATACTTACTAATAATTTTTAATAATTATTTTAATAACTTATAATTTTTAAAAAAATATAATATAAATTATAAATACATCTATACACAAAATATAAATAAAAATTAAATAAATATATATAACAAATAAAAAAAAATATTTTTAAGATTTATATACTACATTAACTAAAATACAAAAAATATTAGATAGCGGAGGTAATAAAATTACTATTCCAACTCCAAAGAGTGCAACAGTAGGGAAAATGTTGGATAGCGTAGGGGTAAAAATTACTATTCCCACCCCAGTGAGTGCAACAGTAGGGAAAATGTTGGATAGCGTAGGGGTAAAATTACTATTCCCACCCCAGTGAGTGCAACAGTAGGGAAAGTGTTGGATAGCGTAGGGGTAAAAATTACTATTCCCACTCCAGGGAGTGCAACAGTAGGGAAAGTGTTGGATAGCGTAGGGGTAAAAATTACTATTCCCACTCCAGGGAGTGCAACAGTAGGGAAAGTGTTGGATAGCGTAGGGGTAAAAATTACTATTCCCACTCCAGGGAGTGCAACAGTAGGGAAAGTGTTGGATAGCGTAGGGGTAAAAATTACTATTCCCACTCCAGGGAGTGCAACAGTAGGGAAAGTGTTGGACAGCGTAGGGGTTAAAATTACTATTCCCACTCCAGTGAGTGCAACAGTAGGGAAAGTGTTGGATAGCGTAGGGGTTAAAATTACTATTCCCACTCCAGTGAGTGCAACAGTAGGGAAACTGTTGGATAGCGTAGGGGTTAAAATTACTATTCCAACTCCAGTGAGTGTAACAGTGTGGAAAATGTAGGATAGCGTAGGGGTTAAATTAACACTTATTAATTAAATAATTTTTGTAAAATAAATAACAATCATTAATTAACTAAAAATAATTAATATATACCAATAAAATTAAATTAATATTTACTTTAACATTAAATTACTTCCCACCCTATTCCCCCATAAACCCACAACACAAAAAAACACAATTAATTTAATCATCAATTAATAAAAATTACCAATTAATAATAAATTAACAATAAATTAACATTAACAATAAAAAATAATAATAAATTAAATATAATTAAATTACTTCCCACCCTATTCCCTATAAACCCACAACCGGCTACACAAAAAAACACAATTAATTTAATCATCAATTAATAAAAATTACCAATTAATAATAAATTAACAATAAATTAACATTAACAATAAAAAATAATAATAAATTAAATATAATTAAATTACTTCCCACCCTATTCCCCTATAAACCCACAACCGGCTACACATAAAAATTAACAATTAATTTAATTATCAACTATTCAATTAATAAAAATTAATTTCCAATTAATTAATAAATTAATTAACAATAACAAATAAAAAAAATTATAATTAATATAATGATAAATTAAACGTAAAATAAATTACCAATTAATAATCAATTAACAATAAATTAATAATAACAATAAATAAAAACATTAATTAATTATAATTAAATTACTTCCACCCTATTTTCCTATAAACCCACAACCCGCTCTGATACTAAAATGCCAAATTTACTTAAAAAAATTACTAATTTCTAAACATTTAATACATATATTTAAAAATAATAAAAATACATTACAAAAAATGTTACACATGCATATAAAATACATACTAAAATACATAACACTAATATAAATATCGATATTAACAACGATATTTTTGCTAACGATATTTTTGCTATCGATATTACTTACTTCGATATTACTTACTTCGATATTACTTACTTCGATATTACTTACCTTAAGGTAGATATTCTGGTCACCGATATTCTGCACATCGATATTCTATCCCTACGATATCAAAAACTCGATATTAGTGTAGGTCAATAAAAAAAAAAAAAAAAAGATATTTTGACTGCGCACCGGTGTTTTTATAGGAGGGAAAATCCTGAATAAACCTTTACGAAATTGTGTGATTAATCTGTTTGACCAGAGAAGGAGAAACTGATGTTAGTCTCTACTTAGAGAGGGCCACTAGATGCACTTTAATGGAAGAATGCACATGGCCCGATTTGGCCTGAAAAAGAAAGTATGGCAAAACCGGTTCTAGAGGTGATGAAATTGGGTGGACGTTGGATTGCTGGTACCATAGGCAAAAATGTTTCCATTTTAGGTGATACGTCTTGTTTGTAGGATCAGCTCTGGCTCTTGCAAAGATTGCTCTTCAGTCCTCCGGAATATCTAAATGTTGCAGTTCATGGTATTCAGAAGCCAGGCCGATAGGTGCAGAGAAGCCTGGTTCTGATGAAGAACCTGCTTGCAGTTCATTGAGAGAAAATCCATCCGGGGCTCCAGCTGAATGAGATGGTCATCAGATAGCAGGAGCTCCATGAACCAGTGCTGTCTGGGCCACTTTGGAGCAATTAGCATTAGCAGACATGGTTGCCTTTTCATTTTCCTGAGAAGCCTGGGAATGTGAGAAAAGCGTATGCCTAAATCCCTGACCATCTGATCAAAAACGCATTCCCCACAACCCTTTTTGAGGTTCCCAGCTTGCGTAAAACCAGCATTTCTGGTTCTCTTGAGAAGCAAAGAGATCCAGGTTTGGCTTGCCTCATCTTTGGAATATGATGTTTAGAATGGATTGATTTAGCTCCCATTCAGGACAGCTCCAATTTGTTCTGCTTAAAGTGTCTGGCAAACTATTGCTCACCCCTGGCAGATGTTCCTCTTTATGGATACTTGGTGCGCTAATGCCCATTTCTATATTTCCTGGGGCTCCAGAGACCGGATGTGAAATATTGTACCTCCTTGTTTGTTGAGGTAATGCAAACAAGTAGTGTTGTCTGTTCGTATCAACACTGATGATCCCCGAATCCTCAGCAGGAAGGCTTGAAGGGCAAGGGAAATCCTCTCATTTCAAATAGTATCCTCCCTTATAAATAACACAGATTGAGCAGAGAGAGAAAACTATACTCAACCGCACTTAGAGGTGGGAAGAGGAGAAAGCCTCTTTTTTATATACAACCCTCACCCACTCTAGTAGTGGCATGCTTCTTGATTTTTAGGGGGTTTTACATATAATAAAAATCCCTCACTCACCCCAAGGCATCCCTTTATTTGTGGGGTGAGTGGGAATAATTAAAAACTATGGGAAGGGCAAAACAGGTTGTTGTGGTCCTATGACCCTAATTTAAAAAGCGCCAACATGTTTCTGCCCTCCTCTAATGGCCTATATAGGTCCCCCAGTGACGCAACCCTGCAAATTGTACAGGTAAATGCGTAATGTGCTAAAGGTCAGCTTCAGCATGCAGACAAAAGAAATGTACTTTTTGTGTAAACGAATTACCCCAATTATAAATAAATTGTACTCATCAGGGGGTGGAGGCGGTAGGCCCTGTAGTCAAACTAGCATCAAGGGTCACCGCCCGCAGCAAACCTAAGTGACCTAAAGTGCATGTGCGCTCTCTGGTAAACGTGGTAAGATTGGTCTACACCTGTTTGGCATATTTAATTTACCTGTAAGTCCCTTGTACAGTGGTATCCAATATACCCAGGGCTTGTAAATTAAATGCTACTAGTGGGCTTCCAGCGCTGCTTGGGCCACCCACCGAAGTAGCCTTTCAAACCCGTCTCAGGCCTCTGCCACTGCAGGGCCTGCGCGTGCACTTTCCTGCCGCCATGATGTGACATGGAAAGTGGTTGCCACGTCTGCAACTCCCCTTTTACTACATATAAGTCACTCCTAAGGTAGGCCCTAGCTAGCCCTATGGGCAGGGTGCTGTGTAGGTAAAAGGTAGGACATGTGCCTTAACTGTGTGGCATGTCCTGGTAGTGACAAACAGCCTATTTGGTTTCTAACTGCTACTGAGGCTGCCCTCTCAGAGGGTTGCATTGGGAATTCCCGGATATGGGCTTCAGTGGTAATTTCTGATCTGAGAGGGGTAGCGTGACCACGTTTGGTATGTTTGGAATAGTAGTGATAAATCCTGCTTATTGGTGAAAGCAGATTTATTACCATTTTAGAAATGCCACTTTTAGAAGTGGGGTGGCATGGTGAGCAAAAGAATGATGGATTTAACCCAGATCTCTTGACTGGGGGTGAATGTGTTGATTTGTTCTGCATTCCGTCCATCAATTGTGTGTCTTTTGCTTCCTCGCCCTAAGTGCGCCGGGTATGCCCAGACGTGGGTCCCGGGCTCACTGTGCCACTGGATTCAAGCTATCCTGGCTGAAGAGGGGTGTAACTCGAAACCGGTCCTAGGATGCTTGTTTCCGGTCCAGGGAGGACCTGGCTTAGCAGTTCGGGCTGGACTGTTCCCATGAGGCACAGGGTCAAGACTGATTTGCATATGGCCAGATCTAAACTGGGGTAGCATGGTGAGCAAAAGAATGATGGATTTAACCCAGATCTCTTGACTGGGGGTGAATGTTTTGATTTGTTCTGCATTCCGTCCATCAATTGTGTCTTTTACTTTTAGAAGTGGGCATTTCTGTGTGCTTAGGTGTCTTTGTGCCCTGCCTGGATGTGTTTTGACCGTCTGGTTTTGACGGACAGGAGAGAGGGGATGTGCATTCACTCCAGCCAGTCACAAGGGGGTTGAGGGGTGTCCTGCCTTTCCTGGGTGGCACTGCGCTAGGCTGAATAGACCTTGGCTGAATTTAGAGTAGCAGGAGGAGTTTCCCTTGCACCTGAATCGGCCTGGTCTGCATTTGGAGTGGTGGGAGGAGTTCACCTGCAACTGAATAGGGCTGTGCTTACCTTCTACAATGCTGTCTCCACCCCCCTGTGGTGTGTCTGGGGCCAGGGCTTACAATGTGAATGGGGGTGTTGTGCACTTCTAATATGTGTTTGAAGTGCCCCCAGAACAAACTCTTTTGCACCATAAATACAGGGGCTGTGACCCCATGAGAAAAAAAAAAAAGACTGCGTGGGCTTGTAACCAGACGCTGCTGGCTCTACAAGCTGCCCATTTCCAGAAGGAACTGTTCTGCTGCCAGGAAGGATCGCCATTTGGATTACTTGTTTTGCTGGATTGACCTGCTGCTCACTGATGGCTGGGCAGCTGAAGGGACTACTACTTTGCAGTTCTTTCTGTGCGGGTCTACAGCCTGTTCCCCTGGCCTTGGGCCCGTAATCTCCTAGGTCTTCGTGGCCTGCCCTGTACAATTTGAGGACAGCACGTGGTGAGCGCTGTGTTCTGCAGCCGGTTTAATACTAAAACGCGTGTGGAGCGTTTGAGAACGCCAGGAGCCCGAGGCCAAGGCTGTTCCCTGAAACCAGATGCGGCTGCTCGTCAGCTGAGCGAGCGCTGCAGGAGCACCAGGCGTTGCCTGGCAGCCAGCCGCTTTAGTCGGGGAAGCGGCTGGAACAACTTCTGCTCAGCACTGCTCACCCCAAGTCACCCGGAAGGAACCAGAGCCTTGCAGGGACCGGGCAGCTGCCTCTCGTCATGGAGGAGGAAGCGAAGGGACTCGACCTGGTCCCGCAACCCAAGTGGAGGAGGTGAGCATCGCCAAGAGAGGCTGACCACCCCTCCCGCACCTCGGGGGCATTTCCTCAGTCACCCAGACCAGCGTGTCAGCCTACCGCTGGCCGAAGTGGTGCCTCGTGCCTGTGTCGCAGAGAGGGGCTCTCCGTGCGACATGGGTCTATTTCTTGGGGGCATGGTTTTTCTTTAGCCGCTACCGTGGAGAAGTGGCAATTAACTACAGTAGCGCCGCGTGTTCACGGGCAGCCGCACTCCATTGAGTGACGCGCGGGGGACCCAGTAAGGTCTACCCGCAGGAGGAGGCGGTGTATGACCCCCCCTATGCACATACCTGGGGACATTGTTTCGCTGGCATCTTGGGGTAAACCTCGACAGACTGCCCGCTCCTCATTTGAAAGCAGGAGGCACATCGGAGGTCCCAATCGAGATCGGTGATTACTGCATTTCTGGTTGAAGGCGGGTAGGTGCCCCAGAAGCCTTCCAGGAAGCGAACAGAATTACTGTATTATAGATAATAAGAGCGGCTGTGATGCCCTTGCTATTCTTCATTGTGATGTATAGTAACGTCGATATGCAGGGAGAAATTCCTATCTGTGGTGCCTCACTAACTGCGTCATATTCCTGCCTGATGTGATATGTGTTGCTTAGGCCTTGCAAGTGTCAGGATAGCAGACATTAACTCAGAAGTGGCATTATATGTGCAGTGAGGATGTTTCTAAAAGGTGTGCAGCCTATAGGGGTTTCACTTCAGTGCCCTACTTGTGTTATGACAATTGCCCGATTGGCAAAGTGATGTGTAATCTATGTGACGTCATGACAAGTGACTAGTGGCACAGTAATATATGTGATTGTGGTCTAATGAGTTTTATGAATACAAAGGATATTTTTATATAACCTTGTGTGGAGTCTTTTTGTGACGTGCCTTGTGTGTCACTGTTGTGTGAGTGTGTTGCGCAAACACTTTACACATTGCCTCTGGGATAAGCCTGACTGCTCTGCCAAGCTACCAACGGGGTGAGCAGGGGTTATCTTCGGTGTGTAACTCCCTTGCCCTGACTAAAATGGTGGATTCGGCCTGGCTTAGGTGCATACCTTAGCCAACCAGAAACCCCATTTCGAACAATCGCCGATTATTTTGACAGCGTTACCGTCATTGACTGACTCTTAATAGCCAGTTTATACTCGACTAAAACTGTGTCTGAGGAAGATTGTGGGCTCCAAAGCCAAGGATGGAGTAGAGGGTTCAGATTTTGCCTCAGAGAAAGCAGTTTCTCGCCTTTCTCTATGTGAAGATCCTTTTGAAGACCCCATGATGCGTCTTTAAGGCTTGGTTTCCCCTTGGTGACCCTTGTGACCTTTCTCTTTTCTTAGGCTTCTCATACGAGGTGACAGAATCCTCACTGTTTTCTTACTCAAACAGCAGTTTGTCTTTATTTTCTGAAGCCACAATAAAAGCTTCCGCTCTCTATCCTTGAGAGTTTTTGAGGAAAAAGGTTCTACAATATTTGCAGTCTTCTACCTTGTTGGTTGGATGAAGGCAAAATATACATTCCTTATGGGGATCTTCTGAATGTAGCCTTTTCTTTCCACAGGTCCCACAAGGTCCAAAGAGTCCTTTCTTGAAATGTCCTGACATCCTGACGCAGTAGATAGTAGTTTGGAAATACCAAATCTGAGTTGAGCTGAAGAAAGGTGAGCAGAGCTCAGGGAAACGCCCTGTCACACAACGTGCAGTAGAAAATCTGAGGGAAGATGCCTCTGCTGAGAGTGGTCTAAGGGTGCTATTGGCTGGAGTTTAGCTCTTTTTCTTAAATTATATAGTTAAGTTACAAAAGTCAATGTCGTGTCTTTTTACTGTTGTAAGCCATCTATGCTATTCATACTGCTTTACAATGTACTGTGGGACTCCCATCTCGATGACTGGGATGATTCAAGCATAGTGAGTCTATGAAAGATCCAATACTGGAGAATTTTTGCTATTCACTGTGGTGTCTACGAATCTCTAGTTACCTGTCAGTGCTTATTAGGAATCTGGCTAACCTACGAAATCCCATCGCCCCATGGTGTAATTAATGTACAGATCTCCTGATTGTGACCTACCTTATTTTCTGCATCTAGGTTCAGAGTGGATTCCCTATCAATCCTCATTACTCTTTCTTGCTTTCTTAATAGCATTGCCATCTTAAGTCCTCTTTTTAAATGTTATCTTCATGTCAGTGATATTCATAATAAATTCATAGTTTGTTACAGATTCTCCTTGCTGAAGCCTTTTCATGTGGGAATGAAACAAATATGCTACCATTATTGAGTGTCAACATTGAGATTTAAATTTGGGTTAATCCAACAAGAGAGTGTAGATATGTATCAAATACATAGGATTCACACAACAGGTTACTTTAAAACGGAATGACCTAAAGTCTATCCTCAACACAAACAAATATCCTTTGTTACCAGGACACCACTAGTGGGAAACAGCAAATATAGTAGTCCATTTATAGATTATTTTAGCAGTAATTCATGATTATGTATTATTACAAAGAATTACTGAAATAGACCCCCTCCAAAATGGCGTGACCCAAAAGCCGAATTGACTACTTATTCTCCATCCTTAATGTTTATATAAAGATGCCTAACAGTGGCCATGTTGCATGCCAGTCTTATGTACCAATGTCTGGCAACCAGCCTTAGGAATACGCCGCCCGAAGGTACCTTTGAGGTGTTACTATATCCATGCCTAATTTAATAAAACAAATACTTTTAGACTTACGGTGTGGTTCTCATATTCAAGCAAAGATGAAAATAGTGCCGTATGCACAGGTGAAGTCAATACTTAAAAAACGGGCAGACATTTATTGATGAAACTCCCTTAAAGTATCTGAGGTGTTACTTTGCCCATGCCTAGGTTAA